>OY755239.1:41673029-42273029 GCA_963576725.1 Azorinus chamasolen
ACTAGATTACTTGTTAGAGAGGTTTTACTGTACAAAGACTTGTGAACTACTGTAATTTGATACCCATTGTGGTAGTTAATGTACAGAACAATTTAAGGAAGTATTTCAGTATATTTCTGGTCTTGTGTGATACTGTTTTCAAATGTAACAACCCAATCACTCTTAGGTTAAAAGACATTAACCCTTTCCTTCATATAAATGCATTTTCAGGCATTTGCAAACAGAAGACCCAGATCAGATAGCTATAGGAGTTGTCTGATCAGGGTCTGCTCTGTTTACTTATGAAATTAAAATAGATCCAACACTTTATTCATGACGTCAATATTTCTCACATGAATATTGAACAGGGAAAGGCATTAACTGTGTATGCTGAATATTCAAAGAGAAACAGTGCACCATTGTTTAATGGTAGTGTCTATTCACACTTATACTGACATATAATTTGTGAGACAATTTGGAATGACAATCAGTGTACACCCTGATGTGGATCTACACTGTTTGCAAAGGTGTGAAAAGGTGTTACTATGATATAAAGGCTTAATAAATTGCAGGATCCATCTAATCAGGGTCCTGCTCTGTTTGCAATTTGAGAGGTTTTCTTGTATCAAATTACATATAAATGTATTAGTATATCAGGGAAATTCACCTTTACCCTTTATTTCATCAATACACCTTTCTACGTAAACAGAGTATTCCCAGATCAGACAGATCCTGTTTGCTTATGATATATATAATAGAGATCTGTTTCTACAGTTTCTGCACTCGCCTAAAGATTATGTGTCAATGTGCTATTATAATATGAGCTATTATAATAATTAATATAATTAATATTCATGGTGTCATTAATTTTTTACATGAAATGTCATGGAGTAAAGTGTTAACTCTTTGCACGCTAGTGGTGAAACCATGATTACCTATACAAACACATTGGATCCATATGAGACACCACATAATGCCCATCATTATTTCGCAGGTTGTAAAGTGTCCAGTTTCCAACTAATCGCAAAAATAATCTCTTGTGATTAACATGAAACCTCTCCCATTTAACCAACATACCTGGTTTAATTTATATTAGAGGTCCAGATAAGATGCGTAAATTGAAACATTTTAAAGAAAAACTTCTTTATTTCTCAGACAAATCCTATGTTGTGACCACTCTTTAGAGTCATCTCGAAGAGACGATTCTAAAGAGTGGTCACAAAATAGGGTTTCATGGAGATATGATGATTTTAGTACTTGAGTAAGCATTTTGCTCTGTATATGCCTTAATATTGATGAAATATTTCACCTGAAACAAAGCGTTTCATTCTTTTTCATCTCATGTATATATCACATATGCTCAAATGTCGTGACACCAACTGATTAATATCAGGGACAAAGTTAAACCTTTGAAGACAAGAAAGAAGTGTATACCCGCACTGGTTTTTGCAAACAGTCTACACGCAGAACAGAGGGCTTCTAAATGCACCCTCCGATCAGAGTCTGCACTGTTTGTAATTCAAAACCATCTTACAAAATTAATTATACCCATTCAAACTGAATGGACTGCATTGTTAAACAATGACAGACCATTCCACTTAGAAAATTTCAAAAGGTTAGAGGACTATAGAATAATGCAGTTGAATGATATGTTAGATCCGATATATTAACCCATTCCCTCATGTTGACGACTTTTGACAACTCTGTAAAAGTCACTTTGTGAAACCATTGTGATAAATTGAGCATTTGCTCCTATAGAAGCAAATGCTCTATTTATCACAATGGTTTCAAACCACAAAATTCTAAAATTTTCCTTTTCTCTAGTTAATGCTCCTTTTAGGTAGATTTATTCAAAGAGGCTGTATCTAAAAATAGCCTATGAGGTAATGGGTTAAATAAAAAATCACTTAAAGTAAAAATGAAAACCCAAACCCAAAATTAGCAGTTAAATGCAGAAATGAAGAACAAGAAAATCACAAGAAAGACATTTTACTGGAAGTGACAGCATAGGTGATGTAACTGAAGTGCAGATGGCAGAGCACTCTTTGCATACAAAATTTTAATGTGAACTCCAATGCATTAAGGCAATACATGATCACAGGAACAGCTGATCAGAGGTCCAGATAAGATGCGTAAATTAATGTAAACATTTTCAAGAATAACTCCTTTATTTCCCCACCAAACCCTATACTGTGACCACACTTTAGAATCGTCTCTTCGAAAACAGTATAGGGTTTGGTGGAGAAATGACAGTTTTAATATTTGGATACACACCTTTATCTGTAGCTCTGACTGACATATGAATATTGCTAATAATATAGACACAGAATCAGCCACTATGTAGCAAACATTGCATCTGATCAAAGACTGCATTGTTGGCCACCAAATGGAGCCAAATGTATTTTGCCACTACTGCAGAACCGGTCTATAATGACCACCTAATGAATTAAACCTTTAACTCATTCCCTCCTAGACTATTTTTAGACATAACCTCTTTGAATTAATCTACAGAAAAGGAGCATTAACTATAGAAAAGGAAATTTTTAGAACTTTGTAGTTTCGAAACCATTGTGATAAATAGAGCCCTTACTCCTATGGAGTAAATGCTCTATTTATCACAATGGTTTCCAAATGTGACTTTCATAGGAGCGTATAGAAAAGTGTCACTAGGAGGGAATGGGTTAACCCTCATAAATGACACAAGTACACTTGTCCACAGGAAATTTTGGAACCCATCCATGTTAAAAGTTCTTGCAAAAAACACACATGCTGGTGAGAACCTTTGACATTGATTGGCACAGCAAACAGTGCACACTCTGATCAGCAGACTCTATGAACCCTCTGATCTGGGTCCAAACTGTTTTCTTATGTCCAATGTATGAAATTGCAGGATCTTTTAGGCTAAAAGCAAATGCCTGCTGAATGCAGAATAAAGTAATGCAAAAGTTCATATAAGAGCTTTCAGCATAACTTTCATCCTGCATTAAGCTACCACCTGTCATAGTGTTAGACAACTTTTGAGTTGCTGTTAACCCATTCCTTCATACTGACTCCTTTTGACGCCTCTATCAAAGTCACTTTTTGAAACCAGTGTGATAAATAGAGATCATTTGCTCCATATGAGCATATGCTCTATTTATCACAATGGTTTCAAAACTACACATTTCTAAAAAATATTTCTTCTAATAACTGCTCCTTTTCGGTAGATTTATTCAAAGAGGTTGGGTAAAAAAATAGCCTATGAGGGAATGGGTTGAGGAGATGCCTTTTCTGCACTACAGAAAGCTAAGCCGCTCTTGGTCAGCTGGTGAAGTGTTAATTATCTACACTTTATTGTCCAAATTTCTTTTTCCTGTGACATGGCTTATCAAAGAAACAAGACAGGTCTTTGTAAGTAAGATAAGATATGGAAGTTAAAACCCTTTAATCCATGAATATTCATATAAGAAATAATGACATCATGAATATTAATTAGATGGACACAGGAAATTTTGGCTAAAGCAAAACCTAGAATCATATCTATATCATATCATAAGCAAACAGAGCAGACCCTGATCAGGCGGCTCCTATAGGAGCCATCTGGTCTAGGTCTACTATGACGGTGTAGAAAGCTGTATTTATGGAGTAAAGGGTTAAAGCATTTTCAGGAACAGCTCCATCAAACCCCATGATGTGACTAACTCTTCAGAATCTTTGAAACGATTCTAAACAGTGGTCACAATACCGGATTTGGAGGAGAAATGACATTTTCAGTATTTGAATACAGTAAAACCTCTCTATAACGGCCACTAAATTGTACTAATAAGCTGGTATTTAGGGCAGGTGGCTGCTTAAAGCAAGGTAAAAGTAAAACAGAACGCTCCTATAGGAGCGTTCTGTTTTACTTTCAGCTTGCATTAAGCAGCCACCTGCATTTAGCACAAAATGCTTGATGTAATTCAGTGGCCGTTATAGAGAGGTTTTACTGTACATACCTTTATCTATTGCTCTGAGTTGTTGTAAAAACTTGACAGCAAGTTTGAATTGCAGTGCATGTCTAGATTTTGATTAGGTACTAATAACTGTGCTTATTTACTTGAATATTCATAAGACTATGTCATTTATGAATATCAATTTTAAATTCAAAACCCTTTTTTTAACCTTTTCCCTGTTCAATATTCATTTGAGAAATGATGACATCATGAATATTTGTTAACTGAAGTTTTACAATGTAAAATTTCCAAGGAATTCTTTTGCTTTGACAAAAACTGTAGAATCAGATCTATATCATGTCAGATTAGCACACAGAGCAGACCCTGTTTTGGGTCTACTCTGTTTGCAAATGCATGAAAATGTGTTTATATAAAGGAAAGGGTTAAAACAAAATCAAGAAATCTATAGCCAGTGTAAACAGACTTTAAAGAGAAAAACATCTGTAATGCATAAGCAAACAGAGTAAACCCTGATCAGACAGTTCCTGTACAAGTTTTCTGAGCTGGGTCTATATATACCCTGTTTGTAAAGGGTGGGATTGCCCAGTAAACAATTAATATGTCTCCTCTATTCGTCAATACAACCTCATAAATCTTCCAAACCCATAGTGTGCACCATCACCAAGGAATCTACCATTGAGATGAAATTGATAAAGATAATCAGAATACTTGAAATATTCTTGTTTACCAGCTTTTATGTCCTCTTTTTTGCTGTGTATGCCTGAGAATTACACGACAATATTATCTAAATAATTTTACAAATCACAGAAATTAGTATCCCAATTATCCCTTTACCTCATGAATAGTCATGCAAGAAGTAATGACTTTATTATTATTAACCCATTTGCTCCCAGTAGATTCTTCCAAGTTTATATATTGGATTAGTCCATGTTTTATCTACGGGGTGCCTGGCCTAAATTTTCAATTTCGTTTTGTTTTATATTGAAATTCCTATCAGCAAACAGTGTAGACTCTGATCAGATGCCGCATTATGCGGCGTCTGGTCAGTCTATACTGTTTGCCTACGTCCCATATATGGGATCGTGGGAGCAAATGGGTTAATTAGCTAACTGTTTCTTAATGGCATGCTGGATAATGGTAATATTTCTACCATGACAAATCTATACTATCTATTAAGCAAACAGAGCAGACCTTGATCAGATGGCTCATTTGGGAACCATTTAATCTGTGTCTATTCTGTTGGCAAATGTTTCAAAAGGCATCTCTATGAGATAAAGGGTTAAGAAAATATACAGGAGCAAGATTTAGACAGTATGAGACTTTGAGGATACTTGAGTAATTTAGACATCTACTAAACTTCAGAAGGGAAACACTAACATGGGCTATTTTGCATGCTTATATTAATATATTGATAATTAATCATTTACTCCATAAATACACCCTTTAATGCCTTTGCAAACAGAGAAGACCCAGATCAGATGGCTCCTGTAGCAGCCATCTAATCAAGGTCTGCTCTGTTTTCTTGTGGAATAATATAGATCTGATTCTACAATATCTGCCACAGCCAAAATTTCCTGTTCACAAGCCATTATAAAATTTCATCTAATCAATATTTATGATGTTTTTATTTCTTACATGAATATTCATGGAGTAAATAATTCAACTGATTTTAATTCTTTACTTGATGAGCATCCATTATGCATATCAATTAATTCTTGTTATAAACCAAATAGAAAATTAATTACCATGGAAACAGTAGTTGATCAGGTCTAAAACAGATGAGCAAACAGAGCAGACCCTGGTCACAAAGCTCCTACTTGTCCCATATTTTTACCAAAACTCAAATGTATATACATGTACTATACTCATTATTGCATTGAATGCTGAAGTTTCAAAGGTGAATGGCCCATCAGTTTTCCCATCAATTAAGATATATGAGTGGCAAAACATAAGTAGACAGACAGTCTATCTAACAGATTTCTGTGTATTCCACTTCTAATATAAAGAGACAGCAGCGTCCAGATACTAGTAATAAAGCATGCACTTAGTATTACCAGTACACAACTTTAAAATAGTTACCTCCCCTTGGTGATGGTGCTTCAATTATGTTAGACTGCCTCTCACTCTCTTTCAAATCCAACTCATCCTCACTGTCAAAGAAATTGGATCCTTTGCGACCAGTCCGTCTGTGTTGTGGACTAACTATTCGCTCACCATTTGTAAAATCATTACCTTCTTCAGCAGGCTGTCTCCGAGACATTTTGGCTTGGTCAATAACAGCGTATGTATTCTCTTCTTCCTCCTCTTCTTCATCTGATGAATCTTTAGATTCTGCCCGCCGTGTTTTGACCTTAACAGCCCTATTAGAAGAACCGGAAGCAGAAGCATGAGAATAGTTCTGTGCAACTTGATAGGTGGCTAAGTCTTGAGTGTGAACTTCAGATGTGCAAGGTGGCGACTGTGTTGGAACTGGGGGTGAAATAACCCTGGAAGTACACCGTGTATAACCAGTGTATAACTTGACCAAATGAAAAATACTTGTATTCTAATTTCTAGCTTAACCCTTTAAACCATGAATATTCATAGAAAAGATCATGAATATTAATTAACTGATTTTTGATAATGGCATATAAACATTGGATATTTTAACCCTGGCAGAAACTGTAGAATTAGATCTATATAATTCAAAAGGCTGACAGCCTCGCAAACCCTGATAATACAGCCCTATGGAAGCCATCTGATCTGGATCTACTCTGCAAAGGTGTTAAAAGACATATTCATGGAGTAAAATGGTTAAATGAATATAACTTTTAGGTTTTGCAAACCTTGGAGAACCAGATCAGCAACTATATTTAAAATGTAATCTCTGATCAGGTTCTGACTTGTTAGCCACCTATCACAGTCCAAAACCTGAACTGACACTGCAAATGAGGCAAATGATCAGTATACTGTTTGCCATGCCTAATACATATGTATGTAGTGACTTGATCTGAAGATAAGCTTGAAAACTAACAGAATTAACCCTTTACTATGCCTTTGCAAACAAAGTAGACCCAGATCAGATGGCTAAGGATCTACTCTGCTTTCTTATGAAACAATATAGACTTGAAAGGTTGGATTCTGTCTTGACCAAAACATCATGATTTCATGTCATTATAAATATTCAGCTAATTGATATTCATGATGTCATTATTTTTTTTCATGAATATTAATATTCATGGAGTTAAGGGTTATACAATGACAATTCAGAAATTGTTGCTGGGCTTGAGTGTTGAGTATAACATACATGTACTTCAAATTTCTAGTGGTGCATTACATGTATATGCAGGAAACAAATGTACTGGTATCCTTCTGATCAGGGTTTGCATTGTTTGTCATTCAAAATTCTTCAGCAAATGTTAAAGCCCAGAGAAAACACTCATCAGATGGCTCATAGAAGAGCAATCTGGGTCCATGCTTATAAAGCTTTTTAGTTGAGGCTGAGTTCGTTCTCAAGCTTTTGACTGGTCAGATTTGAGTTCTCAAGCTTTTGATTGGTCAGATTTGAGCCAAAGGCTCAAATCTGACCAATCAAAAACTTGAGAACGAACTCAGACTCAACTAAAAGCTTTATAAGCATGGACCCTGATCTGAATTTACTCTGTTTTCAAAGACTCCAAAAAGTGCTTCTATGAAGAAAAGGGTTAACCACTGATGGGTCATTCTATTTGGAATAATATATGCATTCATGGGATTCAAATGGTTGAAATGATTTTATGGTTAAAACTCTAGGAACTGTATCTATAGATGAGTAGTATAGCAGTGCAATTACTTTAATCCTCTGTTTGGTGCATATTTATCCCTTTACCTGTTGAATATGCATGTAAGAAATAATGACATCATTAATATTAATTACATGTACATTAATTATGAGAATAGCACATTTTGGCTCAGGTAGAAACTGTTGACTCAGATCTACATTATACCATAAGGAAACAGAGCAGAGTCTGCTCAGACGGCTCTAAAGGAACTGTCAGATCTGGGTCTACTCTGTTTGCAAAGGCATGAAATGGTATTTATACGATAAAAAGGGTTACATTATCAGAGGCATAGATGAGATGCGTAAATTAAACCATTTTACAAGAATATAGTAAACCCCCTCTAATGCAACCATCAAACATATATCTAATGCTGGGTCTTTAACCCTTTACTCTATGAATATTCATGTAAGAAATTACAAAATCACAAATATTAATGAAATTATTTTTCATAATGGCATAAAAACAAAGAATATTTTGGCTCAGACAGAAACTGTAGAATTAGATCTATATTATGATTATTATCCCATTACCTCATAGGCTATTTTTAGATACAACCTCTTTGAATAAACCTACCGAAAAGGAGCATTAACTAGAGAAAAGGAAAACTTTAGAATTTTGTAGCTTGAAACCATTGTGATAAATAGAACATTTGCTCCTATAGGTATATCAGTGGTTTCACAAAGTGACTTTTACAGAGTCGTCAAAAGTCGTCAATATCGGGGAATGGGTTATACCACAAGTAAACAGAGCAGACCTTGATCAGACTGCTGCTACAGGAGCCGTCTGATGTAGATCTACTCTGTTTGCAAAGACATAGAAAAGCATATTTATGGGGTAAAGGGTTAAAGACAAATCGTAGCATAATACAGGACAAAAGTTGTGCAGAAAGCCCCTACATAACTTTCATCGTGCATTAATCAACAACCTGCTTTTACAGACTTATATGTTTATTCATAAAGTGTCTGCTTTAGAGAGGTTTTGCTATACCTCTTTTTTTTTCTCCATCAAACTGTCAGATATGACCACTCTTTAGAATTGTGTTAAAGGAATGATTGTAACAATTGATTCCTTGGAGAAGAAAACTAGACATGAATACCCTTGCACGGCAGCCTTGATTGCAAATCCAAGTTTGTGACACCAACTACCCATGTAACAGGACCAAATGACAAAAATACTCAAAGTTCAAGTGGAGAAAATTCTGTAACGGCTGCAACTAAACACAGGAAAAGTGTGTCTTGCACAGTCATGTACTATTCTTGTTTAGCATGTATGGCAAGTATAAATTCAATAAGTTTCAAAATGAAGGAGGAGTTCGCGACACCAACTCCCCATGTTTCATGCAAAAATGAAAAACATATTCAAAGTTCAGGGGGAGATAATTCTGCAATAGCCAGCCATAACAACATAAAAATGTGTCTTACACATGTACCATTTGAATGGTTATTATGCAAACTAAATATAAATTCAATAATTTTCAAACTGAAGGAGGGGTTAGCGACACCAACTCCGATCCCCATGTTATATAAATTATATGCCAAAATGACAAAAAATACTCAAAGTTCAGGGGGAGATAATTCTGCAATGGCCAGCAGAAAACACATACAAATATTGTCTTGCATATCTACCATTCATGGTTATTATGTGTACCATACATAAATTAAATAACTTCAAAACTGAAGGAGAAGTTTGCAGCACCACCTCCCCATGTTTCATGCAAAATGACAAAAAAACTCTAAGTTCCAGTGGTAAACATGTAAAAATAGTGTCTTGAAAATCTATCATTCCTGGTTATTATGTATACCAAATATAAACTGAATAACTTTCAGATTGAAGCAGGAGTTTGCGACACCTGGAACTACTCATGTTTCACGCAAAAATCACAAAAAATCTCAAGGTTCAGGGGGAGATAATTCTGCAATGGCCAGCAGTAAACACATGAAAACTCTGTCTTGCACATCTACTATTCATGATTATTATGTATACCAAATATACATTCAGTAACTTTAATACTGAAAGAGAAGTTCGCGACATCAACTACCCATGTTCAAATTCGGACGGACTGACGGACGGACGGACCGCCCAACCTATCGGCGGACAGGGTAATTCCAGTATACCCCCTCAAACAAGTTTGCTGGGGTAAAATGACAAATTTATTATTTGAAATACTTTTCTTATCTATGGCTCTTAAAGACCAAATACCCATGCAAAAAAGGACCAATAACAGTGCAAGAACCACATTGAAAGCAGCAAACAAATGCATTGAATATTGAAAATAAGATTACTGACATTTGCGAGTGGTATAGACCAAACACAGAGAGCTCCATGAGGATGCATGGCAAAGCTGGTAAAAGTTTACCAATAGAATTGGTATGAAATTGTTCTTCAATTTCTACAACATACTTTCTTTGAATTTTAACCTCTTTAAACTATGTTATCAGAATGTCACAAGGGAAAGATTGCAGACAAATAAACTTTTGTTTATCAGAATTTTCGATATGGCAAAGCTGAAATAGATTCTGATATTATAAAATAATCATTTTCACCTCAAACTGGCTCAAACTCTAGGCTTATTATACAGTACTAAACATTACTATCCCCAACCCAGCAACACCAGGTAGAACAACCGATAACAGTGGATATTTCAGGGAGTGACACAGCCAGCTGTTGGATGAAAAAGAGCTAACATATGGTAATGAGATATTTACTTACTACATACTTTTTAATGACTTCTAAATTTAATATATCATCACTATAGTGATATCACTTCCAGTGACAATCTCATTGTTTTACCTTAACATCTGTCCTTTTCACTAAAAACTCATCAGTATGTATGTAATAAACAGAATAATAAACTTCTTTAGATTGACATTACTCAAATGGGCTGTTATCTAGTTAAAAATCTTGTTAATAAACTCGCTTTTTGCATTTTATAACCTGAAAACAACCTATTCTTGTGACATACAGTAAAACCCCTCTAAACTGGAATTCTAGTTGAGAATGATTTAGATACTTCTAAGCAGGTGGCTGCTTAATGCAAGGTGAAAGTCATGCAGAAAATTTCTCTATGAGCTTTCTGTATGATTTTCACCCTGCATTAAGCCACCATCTGTCTCCAAGACTAATATTTATACCAAATTTAACATCCAGTTTAGAGCGGTTTTACTTTATTTTTAATATCAACCGAAAGAAGTTGATTATCCTATGTATATTCAATTTATATCATTTTAATTAGGATTTTTCTATGTCACACTTTGTTACCATGCATGGGAACAATTGTTAAACTAGAGCTTGTTTTTAAGAAAAACATATGTCTCCCACCTGCTCCTGTCTCAAAAATGATTGGATGTTTTCCAAAGATTATTTTTGTGGAATTTGAGAGGAAGTTTTATATCATTTGCTTTACATTGAAGCTATGATAAGCTCAACAAATGCTAAAATAAATAAAATATGTCATTCTTACTTAAGCCACTGATGAATTCAAAGAAAACCGGTATACCGATATAAATTCTGGATGATATATCTACAAACATGAAATCTGCAAACACAAAATTCGATGTTGAAACAGAAAATATGTTAACCAGATTTAAATGAATACCCTTGAAGGCTGGACATGAAATCCAAGGTTGATATTACTTAACCTGACCACGACCATAATCCTGACATGCCTTCTACAATAAGGTTGTTACTGTCATGCCTTCTACAATAATGGTGTTTATCTAACTTGACAAAGAAAATAAACATACAAATGATATTTTTAGTAAATTGGGTGAAGATCTGATGGAAACTATTGGTGTAAGGGAGTGGCAAAGGCTAAAACAGGCATTTCTTATTATTTTCAAGGGGCATAATCCTGACATGCTTCAAGAAATTTAGCTGCTTATCTAACTTGATCAATATTTTATTCCTGTCAAGATTTTCAGGAAGTTTGTACAAGGTCAGACAGAAAATGGTTGAGTTAGAGAAAGGACAATTTTGAATTATTCAAGGGCCATAACTCAGAAGCGCCTGGTGTAATCTTGCTGGTTATTAAACTTGACCAATACATTATGGCCAATACCATTTTTATGAAGTTTGTTGGAGACTGGATGAGGACTTTTTCTATTTATAGTGTAGACAAAGCTAAAAAAAAAGAGCTCAGTTTTCAACAATTCAAGGGCCGTAACTCCGAAGTACCTGTTCAAAGATTGCTAGTTATTCAACTTGGCCTAGATATTATAACCATAAACATTTTCATAAGGTTTGGTGATGATTAGATGAGAACTTTATGACTTAAAGAGTGGACAAGGCTAAAATGACAATTTTGTATTATTCAAGGGCCATAACTCCAAAGAGTCTAGTTCAATCTTTCTGGTTATTGAACTTGGTCTAGATATTATAGCTATAACACTTTTATAAAGTTTGGAGAAGATTGGAGGAGAGGTTTTTCACTTAGAGAGCGGACAAGGCTAAAAAGGCCAAATTTGGATAAATCAAGGGAAATAACTCTGAAGTCCTGAAACAATCTTGCTGGACATTGATCTTGACCTAGATATTATAACCATAAACATTTTTATAAGGTTTGGTGAAGATTGGATGAGGCGTTTTTGACTTAGAGAGCGGACAAGGCTAAAAAAGGCCAAATTTGGATAAATCAAGGGCCATTTTTCTGAAGTTCCTGAAACAATCTTGCTGGATATTGAATTTGGTCTAGATATTATGGCCAGCAACATTTTTAGAAGGTTTAGTGAAGGTTGGATGAGATGTTTTTGACTTAGAGAGCGGACAAAGCTAAAATGGCCAAATTTGGATAAATCAAGGGTCATAACTCTTAGAATTAGAGAGCAGACAGTATTTTGTGACAGACAGACAGACGGACGTACAGACAGACGGAAAGGAGTAAATCAATATGTCTTTAAGCCTCCCCCCAAAAAGAGACATCTTTAGATACCTTTGGAAACAATAGCTGCTATGGGTGTCTGATTATGGTCTGCTCTGTTTGCTTATGAAATAATACAGATATGATTTTAATGTTTCTGCCATTGTAAAAAATCTGTTTGGTCATAACGCCAATACAAAAATGCAGCTAATTTATACATTCATAAAGTCATTATTTATTAAACAGATATGCCTCAGGTAATGGATTAACCCTTTCCTTCATATAAACACTTTTTCATGCCTATGCAAACAGAGTAGACCCAGATCAGATTGTAGGAGTCGTCTGATCAGGATCTGCTTTGTTATGTTATTATAATAGATCTGACCCTACAGTTTCTACCAATACCAAAAACTCCTGTGTACATATCCCACTATAATACTCTGCTAATAAATATTCATAATGTAATTATTTCTTACGTGAGTATTCAAAAGGGAAAGCATTAAGTTCATGGTCAGTCTTGAAGTTTACAGTAAATTTAAATTTAATCCTTTTGATGCGGTGCAATCAGTATTTAACCCATTTCTCCATAGGCTATTTTAGACTCAACCTCTTTGAATGAATCTACCCAAAAGGAGCATTTACTAGAGAAAAGTAAAATTTTAGAATTTTGTAGTTTGAAACCATTGTGATACATAGAGCATTTGCTCCCTTAGGAGCAAATGCTCTATTTACCACAATGGTTTCAAGAAGTGGTTATTACAGAGGCATAGACAGGCGTATTTGTGCTACAGTGTCCAAACAATATGAAAGGTTGATATTTTTTGAAAGGATTTTGAATTACAAACAGTGCATACACAGATCAGAAGGTTCCACTATGTTGCAAATGCCAGTACTCTTTAATTCCTGTATTTAAAGGGTTAAAAAATTATTCTAAATAGTCTGAGCAATTGTCGTATGTGTATATTGTCTTCTGCTTCAATTCTGAAAGTAAATATTTCTTAAATTTCATTTCAAAAATTGTGTCAGAGTAACAAACAGTCTGGATCCTGATGAGATGCTAAGTTACTCGGTGTTTCATCTGTATCCAACCGGTCTGGAGAGGTTATCACAGAGTTGCCAGTAGAGTGTTAAAGTATATAATCTTTTTGCGAAAAAAGACAAATTAAGCGCACTGCTAATTCAGAATTTAGAATATCATTACCCTGATTATAAAAGTACTCAGAAAGATAAACTTAGAAAAATAACGCAGAGCTAGATCAAATGACTCTTGACAGAGACTTTTGACTTGGGTCTACATGATTTGATATATTCTGTTAACCCTTTCCTCCATAAATATGCCTTTCTACCACTCTGTAAAAATCACCTATTGAAACCATTGAGATAAATAGAGCATTTGCTCCTATAGGAACAAATGCTCTATTTATCACAATGGTTTCAAACTACCACATTCAAAATTTGTCCTTTTCTATAGTGAATGCTCCTTTTCGGTAGATTTATTAAAAGTTGTTGGATCTAAAAATAGTCTATGAGGGAATGGGTTAAAATGATCAAAATGATGCCATTTTGAATTGATACAGCTTTACAGACTCGTATAGTGGAGAGATTGGGTGCAAACACTTGGGCTAATTAACCCTTTTTCCCTGTTGCATATTCAGAAAGAAATAATGACATCATGAATATTAATTAGATTATTTCTTACAACGGCATATGAACACAATTGACAGTTTGGTTTAGGTAGAATCTGCAGAATCATATCTGTATAATGTCATCAGCAAACTGAGCAGACCCTGATCAGTCTCCCGATCTGGGTCTACTCTGTTAAAACTTTGCAAATGCGTAAAATGCATTTATATGAAAGAAAGGGTTAAGATTAATTTGAATTCAAATTGTTTGTCTTATTAGACTTCTTGTAGAGAAGAAATAAAATAAATTTAAAAAAATTAAGCATACAAAAGATTTGTTGTTCCAAATACTTAATCCTTTCCTTCATTCAAACAGGGTTTCATGCCTTTGCAAACAGAGTAGAACCATATAAGAAAGCTCTTCCATCAGTTGTCTGTTTAGGGTCTGCTTTGTTTGCTAATGAACTCATAATAGATCTGGGTCCCTGCTTATAAAACTTTTAGTTGAGTCTGAGATCGTTCTCAAGCTTTTGATTGGTCAGATTTGAGCCTTTGGCTCAAATCTGACCAATCAAAAGCTTGAGAACTCAAATCTGACCAATCAAAAGCTTGAGAACGAAACTCAGACTCAACTAAAAGCTTTATAAGCATGGACCCTGATTCTACTGTTTCTGCCTACACCAAAAACTCATGTATACCTATACCATTATAAAATTTCAGCTGATAAATATTCATTATGTCATTATTTCTTACATGAATAATCAACAGGGAAAGGGTTAAGAATCAGCTAAGAATGTTCCTTTACAAAAGCAAAAGCTACTTGACAACAAACTTCCCGAGCCCTGTAAAAGTCTAGCAAATACAAGTTACCAAGACACATGTCTGTCAGTGGGGCTGTTCGTATGGCTCTTGTTAATAACACTGTGACAGAAAATTACAAAAATTACATGTTAACCCTTTACTCAATAAATACACTTTCTGCGCCCTTGCAAACAAAGGCTCCTATACGATATAACCTCTGTTTGCTTATGAAAAAATACAGATACGAATCTATACATTCTGTCATGGCCAACACTTCCCTCGTCCATATGTCATTACACAAATTAACCTAATTAATATTCATGACATCATTATTTCTAGCATGAATATTCGGGGAGTAAAGGGTTAATAGGCTGGTGTCAGAGGATGAGGGACATTTAGATATTTGCTCACAGTGTAGATTAAGATCAGCTATCTAGTTCAAGCATGCCATTCTATCCAGGTCTAAATGGTTTATCACTTGTCAAAAACAGTATTTTATCCACAACCACTGCAATCTGTACAGTGCAAATCTTGAATGATGTTTACACTGTTTTCAAATTAGTATAATGTCCAAATGTCCCTTTTTCCAAATGACAGAAACAATCTATAATGAAAGTTAAATTCTTTGACCGTTTTGTTATTACATAGAGTTACTTCCCTTTATTAAACTTTCTGCCTTAACCCATTCCCTCATTCTGACGCCATTAAATTTTGATGCTTTTGTAAAAGTTACTTTTTGAAATCATTGATAAATATTTATCAAAATGGTTTCCAAACTACACAACTCTAAGAATTTCCTTTTCTCTAGTAAATGCTCCTTTTCGGTAGATCTATTCAAAGAGGTCAGATCTAAAAATAGCCTGTGAGGGAATGGGTTAAAAATACGCCTCTGGAGACATCTGATCAGGATCTGCTCTGGAATTTTATATATCTGATTCTACAAATTCTACCATGGCCAAGATATCCCGTGCCTATAATTCATCTAATTAATAATAATATTCATGATAAAATAGTTTTTTACATGAGTATATATCAGGTAAACAGATAATGCTTACCTCCCTTTGGTATTATAGACATATTGCTGGCAAAAGTTCTGCTTTGGTATTACAGAAGTTGTACAATAACATCGGTACTCCCATAAGAATTGTTCTTGTTTTCAGTAGTGATTTAAACCCTATCCCTCATATAAATGCCTTTTCACGCCTTTGCAAATAGTGGAGACTTCCAAACAGGGTCTGCTCTGTGTGCTTATGGTATATTTTAAATTTTAATTCTACAGTTTCTGCCTGAACCAAAATATCCTGGTTCAAATGCCAATTATAAAAAAAATAATCTAATTGATATTTTTACATAAATATTGAACAGGTAAAGGGTTAACCCTTTACTTCATATAAATACTTTTTCAAGCCTTTGTAAACAGAGCATAGACCCTGATCAGATGGATCCTTTAAAAGCCACCTGATCTGGGTCTGCTCTGTTTGTGTGTGGATTTATGTTGTTCTTATCTACAGCTGTTGTCAAAGCAAAAACATCTCTTGGAAATTTTATATTCTAAAAATTAACGAATATTACTGAAATAACCAATTCATGCATAAAATGCTAATTAGGGAAATGGTTTGAACACTGGCTCAAGTGAGCTTTAATACCATATAATTGCAGCTCTCTACATAAATCGTTATTACATTCCTTTTGATAGAAGCTTGATTAACCCTGTACCTCATAGAGACGCCTTTTCACTCCTTTGAAAACAGAGTAGACCTAGATCGGACGGCTCTTATAGGATAAGGGTCTGTTCTGTTTGTTATGAAATATGATCTGACTGTACAGTTTCTGTCATGGTCAAAATCAATCAGTTCATTATCCCCTTATAAACATTAGCTGAATGTGATAAATATGCACAATGTCATTATTTCTTGCATCAAATTTGTGAGGTAAAGGGTTAATAAATCTAACACAACCTTTAGTTTCTTGCCTTCAGGTCAGACTCTACATTGTTTTCCATCTGAATCTTATTTCAGTAACTTCACCCATTAACCCTTTCCTAAATAAAATTGCCTTTGTAAACAGAGTAGACCAAGATCAGATGACTCATGTAGAAGCCCTCTGATCAGGGTCTGCTCTGTTTGCTTATGAAATAATATAGGTAAGGTTCTATAGCTTCTGCCGAGGCCACATCTTTCTGTGTCCATGTGTTAATATAACAATGAATATAATTACTATTCATGATATCATTATTTTTACGTTAGTGTTCATGGAGTTAAGGGTTAACCCTTTCCCTGTTCTATGTTTATTTCAAATTTCAATACCTAATGAATATTCATTAACAAAATAGCTATAAACACATATGCAAGGTGGACCATTGTAGACATTTTAGAAAGCAAAGAAACAGATCTATCAAATTCTATAAGCAAACAGAGTAGACCCTGATCAGACGGCTCCTACAGGAGCCGTCTGATCTGGGTCTACTGTGTTTGCAAATGCGTGAAAACGCGTTAATATGAGGGAAAGGGTTAACAATGTATAATGGAAGAAATCAATAGGAAAATTCTACATCATTTGTGTTGTTCATGCTTTTGATATGCAACACACACAAAATCATTTTCAGTATGTTTGGGAAAAACATAAAGGGAACCATTACTGAAGTTTGTTTGTAATTGGTCATCTATTTTCAAATGCCATGTGAAACAAACACAAAAATTTGAGTCTATACTTATTATAAAGGCAAATTGTTATGCATTTATGTTTTGAACAACTCTGGATGGAAAAAGGTTGCCTAGGAAAGTAGCCAACATTAAAAAACCCTGCGGAGGAGGATGGGTGGAAGTGGTTTAACTGAATTGTTTGCACGTCTTTCTCCTCCAAAAAAAGAAAGTAATGATGTAGAAGCATTCTGTGATGGTCATGTGATTAACACTTGTCATGCTGATTGGTTACTTTTCTACAATCTAATGAATATTAATAAACCTATAGAGTAATGACACACCCAACCCAAAGGATAGGAAATCAACCCACATAAACATTTTTATGGTCTCATAAAAGATGATAAGTGTAGAACATTTATTCTGTACCTTTTTGGACGAGTTTGGTGTTTCATTTCATCTTCACTGTCTTCACTATCTTCACTGCTGCTTGAATCCTATAACATACACTTGAGTTATCTACAATACTGCAAACTTTTCACTAAGCAAATATTACGACGCCTTCTCTGCACGGCTATATGCCAAAATATGTACCACCCTTATCCATTACCTCCTAGGCTATTATTAGATCCAACCTCTTTGAATAAATCTACAGAAAAAGTACGTTTACTAGAAACAAGGACAATTTTTTAATTGTGTAGTTTTTAAACCATTGTGATGAATAGAGCATTTGCTCCTATGGAGCAAATGCTCTATTTATCACGATCGTTTAAAATGCTCCTATGGAGCAGATTAATGCTCTATTTATCACGATGGTTTCAAAAAGTGACTCTTACAGAAGCATCAAAAAGTGTCAATATGAGGGAATGGGTTAACATGCTTATCTGGAATTCTATAATCCTTACTCAACAGATGTTCATGTTATCTGTTTGCAAAGGTGTGACATGGCATTTGTATAAATGAAACAGTTAATATTATAGATCTTACTCTATAGATCCTATCAATACCAAAACAAACCTGTGTACATACATGTACGCCATTATAAAAATTCAGATAATAAATATTCATGCTGTCTTTATTTCCAACATATTTATGCAACAGGTAAAAGGTTTTGTGTTCAATGATAACAATTTGATAAAAAGTCAGTATTATTCCCTTTACTCCATATGTACAGTAAGAGCCATCTGCATAGGTCCATGCTTATAAAACTTTTATTTGAGTCTGAGTTCGTTCTCAAGTTTTTGATTGGTCAGATTTGAGCCTTTGGCTCAAATCTGACCAATCAAATTGCTTGAGAACTCAAATCTGACCAATCAAAAGCTTGAGAACGAACTCAGACTCAACTAAAAGCTTTATAAGCAATTGGACCCTGATCAGGATCAGCTTTGTTTGCTTATGGAATAATGTAGATATGTTTCTACAGTGTTTGCCATGGCTGAACATTCCTGTGTTCATATGTCATTATAAAATTTCAGCTAATTACTAATCAGGAGATCATTAATTCATACATAAATTTTCATGTAATAAATAGTAAAAAGTCCCATAATTATGGTATTCAACACTTCTACAATTCTTTTGAGTTTCAGTTACCATATCATCTGTTATAATCATTCCCGGAGATATAACATTTTTTAAAGGGGGAGCTTTTCATATGCTCTCAGTTTACATTAAGCCACCATCTGTATTTTGGAAAACCTATATTTCTTTATTAAATGCTTGTTATATAGAGTTTAAGTTGTTTAATTCCTTTTTAACCCCCCCCACCCCTTCCCAAGAGGTAAGGAGGCATTTATTAGTCTTTTATTAGAGTGGGGCATTTATTAGAGTGGGGCATTTATTAGAGTGGAGCATTTTAAGGGAGAATACAGTACATGTGTGTCAATCTCAGGTAAAAGTTGTCGCATTGCACTGCAAACAGAGCAGACCAGAGATGAAGTATCTAGTCAGGGTCTGCACTATTTGCTATGTATCAGAATCTTATATCAGAAGTTATTAGCTCTCAATCTTTACATAAAATATAATACTTGACTAGATACTGTATTTTGCCTAATAAATGCCCCCACTGTAATAAAAGACATCCCCTAACTTCTGTGGGAAAACTTACAATCAACTAAAACAACTAAAACTATATATAAAATAACCATTAACCCTTTACTCCATAAGTACTATGCCTTTGCAAATAGAATAGACCCAGGAAGGATCGTTTAGGATCTGGGTCTACACTGTTTGCAAATGCCAGTGCATCCATGTCTAGCATTCAAGGTGTTAACCCTTTCCTTCATGTAAATGCCTTTTCAGGTACGTGCAAACAGAGTAGACCCAGATCAGATGTCGCTTATAGGAGCCATCTGATCAGGGTCTGCTCTGTTTGCTAATGATATATTATGTCCCAAAAAAAGGGCACTTGAATATTAGTTAATTTGAAAACAGTGTAAAACTAGATCAGCGGTCATGCACACTGTGGCAGCTGAATAGGGACTGCACAAAATTGTACAGTAATGGACAACTGTTATTTCTGACAGATGCCGAAAAGTGCAGACCATGATCAGACACTGCATTCCAACACGTCAGCTGAATAGTGCAACAATACAGTCGAACCTGTCTTAAGTGGCCATCAATGCAGAAAGCTCCTATAGGAGCAGCTTTCTGCATTACTTTTGCCCTACATTAAGCAATACCCTGAAAAACTCCTATGTTCAATAAATGAATGGCCACGTAGGACATGTCGTACTGTACTGCTATATGTCCAGTCATTCAATCAATCTGCTGTTATCTATTTATACAACTTACCTCATCTGTCTCACTCTCTGAACTACTTTCATCTTCTGATTCCTCTAAAAGAAATAAATAAACAAAGCATTGTTATTCCAATGAACTACTATATAAATATACCATATTCTCTCTAATAAATGCCCCCTCTCTAAATAAATAACCTCACTCTGATAAATAACCTCACTCTAATAAATGCCCCCACTCTAATAAACACGCCTTTACATCTGGAGAAATTATCTATGAATAAAACAACTAAAACCCTATATAATAACAATTAAATGAAGAAATACAGGTTTTTCAAATACAGGAGGTAGCTTAATGCAGACTGGGAGAATCGTAGAAAGGTCCCCTAGGAGCTTCATGCATTGCTTTTATTCTGCATTAATGCAGGGTGAAAGTCAAGCAGAAAGCTCCCAGAGGAGTTTTCTGCATGACTTTCACCCTGCATTAAGCAGACACCTCACGGTCTACAAGATTGGTATACCAAATTTAATGTCCAGTATGAAGGGGATTTACTGTACCGGGTATATATGCACAAAAATATAAGTTCACAACACTTTAAATATTTTTCACTCAGGTATAACAGTGTACATGTATACCCAGATAAACAAGACTGTAAATAAGCCATGTTATTATATAAACCTATACCATTAAGGCATCTTAGCAGACTGTGTAAATCAAGTTAAGACAAGAAAATAATAAGCTGACTAAACATGCTGATAAGTTCATTCTGTTTCCATTTAAAATGTTATAACATGAGATAATATTTTTAGGCAACTTGTGTATATTTTTATTCTCCTTATTATTTCTGATTACTGCACATCCCGGGTTGTCATTATAACAATCTATGGCTAAATGACCCCTGGATCATCATCTGAATAGATTTCATCACCTCACCGTAATTTGCTAATCAGGCTGCTCTGTTTGCTTATGAAATAATATAGATCCATTTCTAGTTTCTGCCTTCATAAAAAAAATCAATTATTTCATAGTGCCATTGTAAAAACTAATTAACATTCATAAAATCATTACTTATAACATGAATATTTATTAGGTAAAGGCAAAGACCTATGATAAAACGTTTTATCATAGGTCTTTGGTAAAGGTTTAACCCTTTACCTGATAGAGACCCAACCTTTTAATGTCTTTGTAGGAGCTATATCTGATTAAGATCTGGTTCCATGCTTACAAAGCTTTTTAGTTGAGTCCGAGTTTGTTCTCAAGCTTTTGATTGGTCAGATTTGAGTTCCCAAGCTTTTGATTGGTCAGATTTGAGCCAAAGGCTCAAATCTGACCAATCAAAAACTTGAGAACGAACTCAGACTCACCTAAAAGTTTTATAAGCATGGACCCTGGTCTGTTTGCTTATAGAATATCTTTGACATGATTCTATATCATCTTTCATAGCCATGAATTCACATGTTTTAAACAATAATATGAAAAATATATTTCACAATGTGTGAAGTCTCTCATGAATATTCATTAGGTAAAGGGTAAAACAAAGACTAGTCTTCCGAGATCTTCAGATTACTGTAGTTGACAACAAGCATTTGGATACCTTCTTCCCTAGCTTCCTTATCCCTCAGCGCCTGCTGGTACTGATCAGCCTGGGATTCCCGATGATCCCTGTAAGACAGATTTGACAGATTAGGATACATAATAAAATCATTATTTCTCCACCATGCCCTAGGTGTTGCAGCAACTCTTAAGTACAAAAATAAAGAAGCTATTCTTGAAAATGTTTCAATTAAATTTTATGCATCTTATCTGGGCTTCTGTTCACACAAAAACTATTATTTTCAGTTGATAGCTCTTTTGACATGCCTTAGTTTTCCTTTACCATCCTGCTTAGTTTGTAAGAACTGCCACTCACATCAAAAACTTATGTCTACTCAATCTTTGATGTCACATAATTTTTGCTTAACCCATTACCTCATAGGCTATTTATAGATACAACCTCTTTGAATAAATCTACCAAAAAGGAGCATTAACTAGAGAAAAGGAACATTTTGGAATTTCGTAGTTTGAAACCATTGTGATAAATAGAGCATTTGCTCCTATAGGAGCAAATGCTCTATTTATCACAATGGTTTCACAAAGTGACTTTTACAGAGTCGTCAAAAGTCTTCAATATGAGGGAATGGGTTAACCCTTTCCTTTTCTATATTTATTCCAAATTTCAATAATTACTGAATATTCTTGGTTGTAATGAAATATGGAAGGCGGAACATAATGTAGCCATTTAAGAAAGTAAAGAAACAAATCTATAAAATTCCATTAGAAAACAGAACAGAACATGATCAGATGGCTCCTATAGCAGCACACAACAGTGTGACTATGGGTTTTGACGTACCTATGGTATGATAATGTAGGAATTGGATCACGAATGATATGGTTTGTTAGGTTATGACACAATTTAATACAGAAATGACACAGTTTAATATGGAAATGACACGTATCGGGCGTGTGCACTGCGATGAACAACGGTTTGCTATTGTAAAAGTAAGAGTTAGTACAAATAAGAACAGTCTGATACGGAATATTACGGTGTGACACGGACCTAAGCAATCCGACTTCAGGCCTATGAATAAGTATGGATTTTAATACGACCTAAGATGGATCAGCACATTTTAGAATGGTTTAGTAGGATTGTACATGTTCAAAACGGATATACAAGTACTACATGTACTATGTATGACTAAGGCTAAAATACGGAAAGCTATAGATCAATACAGATTGCCATGGTTGATGCCAGATCATATCAGTATGTCATTAGGCAAGACTGTATTAAGTGTGTGGATCCAACGAGTCTCTTTCATAAGTCAAGACTACTTGTTTTTTATCATGTCAATAAGCATGAAAGAGAAATCTGAATTTAACCCTTTCCCTGTTCTATGTTTATTACACATTTCAATACTTAATGAATATTCATGGCCAAAATAGTTATAATGAAACTTGGAAGGTGGAACATTGTTGCTATTTTAGAAAGAATAGAAACAGATCTTACAAATTCAATTGGCAAACAGAGAAGATCTAAATTGATCAGATGTAATTAGTGGCTCCTAAAGGAGATCTTAGAGGAGCTTTCTACATGACTTTCACACCGCATTCAGCTGCCACCTGTCTCCATGACTGATATTTATACTAAATGTCCAGTTTATAAGGGTTTAACTGTTACAGTAGACTAAGGTCTGTTCCATTTACTTATGGAATAATATAGATCTGATTCTCTACAGTGCTGCCGTGGTAAAATGTCCTGTGTTCATAAACCATTTTTAAAATTTCCAGAAATAAAAATTGTATTCTTATTATTGGGTCTGTTTTTGGAAAGATCTATAACACAAATCATCGTTACATGCTAAAATGAGTGATAATTTTGGCTGACACAAATCATCGTTGTATGCTAAAATGAGTGATAATTTTGGCTAGGGAGTAGTAATGAATGGTGTTAATTAAGAATTATGGTAAGTTTTATTGTACGATATCTTTCATAAAATGTTTTTTTCATGGAAATTTATACTCTATAGAACTCTACACAAGTCCCCTTCTAAAACAAAACCCCATCACATGATAAAAAGGATTTACCTATCATAGCGATATATAGGACAGTCCAATGTGTAATGTATTCAAACAATCAATACATGGATGCATACCTAATAATGCTGAATATTGCTAATAGTGTTTTATATCATAAAATATTCATACACAGCATCATGTCACAGAATAAAACTACAGTATAACCTCACTACAACATCCACTAAACATATGTCTTATTCTTGGTTTTTAAACCCTTTACTCCATGTATATTCAAGTGAGAAATAATGACATCATGAAAATTAATTAGATTAATTGTTTTAAGAGCACATGGTCACAACTGGAGTTTGTGACCATGGTAGAAACTGTAGAATCATATCTATAGTACATTATAAGCAAACAGAGGAGACCCTGATCAGATGGCTCCTATAGAAGCCCTCTGATCTGAGTCTACTCTGTTTGCAAAGGCGTAGAAAGGCATATTTATGGGGTTAAGGGTTAAAGAAGTGGCAGATAACCATTAATTTTGAATGCAGATCAGCGTGCATGCGCCGGCATTTGCAAGCAGTGTAGACCCAGGATCTGCACTGTTTGTCATTCAAAATCCCCCAGGAAGTTTAATCCTTCCGTATTGAGTGAACCCGGTTGTAAAGCACTGATAGGCTATCCCCATCTGAAAATTCAGCTTTTAAAAGGTTGAAGAAGTGGTATTTAACCCTTTCCTCCATACGTACGCTTTTCTACGCCTTACAAACAGAGTAGACCCAGATCTGACGTCTGATCAGGGTCTGCTCTGTTTGCTTATGATATAATAAATATATGATTCTGCACTTTCTGCCATGGCCAAAACATTCTGTGTCCATGCACTATTATAACAGTTAATCTAATTAATATTCATGACATCATTTTTTTCTAACATGAATATTCATGGAGGAAAGGGTTAAATGCAAGATGAAAGCCACTTTATATATATATACATTTTGTATATATATATAGGATCATTCTGCAGTATTTTCAATCAGTATTAACCCTTTCCCTATTGAATATTCATGTAAGAAATAATGACATCATGAATATTTATTAACCAATGTATTATAATGGCATATGTATACAGGATGTTTTAATACTGGACGAAACTCTCGAGTCAGCAAACAGCAAGCATACAGAGCAGACCCTGACCAGATGACACATACAGGAGTCTCATCTGGGTTTACTCTGTTTGCAAAGATGTGAAAAAGTGTTTGTATGAGTCTTCAATTATTAAGTGACTGCTATAGAGAGGTTTCACTGTGTTTACAAATATATCTATGTCATCATTCTAACATATGTGATCAGAATCTGACGGCTAATTGATTTGACTAGTAAAATACTACTTGTGGGATTGGTCTATGCCTAGCCAATATTACAAAGAGTCCTTGAAGTTATCGGTTGGTTGTTTAACCCCCTTTCCTTCATATTAACCCATTACCTCATTGACTATTTTTAGATCCAATCCAATAAATCTACTGAAAAGGAGCATTAACTAGAGAAAGGTAAAACTTTTATAACTTTGTAGTTTGAAACCATTGTGATAAATAGAGCATAGAATTTTGTTCCTATAGGAGCAAATGCTCTTTTTATCACAATGGTTTCAAAAGGTGACTTTTACAGAGGCATCAAAAGGCGTCAATATGAGGGAATGGGTTAATACCTTTTAACTCCTTTGCAAACAGAGTAAGTCCAGATCAGACAGCTCCTGTAGGAGCAGTCTGATTAGGGTCTGCTCTTTTTACTTATGAAATTATTATAGACTGACTATGCAGTTTCAACCAATTCCAAAAGTTTATTTGTACATAATTATGCCATTATAAAAGTTAAGCTAATAAATATTCATGATGTCATTATTTCTCACATGAATATTCTACATGGTTAAACCTACACCCAGTCACAAAATCCCGACACCAGTTGATCTAGTCAAAGCCATGATCACTATAATTATTGAATATTTAATTAGCACTGGAGAAGTTGTCATCTGTAAGACAATTGTTGTCTGCTATAATTCTATAAGTAATACCTTCTCTTATTGCAACCAGCGTAACAAGTTCATCACACCCAGAGGTCCAGATTAGGTGTGAAAATTTATATATTTTCAAGAATAGCTCATTAATTTCTCCACCAAACCCTATACTGTGACCACTATTTAGAATAATCTCAAACGACTCTAAAGAATGGTCACATTATAGGGTTTAGTTGAGAAATGGTGATTCTAGTATTGGGTATGCACCTTTATCTGTAGCTCAGATTACACCTAAGCTATTGAGTATTGACATTGCAGGGTATCACAACTTTAAACTCCTGCTCTACCAATTAAGCGTTGAAATTGTTTGGGGTCACATCTGAAATATCCTGCCAACTGAGCTATGACATGGCTGGGGATCATGACTGTAAATTCCTACTTTTTTAAGTGAGCTATTACATTACTGGAGATCAGGAATGCATACTCCTGCTCCACCATCTGAGCTATGACATTGCTTGGGATTGCACTTGTAAACTCCTACTCTACCAAATGAGGTATGACATTGCTGGGAATCACACTAAAGTCTTGTACTTATGCTCTACAGTTTGAGCTATAACATTGCTGGAGATCACAACTGTAAATTCCCACTCAACCATCTGAGCTATGACATTGCTGGGGATCATACCTGAAAACCGCTATTCTATCAGCTGAGCTATGACATTGTCTAAACTTACATCTGAAAGCTCCTGTTCTATCAACTGAGCTATCACATGATAAGTGAACACATGTAATAACTCCTACTCTACTATCCAAGATATCCCACCACCATCATATCTGTAAACAACTGCTTTACCAACAGGGCTATCCCACTACCAGGGAACACATATGTAAACATGTGCTCTACCAATTGAGCAATCTACCTTTCTGGGATAACACCTGTAAAGTCCTCACCTACAAACTGAGCATTCACACTTCCTAGGATCAAATATGTAAACTCCTCTCCTACAAAAACTGAGCTACGACAGTGTTGGGGACATTGCTCTACCAACTGAGCCATGGCATAGATGTGGATCATATCTGTAAACTCCTGCTTGGCAAATATGCTATGCCATTGGATCACATCTGTAAACCCAGCTCTACCAACTAAACCATGACACAGATGTGGATTATATTTGTAAACCTCCCTGGCAACTGAGCTATGCCATTGTTTGAAATCACATCTGTAAACTCCTGCTCTAACAACTGACTTATCTCACTATCAGGATTAACATCTGTAACATTCAGCCCTAGCAACTGAACTGTCCAAGTGGTACCAAGCTGTAAGTATTGTAACTCACTGACCTACTGATAAAGGTGCATACTCAAATATTATAATAGTCCTTTCTCCATCAAACCTTATACTGTGACCACTCTTTAGAATCGTCTCTCACAGTATGTGGTTTTGTGGAGAAATGAGGACTGAAAAAGTTTAAATTTATGCATCTGATCTTGACCTGTGTAACTCACCCATATGGAGAATCTGCAGCAGTGCCTGCTAACACAGGAGACTCTTTTTTTGAGGCAAATATTTCTTGAACTCTCTCCGACTGGATCTGTTCCCTGTAAAATAAAACAAGAACTCGTTTATAGTTTATAACAGGAAAGATTGGCATTGCCAAACACATATAATAATAGAAAACTAGAATCAAAATCCTCAATCAAATTCAAGCCTTTTATACTGAATGGACATTAAACAATGATGGATCTTTTACTCAAGTGCTAGCAAAGACAAATTCATAGAGAAAGGGAGAAAAAAGAGTATAGGTATTGTGTGCAACATAGATCCTTCTTACACTTAAGATGTTTGACATGTTAAACATAAAGTTATGAGCTGGACAAAGAGAAATGAAATTTAAAACAAGAGGGCCATGAGGCCCTGAAGCTCTCACCTGAGATTATACCCCCGGGATGGGGCCATTTTTCACCCAAAAGTCATCATTTGTACAACCTTGGTAGAGAACCATAGGGCAAAGCTGCATTTAAAGGTCTAAGCCTTATGGTTTCAGAGAAAATTGATAAGCACCAGGGCAGGGACAAGTTTCGCCCTGGGGTCGGGTCGTAAGTTGAACTTTCTTGGCAGAGGACCACAAGGCAAGGCTACATACCAAATATGGAAGGTATGGGTCTTATAATTTCAGGGACTAAGACTTTTTAAGGTTTTTCTTAAGTAAGTCTATGAAAAATTAATATGCCCCAGGGTGGGGCCATTTTTTACCAAGGGGTCATAATTTGTTCAATCTTGGTAGAGGACTATATAGTTAAGCTGCATGTCAAATATTAAAGGTATTGGCCTTATGGTTTCAGAAAAGAAGATCTTTAAAGGTTTCCTATACAAGTCTATGTAAAACTGATAAACCCCGCGGTGGGGCCATTTTGGCCTGGGGGTCATAATTTGAACAATCTTGGTAGGACTATCATACAAGAGGGCCAAGATGGCCCATAATCGCTCACCTGATTACCATAGATTAGCAGTGGTTCTGCAGAACAAGATTTTCAAAGATTTAGTATATTGATTTTATCAAGACAATGATTCTGACCAATGAAGATTGCGCTAAAAATGTGCTCTCTAAAGTAATTTTCTAAGATTTGACCTAGTGACCTACTTTTTATTCCCACCCAACCCATGATCACACTCAACCTTGATATCACCAAGACAAACACTCTGAGCAAGTTTGAGGAAGACTGGGCTAAAAATGTGGCCACTGGAGTGTAAACTAGATTTCTCTAAGATATGACCCAGTGACCTACTTTTTGACCTCACATAACCCACTTTCAAACTTGTCCAAGATTTTATTAGGACAATCATTCTGACCAATTTGCATGAAGATTTGGTTATAAATGTGACCTCTAGAATGTTCACAAGGTTTTCGTACTATTTGACCTTGTGACCTAGTTTTTAATCCCACATAATCCACTTTCGAACTTGTCCGAGATTTTATCAAGACATTCGTTCTGACCAAGTTTCATGAAAATTGGACTAAAATTGTGACAATTAGAGTGAAAACAAAGTTTTTCTACTGTTTGACCTAGTGACCTAGTTTTTAACTCCACTTGACCCACTTTCAAACTCATCCGAGGTTTTATCAAGACATTCAATCTGACCAAGTTCCATGAAGATTGGACTAAAATTGTGACCACTAGAGTGTTCACAAGGTTTTTCTACTGTTTGACCTAGTGACCTAGTTTTTTATCCCACATAACCCATTTTTCAAACTCCTCCTAGATTTTATCAAGACAATCATTCTGACCAAGTTTCATGAAAATTGGGCTAAAAATGTGACCTGTAGAGGGTTCACAAGGTTTTCCTACTATTTGACCTAGTGACCTAGTTTTTAACCCAACTTGACCCACTTTCCAACTCGTCCGAGATTTTATCAAGACATTCATTCTGACCAAGTTTCATGAAGATTAGACAACAATTGTGACCACTAGAGTGTTCACAAGCAAATTGTTGACGACACACGACGCACGACGGACATTCAAGTCTCCCAAAAGCTCATCCTGAGCTTTGCTAAGATGAGCTAAAAATGATATATACCAAATATCGAAGGTCTGGGCATTTTAGTTTCAGAGAAGAAGACTTTTAAAGATTTTCCTATGAAAAACTGAAAAGGCCTGGGGCAGGGCCATTTTCAACACGGGGTCATTATTTGAACAATCTTTGTAGAGGACCATTAGATCATGCTACATACCAAGTATAGAAGTTCTAGGCCTTACAGATTCAGTGAAGAAGATTTTTAAAGATTTTCTTATGAAAAACTGATAAGCCCTTGGGCTGGGCCATTTTTGGTCGGGGTCATAATTTGAACAATTTTTGTAGAGGACCATTAGACCATACGACATACCACATATCAAAGGTCTAGGCCTTATAGTTTCAGAGAAGAAGATTTTTAAAGATTTTCCTATGAAAAACTGATAAGCCCTTGGGCGGTGCCATTTTTTGGTCTAGGGGTCATAATTTGAACAATCTTTGTAGAGGACCACTAGATCATGCTACATACCAAATATCAAATGTCTATGCCTTACAGTTTCAGAGAATTTTTTTAAAGATTTTCCTATGAAAAACTGATAAGCCCTCGGGGTTGCCATTTTTGGGCCGGGGGTCATAATGTGAACACTGTTTCGTTCCCCCTAGCCACTGATGCTTCTGACAAAATTTGGTTTAAATCGGGTCAGCGGTTTCAGAGGAGATGTCGTTTGAAAATGTGGATGGACGACAGACGACAGACGGATCTGCTATCACAATAGCTCATCCTGAGTTTTCAGCTCAGGTGAGCTTAACCAGAAATGGTGTCAAAGCCACCTGGTGCCTGCCTGTTTAAAAGTTAAGTCTAAAACGTGTCATATTGAATACAAAAAAAAAATCAATTTCAATTTAAACTTAACTGCATCAATATCACAACAAAAGGCAACCAAAAATACCATTTTTCATAAATTTAAAAAGATTATTAAACAAAAAAGATACATACAAAATATGGAAGCCCTAGGTCTATTCAGGTTCCAATGTAATAGGCAGTTAAAGATTTTTGCAAAAGTAGGTCAAAGGTGAAGGTCAGAAGGGTAAAATTGTTGGCATGGTCCTACCAAGTATATAAGTCCTATGTCCATCACAACCAATAGCATAGGCATTTAAAGATTTTTGCAAAAGAAGGTCAAAGGTCAAAGTCAAGGTCACATGGTAAAAAACATTGGTATGGTTGGAAAGTCTTAAGACAGGAAATATACATCCAAAGTATCGAAGCCCTAGGTCTATTGGTTCCAATGTTATATGCATTTAAAGACTTTTGCAAAAGTAGGTCAAATGTTAAGGTCGATGTCAGAAGGGCAAATATGTTTGCATGGTCATACCAAGTATGGAAGTCCTAGGTATATTGGTTCCAAGTTATAGGCACTTACAGATTTTTGCAAAAATAGGTGAAATGTTAAGGTCATATGGTGAAAAACATTGGTGTGTTTGAAAAAGGCTTCAGACAGAAAAGATGCAAATCAAGTATGGAAGTATATGCATTTAACAACTTTTGTTAAAGTAGGTCAAAGGTCAAGGTCAGAAAGGCAAACATGTTGGCATGGTCATACCAGGTATAGAAGCCCTAGGCCTATTTGTTGCAATGCTATAGACATTTAAAGACTTTGGCAAACGTAAGTCACAGGTCAAGGTCACATGGTAAAAACAATGGTATGGTTGGAAAAGTCTTAAGACAAAATAGTTGCATACCAAGTATGGAAGCCCTTGGCCAACCAGTTCAAATCTTATAGGCATTTAAAGAAGTTTGCAAAAGAAGGTCAAAGGTCAAAGTAACATAGCAAAAACAATATTGTTGGAAAGGTCTTAACACAAGAAAGTTGCATACCAAGTATGGAAGCTTTTGGCCCATTGGTTCAAATGTTATAGGCATTTAAAGATTTTTGCAAAAGAAGGTCAGAGGTCAAGGTCAAGGTCAGGAGGGCAAAAAAGTTGGCATGATCATACCAAATATGGAAGTCCTAGGCCTATTGGTTCCAATAATATAGGCATTTAAAGATTTTTTCAAAAGTAGGTCGAAGGCCATGGTCAGAAGGGCAAACAATAATATTGTTGGATGTTATAGGCATTTAAAGATTTTTGCAAAAGGAGGTCAAATGTCAAGGTCAGGGGAGCAAAAAAGTTGACATGATCATACCAAATATGGAGGCCCTATGTCTATTGGTTCAAATACTATAGGCATTTAAAGATTTTTGCAAAAGCAGGTCAAAGGTCAAAGTTAATGTCAGGAGGGCAAAAAAGTGGGCATGATCATACCAAGTATTGAAGTCCTTAGCCTATTGGTTCCAATCATATAGGCATTTAAAGATTTTTTCAAAAGCAGGTAAAAGGTCAAGGTCAGAAGGGCAAACAATAATATTGTTGGAAAAGTCTTAACACAAGAAAGTTGCATACCAAGTATGGAAGCCCTAGGTCTATTGGTTCAAATACTATAGGCATTTAAAGATATTTGAAAAAGTAGGTCAAAGGTCAAGGTCAGAAGGGCAAAAATATTGGCATGGTCATACCAAGTATGGAAGCCCTATGTCAAATGGCTCCAATAATATAGGTATTTAAAGATTTTTGCAAAAGTAGGTCAAAGGTCAAGGTCAGAAAGGCAAAAATGTTGGCATGGTCGGAAGGGTCTCGACAATATGAACTTTCTAACCAAACTTCAGCATCATAGCACAAATATTAAGCTTTATGCCAACCTGTCCAAAAAACTTTAACCTGGTGATTTTTGGCCCCACAAAAAACTAAGTCCAAAACATGTCAAAAATTGATAAAATTGAAAAATATTTTTAATGTTTAACTTCATAACAGCAATATTTGACCTCAAATGAACTTCCATACAAAATTTCAGCATCCTAGTACAAATATTAAGCTTTAAAACAACACGTCCAAAAAAATTAACCTGGTGATTTGTGGCCAAAATGACTATTAAGTCCAAAACATGGCAAAAATTGATAAAATTGAAAAATATTTTTAATGTTTAACTTCATAACAGCAATATTTAACCTCAAATGAACTTCCATACAAAATTTCAGCATCCTAGTACAAATATTAAGCTTTAAAACAACCCGTCCAAAAAACTTTAACATTGCCATGCTCACGCCCACGCTCACGCCGGGGGTATAGCATAAGCTCTACTGTTCTACGAACAAGCGAGCTAAAAAATATGATAATTAACATATGGGTTATGTGAGAGTTATATTTCTTATACATGACAATATTTCTTATATATGACAAGCTGTCTACACATGTCATGACTATGACATGTTTCAAATTATATTGAATTCTGTCCGTGCAAAATAAATGTAAGGCCCTGACAAAATTGGACTGACACATAAACACACACATACACAGCCCATACAACTACTCTGAACTGGCCGCAAGTGGACTAGTATGGAGATTTTCTATCAAGTGAGCCTTGTACTGAACAAAGTATTTCATGAAAGGAACACTCAAATAAATATACAAACCCATCTTCATCTTCCGAGGAAGATGTTCTGGATGATGACGCCCCTGACTCTCCTTCACTGTTGTCTGAAGAGTCATCAGACTGTGTAACAAGTAAGCCCTGACCTCTTGGCGTTGCTCGGTCACTCTCAAGAGACATTGTGGTCAGTCCTCTGGCCACCTTTGGTAAGTGGGGTGCAAAAGAGTCCCTCTTCCTGAACGGTATCATTCTTCGTCTGAATAAGTAAAAATATAAAACTAATATGTGTCTACATACATGTATACAGAAGAAATCCCCTTACCATTATACAGATGCCTTTGCAAGCAGAATAGACCCAGATAAGATGTCTCCTACATTCTGATCAGGTTCTGCTCTGTTAACTTTGAAATTATATACATCTGATTCTGCAGCTTCTGTCATGGCTATAACTCCTGTGCCTATATAGTATTATAAAAAGTTTGCTACACATAATAAGTATTCATGATGTCATTATATCTATTAACCCTTCGCTTGCTATTCGCGTCAATATACCTACCTGTAAATAGTGAAGACCCAGATGAGACAGCTCCTGCAGGAGCTGTCTCATCAGGTTCTGCACTATTTACAAGTTGATTGTGCAACCAGTGCACCCCACAGCAGTGATTGCACAGTGATATTCTTGTACACAGTGAAGATATATGTAATTATATAACAGGGCATGGGTAAAGAAGGAGAAATGTATTTTAAAATTCAGCAAGAGAAGGGTTATACAAATATTCATCAAGTAAGGGGTTTTATATTACCTCATAAGGTAAATGTGGTATGTGAACTGTATGTAAATTTACTTCAATTCTTGCAGTTACAGTTTATGTTATAAACCACAATTATATTGAATGAACACCAGACTCCAAAGAAGCAGGTGGCTGCTTAACCCATTCCTCCATAGGCTATTTTTAGACCATAACCTCTTTGAATAAATCTACTGAAAAGGAGCATTTACTTGAAAGAAGGAAAACTTTAGAATAGTGCATTTTTGAAAGCTCTTTGAAAGCTCTTATGGAGCAAATGCTCTATTTATTGCAATGGTTTCAAACAGTGACTTTGATAGAGGTGTCACTATGAGGGAATGGGTTAATTCTTTACTTAATAATTATTCATGTAAGGAATATCAACTGTCAATAATGAATATTAATTACATGAATTTTTAAAATATCTTATAAGCAAAGGAAAGTTTTGGCACTGTAAGACATTGTAGAATCAAATCTTTATTACTTCATATAAGAAAACAGAACAGCCCCTGATCTGACAGCTCCTACAGGAGCTGTCTCACCTAGGTTCGTCCCAAATTCTTACTCAAAGAACACTTCACGAGTTTCCTATTATTACAAATTATCTTCATATAAATCACCCTTTTGGGTTATTTACGTTGGGCGCCAAATGTAACATGGTGAAAAAGTTGTGACTCGACTGGGACTTGAACCCAGGGCCTCTGGCTTACCATGCCAACACTCTACCGACTGAGCTGCCAAGCCACACAGTAAAGCCTATCAACTTATTTCACCACAATATCTACCCGGCTACAAACCCATCCCTTCATATTGATATCTTTTGGCGTCAGATCGGAGTTGAAAGGTAGATTTATGGAGTAAAGCTTTAATGCTTACGGTGGACTTTCAGATTCTATGGGTGCAGGCGCTTGTTGTTGAATCCTTGACATAATGGGACTCTCCTGTGATATGGTCAACCGTTGTTGTGTGTTAGGCCTCTCTGGCATTGTACCTAATTGCTGAAAGGAGAAAGACACTTCAACATGACATCTACAAGAACAACTACAAAATTGCTACCACGAGTATTAAACAAGTTTCTCAGTTTCTAAGTGAGCCATTTGTGAGGAATTCCAGTTAACCCTCTACTTCACAATCTTACCATTTTCATTTTGCAACCAGAGTAGACCAAGATTAGACAACTCCTTTTACCCATTCCCTCATAGGCTATTTTTAGATCCAACTATTTTGAATAAATCTACCGAAAAGGAGGATTAACTAGAGAAAAGGAAAATTTTAGAATTTTGAAACCATTGTGATAAATAGAGCATTTACTCCTATAGGAAATGAAATTTCCCCACAACACCGCATCTCTGCAGCCCCAATCTTCAAATCTTGCCTACGCGCCTGGACAGAGCAGTCTGGTCAGGGTCTGCACTGTTTTCAACCCTTTACTTTTTAAATATTCATATAAAAAATAATGACATCATGAATATTTATTAGATTAATTGTTATAAAAGCACATAGACACAGGGATATTTGGCCACTGCAAAGACTGTAGAATTCTAAATAATATCATAAGCAGATTATGGTCATACGGCTCCTATAGGAGCCATCTGTGTCCAGTATGGCTCCAGTGGGAACTGTCTGACCAAGGTCTGCTCTATTTGCAGGTGGACTTATATAGACCTGATTCTACTGTTTCTTACATGGCCATATACTTTCTTGTTTATGTATCATTAATTCATTATACAACTGAAGTTATATATAGATCCATACATAAATGATTTCTTACATGAGCATTCACAGAGCAAAGGGTTAAAATCATACCTCTGTGGTGTACACTGTAGCCATGTCAGGTGTTCTGCCTTTTCCCCTAGTGTTCCGTAGAGCATAAAAATACTCAGTTGTCAACCTCAGCTTCCCTTTGATTCTTTCACTAGCAACCTTGTTGTCTACTGACCACTTTAGGAAAGAACAAAATGTATTGTCACAAATAAATCACATTAAAAGTTAACACTTCTGAACAGGACAAAAACTGTATATAAATATAGATATCACCCTTTACCTCATGAATATTCATGTTAGAATACTGATATCTGCATATTTATTAGATAATTTTTTTATAATGGTATATGATCACAAGATTATTTTAGCTTTGGTAGAACAGCAGAACCTGAGATCTATATTATATCTTAATTAAATAGAGCAAACACTGATCCGACATATCCTATAAGAGTTGTCTGATCTGGGTCTACTTTGTTTTCAAAGGCACCAAAAGTTGGAGGGATTAATGTGTATAATGCTCATTGATTAGGATCTTTGTTTAACCTTTGACCTTATGAATATTCATACAAGAATTTGCGACATCATGAATATTCATTAGCCCTTTCTCTCATACAAAAGCTTTTTCATGCCTTTGCAAAATGAGTAGACCCAGATCAGACAGCTCCTTATGAGCAATCTGATCAGGGTCTGCTCTGCTCTTATGAAATTATACTTGTCACAATAGTCCTACAGGAGTTGTCTGATCGGGGTCTTCTTTGTGTAGAAAGGGTTAATGCAGAATTTATGAGCATTCTCTGTTGTCCCTGTTATTAACCCATTACCTCATAGGCTATTTCTAGATACAACCTCTTTGAATAAATCTACTGAAAAAGAGCATTTACTAGCAAAAAGGGAAATTGTTAGAATTATGTAGTTTTGAAACTATTGTGATAGAGCATTTGCTCCTATGGAGCAAATGCTCCATTTATCATAATGGTTTCAAATAGTGACTTTTACAGAGGTGTCAAAAGGCGCCAATATGAGGGAATGGGTTAAACCACCATTATCTTAACAGCAAATAATTAGATTTATTTACTCTTTCTGTCATATAAACACATTTTCACGCATTAGCAAACAGAGAAGATGCAGATCAGACTACTCCTATAGGAGCAGTCTGATCAGGGTTGGCTCTGTTTGCTAATAGAATTTGATAGATCTGTTTAATTTCTAAAATGGATACAATGTTCCACTTTCCATATTTCATTATAACTATTTTGGTTATGAATATTCAGTAGGTAATGAAATTTTTAATAAATAAAGCACAGGGAAAGAGTTAACCCTGTATTTCATTGATATGTATGTTAATGTCTCTGTATACAGGGTAGACCAAGATTAAACAACTCCTGAAAAATCTGTCTGATCATGGTGTACTATGTTTGCTTACAGAATTATGTAGAATTGTTTTTACATTTTCTGCCACGGCACAAAACAGCTAATGTTCACATGCTATTTTAAACATTAAGCTAATGAATATTCAAACAGTGTGACCCACTACTTACCTGTAAAGCATCTTGAAAACGGTTAATTGCATCCTCAAAGTTCCCCTGTTGGTAGTTGACAGCTCCAAGCCCCTCAAGAACTTGCCATTTCATGTTTGTGTCACCTGAAATACATCCAGTGTTTTATTTCTAAACTTAGCTTGATGGGCAAAGTGACCTAGTGACCTAGTTTTTGACCGCACATGAACCATTTTCAAACGTGTCTGAGATTTTATTAGGACAATGATTCTGACCAAGTTTCATGAAGATTGGGCTAAAAATGTGACCTCTAGAGTGTTCACAAGCTTTTCCTACTATTTGACCTAGTGGCCTAGTTTTTGACCCACTTGACCCACTTTCAAACTCGACCGAGATTTTATCAAGACAATCATTCTGACCAAGTCTCATGAAGATTTGACTAAAATTGTGACCACTAGAGTGTTCACAAGCAAATTGTTGACAACGCACGACGCACGACGGACGTCAGACATTCAAATCTCACCAAAGCTCACCCTGAGCTTTGCTCAGGTGAGCTAATAAATGAGATACTTATTTGTGAGTTTGAGTAATCAATTTTTTACTGTATTACCTGTTTCTATTGATGCCCTCAGGGCATGGTGGAATGCTACTTCTGCCTGCCTCAGGTCCTTATGAGGTTCCTGACTGAGGGCAAATGCCAGGTTGGTAAAGCACTGACCCTGTCCGTTCCTGTATTTCAGTTTGGCTGCAAGAAGTAACAAACAACAGTTGGCCATAAAATATGACAAAGAACATAATATTCAGTCAGTTCCAGAGCTTCCGAAAGCTTATATTTAATTAACTCTTTACCTGTTCAATATTCATTCATCATGATATTAATTAGCTTAACCCTTTCCCTCATATAAACGTGTTTTCACGCATCTGCAAACATAGTAGACCCAGATCAGACGGCTCCTAGAGGAGCCGTCTGATCAGGGTCTGCTCTGTTTGCTAATAGAATGTGATAAATCTGTTTCTTTGCTTTCTAAAATGTCTACAATATTCCACCTTCCATATTTCTTTATAACTATTTTGTTAATGAATATTCAGTTGGTATTGAAATTTGGCCTAAATACAGAACAGGGAAAGGGTTAAAGGGGATGTCCCTACATTTGACGCGTTTCATAAACACTTAAAATATACAAAACTCGTTTGTTTATATGCTGAAAAGTAGTATATCGCAACAAAAAACCCCCATCCAATTACCGTTTATAATGACAAAACATCAATGTGTTTGATATCGCCGATCCCGGTTTTACTCCCCGATGTTTCAGTTTTATTCGGGTTGGTTTTAGTTTCGTAACTGTTCGCCCTATTCGCGATTCTCCGACCACTACCGAGAAAGCTATTACGTAAACAATGGAGGGATCGGGTGACCATCGGCAAAACACGGAAGAATTTAACGGAAAAGGCCGATAATATTGTGTTGTAGAACAAAAATTATCAGTATTGATGAAATCGGTTTATTTGTATCACAGGGGCATTTTTCGATATAAGTTCAAATTGGGAACCTTCATAATAATGATAGAGCATAACAAATACCAAGTTTTAGGATATTATTGAAAATATCCGATCATTGTAGGGACTTCCTCTTTAAGTTTTATAATAAAATATGTACACAGGACTTTTTGGCACAGGCAGAAACTGTAGAATCAGATCTGTACATAATATATAACAATTTATTATAACATTATAATAGATCTTACTCTACAGGCTCTACCAATGCCAGAAAATCATGTGTACACATATATCGAAACAGTAAGGATATTTAACCCTTTACTCCATAAATACACATTTCCACGCCTTTGCAAACCGAGTACACCCTAAATCATTTGCTTATGAAATAATGCAGATCTGATTCTACAGTTTCTGATTTGGCAAGAATTGCATGTGTTAATAATTAATCTAGTTAATATTTGTGATGTCATAATTTCTTTCATGAATATTCAAAGGGTAAAGGATTATAACATTCTTATCCTATCATGCATACACTTACTATGAAGGTCTATAGCTTCCTCATGGAATTTTATAGCTCTCTGGAAGTCACCCAGGAAGTTGTAGGCTGCACCAAGGTTCTGTTTTACTACCACCTCCAGCTGGAGATTTTCTCCCTCCCCCTCATTGACCAACTGTAGAGCTCTCTCAAAGCACTGGGATGCTATGTCATAATTCTGTATCTGAGTACACAGCAGACCCAACTCATTCAGTATTCTAGCTGTAAATGAAAAAAAGGCAATTAGTATGAATGTAAAATCTGGTTTGAACAAAATGCAGTTGAATCTTTTTTAACACTTTATTCCATGAATATTCATGCAAGAAATATAATGACATCATGAATATTAATGAGCTGAATTTTTAATACATGTAAGTAGTACATGAACACAGGAAAGTTTGACAAAGGCAGAAACTGATGAATCATATCTACAGTATGTCAAAACAGAGCATACCCTGATCAGACAGCTCCTATACAAGCTCTCTGGTCTGGCCCCCACCGTCTGGGTCTACTCTGTTTGCAAAGGAATTAACCCATTACCTCATAGGCTATTTTAGACCCAACATCTTTGAATAAATCTACCGAAAAGGAGCATTAACTAGAGAAAAGGAAAACTTTAGAATTTTGAAGTTTGAAACCATTGTGATAAATACAGCATTTGCTCCTATAGGAGCAAATGCTCTATTCATCACAATGGTTTCACAAAGTGACTTTTACAGAGTCATCAAAAGTCGTCAATATCAGGGAATGGGTTAAAGGTGTATTTATGGATTACATTGCTAATGGGCCTAATCAAAGTAACGGTACATTTATATGGTAAACAGCTTGATTCAAATACAGAAAAACTCCTCTAAACCAGATGTTAAAATTAGTATCATTGCAAGTCTTTCAGACAGATCTGATGACAGCTTAATGCAAGTTGAAACTCATGCAGAAAGCTCCCGAAGAAGCTTTCAGCATGACTTTCAACCTGCATTAAGCAGTCACCTGCCTAAAATGACACAAATTTATTTTGATTAAAATTCTGGTTTAGAGGTTTTTTTCTGTGTACCAATGGTGGTTGTGATATTATAACAGACAGGGGCATATAGCTAGCGATACACACTTATAAATGCATGTGTATAACATCAATCTGAAAGGTGAAAACATAATGACCAAAAAGGAACAAAAATCTAAGGCTAAGTGGGGTACGTAGACTTTGATAATGTTCTGTCTTGTCATGTGAGTTTTAACCCATATTCCCTCATATTGACACTTTTTGATGCCTCACCTAATGAAACCATTATGATAAATAGAGCAAATGCTCTATTTATCACAATGGTTTCAGAACTACACAATTCTAAATTTTCTCGGGGAACATGCCCCTGCACCCCTATTATAAGCCACAGTGCATACATTACATTTGGATTTAGCTATGCTTCTGAAAGACAAAGGCCTTTTGCTCAGATTTGTAATTTGAAGCTATATAAGTAATAAGAGATTTTGTCCTGAACCTTATTATGCAAGGATTTATGTGAAATACCATTAACCTTTACTTCAGAGAAATGCCTTTGCAAACACAGTAGGCCCAGATCAAATGGCTCCTTTAGGTAAGGATCCATCTAATCAGGGTATGCTATGTTTGCTTAATATGACATACTACAGATATGATCCTACAGTTTTTGTCTAAGCCAAACTTCCTTTGAAAAACTTTACATTGTAAAAATCGTGTTAAGGAATATTCATAACGTGACCAATTCATGCGTAATAATGTTCATTACAGAAACAGTAAACAGCCACTTACTGTATAGCTTCTATCCCTCCAACATTGAGATACAGGTATAATGTTAGTTGTACTGACAAATTATATTGTGCCAAAGAATCCTGTTCTAATGCATAATACCGTCTTAAAAATAATTGCTTAATATCAAATTAAGCTTCCTGGTGCACCTTCCTCTATTGTAATGCAGATATAGAGGATCTTACATGAGTGTTCATTGTAAATTGTTTTTATGAAACGAGTTTACTATAATAATATGACACAAGCTTTAGCGAGTGTAATATTCATTATAGTAAATGAGTTCTTTCACGAATATCCATGGAGTAAAGTGTTAATTTCTAAGATGATCTGAACAAGAGTATCTTTGATAACTTCAAAAGTGTACACTGGTTTGGTGCAAACATTGTAGGATCCAGATCAGCAAAAGCATACAAATGTCAGAACAATAGATAAAAGTGTGTATTCAAATAGTAAAATTGTCATTTCTTCACCAAACCCTATGCTTTGACCAATTGTTTAGAATCGTCATAGGGTTTCAGGAAGATATAAAGGAGCTATATATTGTTGAAAATTTACGCAGCTGATCTGGACCTTTGCAAATGATATGGATACTTATTATGATTTACGCTGTTCGCAATACAGCAGAACTTCTCTTAAAACCCTTTCCCTAATATAAATGCCTTTTCATGTATTTGCAAACAGAGTAGACCCAGATCAGGGTCTGCTCTTTTTTGCTTATGACATGATATAGATCTGATTGTATAGTTTTTGTCAGAGCTTTACATTATGAAACTTCAGCAAATAAGCTTTTATTAGATCATTATTTCTTACATGAATACTGAACAGGGAAAGGGTTAACCCTTTACTCCATTAATATTCATGTAACAAATAATGAGATTATGAATATCAATTACATCAGATTTTATAATGTCAGAATAAGTGGAACCCTTTACTCCATTAATAGTCATGTAACAAATAATGAGATTATGAATATCAATTACATCAGATTTTATAATGGCACAAGAGCACAGAAAAGTTTGGCTATTTCAGAAACTATAGAATCAGATCTATATAAAGCAAACAGAGCAGACCTTGATAAGTCAGCTCCTACAGCAGCTGTCTGATCTGGGTCTAGTCTGTTAGCAAAGACGTATAAAAAAGTGGATTTATGGTTAAGTGGTCTCTTATTAATGATTTAACAATACTGTCTTTAAAAGAATGCAGAACAAAGGTAATGCACACAGCTTCCATTGGAGCTTTCTGTATAACTCTCATACAGCATTAAGCTAAAACCAGCCTTAATTACCCATGTTTAATTATATTTCTTTTTAATAGCCATTTTACTGTACCCATGCACACATTTTTCTACGTCATGGTCTATATGAATAGTTGATTACCTGCTACAAAACACTCTTTTCCCTCAGGTGTCATGTTGTTGAATACATTTTGACATTCTCTAGCAGCCTCAGCTGCTGCTTCAAGGTTTTTCGCCTTTTGATACTGTGTGGCCATCTTACAGAGACACTCAGCTTGATTCAAATAGTCTTTCTTAGCATTACTGATAAGAGCCATCTGTTTATACACATTAGCTGCATCCACAAATCTTTTTAATTTTTCCTGCAGTTCTAGACATTTTTGTAAACAGTGCATTTCAAGAGACACATTTGATCCTCCACTTATTCTGAATTCTTCATAGGCTTTCTCATAATACTTTAAAGCATTTCTGTCATCTGCAAGTTTCTCATATGCCATGCCCATGTTAAAGTACAAGTCACTACTAGAACGACTCTCTATTTCACTTTCAGGTGGTATAGCTTTATGGAGAAATTTCAGTCCTTCTCTAGCTTTGTCAGCACAAACATAAGCTGCGCCAAGATTAAATGCACAGACTCTTTCCGTGTAATCATCATCTATGAGTCTAGACTTTTGATAGGCAATATGAAATTTCTGAATTGCTTCTTCAGGGTCTCTGTCCTTGCACTCAAGGCCTTCGTGAGTTAGCCGTGCAATCTCAGTGGCATTGTCCTCTGTACCTCGAGTCATGGTGAATTCTGTTAAAATAATAAATTGTTATAATAGAACATTTTTAATTGACTTTATGGATGCAAAAAGTTTGGATCCAAATGAAACAATAAGTATCAAATTTAAATGGTATCTCATCAAGATAAAAAAATGATAAAGTTCTGTGATTGTGTTAGTGAGTAAATTTACAATCATAGATGATTATATGCATTTGTATAATGGTCATTTGAAATACTCTGAAATAACCTTCAATTTCAATTGTCAAACATGGATAAATTAATCTTGAAATAATTACTAAAAAATCTCAGCAGACATATGTTTACCATATATATAGCTACACTATAAGCACTGTGTATGTTATTGACTGTTTGATAGGCATGAATTTACAAAACTCTCTCGCAACAAATAGAAACTTAAGCAGCAAGTATATGTCTATTAGTGGTCTAGGTTTCAAAATTTCATGTTTCATGTTAGTCATAACCATTTACTCCATAAACCCCTTTTCTATGCCTTTGCAAATAGAGAAGACCCAGATCAGATGGCTCCTGTAGGAGTCATCTGATCAGAATCTACTTTGTTTGTTTATGACATGATGTTTATCTGATTTTGAACTTTCTGCCTTGCATGCTAAATATTATTGTGTTCATAAATTAATTAAGTTATATATATTTATAGCTATTTAATTTAATTGCATGTGATATTATTATTTCTTACATGAATATTCACGGAGTAAAGAGTTTAAATGGGGTCAACTTCTAAATACCAAATGTAAATGTCAGTTTCCATCAATGATATTTCCAAGATACTATGAGACATCACAAAACAATCATCAGTCTTACCTCTAAATTTCCCTGTTCAATACTCATGCATGCAAGAAATAATGACAACATGAATATTTATTGACTGAATTTTATAATGACATTAAATGATTTTGTAGTCAGTGTTGTTTTGCTATTCAGTTAGAAACTGTAGAGTCTGGTCTCAGACCCTGATCAAACGGCTCCTAGCTATAGGAGCTGTACGTCTGATCTGGGTTGATCTACTCATTTTTTGCAAATGCGTTAAAACACATTTACATGAAGGAAAGGGTTAACCCGGTGGCTTTTACCTCACACATCATTGCAAACAAAGTAGACTCAGATAAGATGGTTCCTGTATGAACTATGGTGACAGAAATGGTCAAAATTAAGGAGAGGAGCCAGATACGTTTGCAACAAACATGGAAACAGATCAAGCGTGGAAGACATATGCTAAACATTTTAAATTGGAAAACATTACAGTGCAGGAGAAAAGAAGCAATTAAGCTAGACAGAACATGCTCTTTAAAATACAACATCAAAGTGTAGCTATTGTAACGTGCACCATCGGCAAACCCTGGCGGTCACCCATCCAGCCAGGAGTCACACAGACTGTTGCTTAACTTCGCAACCTTTCCAAGCACTTAAACCACGTCGCCAAAGAGTTAACTCCCTGGCAAGGAGAGTTTATAGTGCTTACATACCTAACAGCATCGCTGTAACATTACTTTCCCCTCCGAGAAATCTCGACCCGAAATAATCGTGGGTAAGGCAATTCCAGTCCGGCAATTGTCTTCATCCCACTGCTGCCACCAATTGTAACATGCACCATCGGCAATCCCTGGCGGTCACCCATCCAGCCAGGAGCCGCACAGACTGTTGCTTAACTTCGCAACCTTTCCAAGCACATAAACCACGTCGCCAAAGAGTTAACTCCCTGGCAAGGAGAGTTTATAGTGATTACATACCTAACAGCACCGCTTTTACATTATCTGTACAGAGAACAGACTAATCCTACCGAGAAGACGAGTCACCAGAAACATGCATAACCTATCGTTTCAAATACCTATTACCAACAGTGACTACCGAAAGTTCTCCTTCTTCCCACACACTATCAAGGACTGGAACTCTCTACCCCTGGACATAGCACAGTCAGAATCACTGTCCGCTTTCAAGGCTGGTGTAGCTGCCATTATGATCGATGCAAACCAGTGTACATAGTTTTAATCAGTTTTTAACCTATAAATACTATAACTGTCTAAGTTTTGTATCGCATTCGACAATGGCAAAACAATCAAATAGTTGATGGTGGCCATTATTAGGAAGAAGAAGAAAAACTGTCTGATCAGGGATTGCGCTGTCAGCTACTGTCCATTTCAATTTACTTTGTCACTGAATTTGAATCAAGATTTTTTTTCATTTCGAGTCAGACTGACCTTAAATCTACTTCTTTTGATCACATAGTTCTTCAGGAACTCCCATGCTAAATATCCCTCAATATCATGTAGTAACAATTAGGAAGAAAATGCAGAAAATGCATTTTCTACATGCTAATTAGATCAGCTGTTTCTTAATGGCCGCCGTATGTATGGATAGTGGAGCGTAACATTTTTCAACAGGGGTGAATAGTATACTGATATGAAATAAATGACGTAATTTCGTGTATGATGTCGACTTTTAAGGAGCTATATATATATATAATTACCCTCAGTTGAATTTGAACGTTCCACTCGATGTCAATTGTCCGCCATTTGAAATGACCATGTTAATTTACAATGGGAAAACATTGTTTTTATGCACAAAATCTTTATTTAAAGATGGATTCAAAGGAAACTCGGACACAGAGTTCCTGAAAAACGATTATACACAAGTGCATGGTTCAAATTTGATCTCAATCCGGTAAGAAATGAAAAAAAAAATCTAGATTCAAATTCAGTGACAAAGTAAATTGAAATGGACAGTAGATTATGATAGATAGGCCTATATCGAGTCTAAAGCAAAATCACCCTGTGTTCATATGCAACTAGAAAACAGCAATCAAATCATTATTATTGCGGTGTTTTTTTTCTCACATGAATATTCATCAGATAAAGGGTTAACACCAGGCTTAATTAACCAAACACTTCACAAATCAAAACCTCTTCTATGAATTTCAGCACGGATTCAGGGAAAAGAGATCATGTCAAACCCAGCTTCTGATGTTAATTGATGATGTCCTCCAGTCTATTAATCTCAAAAGCCAGGTTGATTATTTATATTACTTGACTTCTCTCTAAGGCCTTTGACATGGTAAATCATGAAAAGTTGTTGTTCAAGCTTCACTTCTACGGCGTAAGGGGCCAGATGTACACTACAATGGATCAGGAGCTTCTTAGATAACAGATCCCAGTCCGTAGTAGTAAATGGATCCTCTTCTTCCAAAATTCCTGTATCCTCTGGAGTCCCACCAATTAAGGCTCAGTTCTCGGCCCAATTCTATTCTTAATCTTTAATTATTAACGATTTTCTTGAACATGTCAAGTCTTCCACAGTAAGGTTGTTTGCAGACGATACAGCTATCTATATATCACTCTCAGTATCTTCCCACTCAAGATTCCTACAGCAAGATCTTCACAAACTCGAAGATTGGGAAAAGACAAGGGATATGGCCTTCAATCCATCAAAGTGCCGGGTAATACACATCACAAAGCGTAAGACAATTATACCAACTCAATATTTCTTACACAATACTAGTCTTGACACAGTAAATGCAGCTAAATACTTAGGTGTCACTATTACAAATGATCTCTCATGGCATACACATATTGATAACATCACAAAGAAAGCAAATCAGACACTTGGATTCCTACGATGAAACATCAAAGTCCACTAAGAACAACTCAAATCATTAGCATACAAGACCCTGGTAAGACCACAGCTCGAATACTGTTCAACTGTCTGGTCCCCCCACACTACCACTCTCATAGAACAACTTGAAGCAGTGCAGAGGAGAGCGGCTCGCTGGACCAAAAGGGACTACGAACGCGCACATATCCTCTGTAACTGAGATGCTAAACTCTCTAGAGTGGCGATGTCTAGACCTTAGACGCATTGACCAACGATTGGCTATGTTTTACAACATCTTGCATAACCAAGTAGCGATCCCCATACTGAAATATGTGACCCCATTAACTAGACCGTCACGAAATTCAAATTCACAGGCATTCCAAGTAATCCAAACTAAAACTGATTACCACAAGTATTCTTTTTTCCCCAGAACAGTGGTCCACTGGAATGCTCTGCCATCTGACATTATCACCCTGCATGGCCAAAAGTTCAGTCTGGCTATTAGCCAGATTGAACATATCTCACCATTTATGTATACCTGCTCTGTTTTTAACTATTTTTAACAATTATCTTTTCTGATCTATTAACTGCTTTACTCTTTTCTTAATAATATTCTAGGTGGTCGACGCGCGTCAAAGTCTAAGTCCCCACAAGGGGGTTGACTCAAAGGAAGATAGATAGATAGATAACAGCAAGCTACTACTAATTTCCAAGAAAACGAAACTGATTTCCGTGATGTGCTGATTTCTGCGTAAGCTGTTGGTGACAGGTCTGTATTTCCTTTGCAAGCATTTGGTATTCATAATTGCTACGCAGTTATTATAATTTAAAAACCACTTACTTTTTTATCAAACACTGAAACCTATGTAACGCGATAAGCTAGGTTTTATTTCAAGCACCTGCAACAAGTCCGATATTCGCCATTGTTGTTTATATCGGAACCAGGCAACTAACGGCTGGTTGCCGAATATTAAGTATGCAGAGAACCAGTCAATTAATTGACAAGACGGAAAAAAAATCGGATCGCGAATTCATTGTATAGAAAATATAAACGTCTTATCCCTAGGAAGGAAAGGAAGTAAGTCGCATATAATACCAGTCGAAATATGTTTTAATTCTTAGTAACTAACGAAAGGTTCAGATTTTAGATGTCTGCATTTTGCGATCATGTCATGTGTTTTCGCGACTGATAAAACTAGGATGTATTCAGTTCTTCGATTTAGTTGGTGTTCACTTGGTATTTTTTGTCGGTTCAAAAGCCCAATTAGGGCTTATTTTGATTGTTATATATCTTGCAGACGTTAAATAAAACTTATCTTATCTTATCTTCAAATGTTCTCTTGAATGTGGTCAAAACGGGTGATAGTCATTTCGTCGACCTTCCCGTTCGTCGATTTTATTTTATATAGTAGACCTAAAGTCGGTTCGTCAACCTTATTAGTATATAGGGATTGGGTTTTCACACCTTTGTCGTAGCTATGTATTTGATGTTAGCTTTTCAAATAGGCGAGTGTCTGCAATTATTGCAAAATTGCAACTGCCAAATCATAGTTCAGACCCAGATCACGTTATGTTTGATAAAAAGTGGTAGATTCTATATTTATAAACATTTCTTTAACATTATGAGTGTTTTATCAATATAATATAAACATGGCAATTATCGCAAACTGTAGATTTCATAGTTTAGACCCAGAACTAAACGAGTAACATCATATTTAATAACAAAAGCTGACACAGAACAGCGCACTCGACTAGTCTCAGTACAGGTTAGAGCATTTTTATTTCATACTACGGGATATAGTCCTCAAGGCGTGGGACGCGCCGAGAGGACTATATTCTGTAGTATGAAATAAACATGCTCTGAGCTATTTAGCACAATGCTCTACCGTCGCCGTCAATTTTCCCGCCAAAATATAATTTAACTGACGTTTCGGTAAATGAAATGAACATGGTTTGTCCCAAGTCTCATTCTTCGTTGAAACATGGCGGATAAAACTGAACTTCGACGTATTATTTGAAAGCGCTAAGGAAATCTTCAATACAGACGATTTGGACTATCTTTATATTCCAACTCAATCACGAGGAAACTTCCACCTCACGTTTTTCAAAACCGGTATGAGTTGCGGGATTAACAAAGCGCATAAGTGATCGTATGCCGCGTAAAACACAAAAGGCAAAGTCGAGGATCATGCGAATTTATAGAGATCGGGCAGTGTATCGAAACATTCTGTTGGAGACAATTTTATCTGGAAATATGTGTAAATTGTATTTAGTAATTCGTTTAGAAGGGTGCTACTGTATTTGCACTGTTTTCATAGTAACTTGTTTAAAAGCTTTGCATTGTATATTCTTAAAATGAATGATGTGAAGGATAAACTGCTCTAAGGCAACAGATCCTTTGTAGTAAATAATCTTTTTAATATAATCGTTTAAAAAGGTATTTTACTGTTCAAACAAATAAAATTGTATTTAGTAATTTGTCAAGAAAGGTGCAACTGTACTTGTACTGTTTTCATAGTCCATACTTTATTTTATTTATTTTTTCAGCGAGAAATTGACAGTTGCCATTCACAACTGTCATTTATCGATGAAATAGACAGAAATTTACGCAATATAGTACTGAAGCCAACGCCCTGAAAACTCACAATCTTATTGGTTAATAGCACAGCGACGATGTAGAGCATGTGCTAAGTACTGTTAGTGCAAAAATGCTTGAAAGTCCCTTTCGGGACTACAATGGTGTCCAATGATACTAGAAGCAACTATTCAATGTCTCAGCAAAACTATCTTTAAAGATGTATTATGTGCATTTTTCGTATTAATAATCAACACCAGAAGCTGTACAGGTGAAAAAAAAATACAATGAAAATAATGCTTACAACCCATTTTCGACAGGATATATTTGTTGGCAGCTAAATATTATCGCAATCCGAATACTGCTAAATTCTTTAAAAGGAGCCTCCTTTTTAGAAACGGGGATTTTGTACGGAAATCAGCGGACATCTTCGGCCAAGTTCTGAATGACTCCCGATTCTATTTCGGAACAACGCTTTGAATATTAATTAGGTTGTTACCACATGTACAATGGCTGACACTGGTTGTTTGCCTACTGTAATACAATACACAGACAACAAGACGGAAGTTCTACTTCATGTTTTAATGTATAGTTCTCCAGCTCTCAACATATCTCGACCCTTCTCCCCTGAATCCACAAAATCCCATGCTAGTTATACATATCTCAAAACATTATTAACTATACGACTGTCATCATCTGGATGACAGCCATGAACTCTTAGAACACATACATGTGACATATGATTAATTCATCTAGCTAAAGTACCTATGTCCCTGTCTTCCCAAATCACGCATGCAGTTATATTATTGCACCCAAAACTTTAACTTGCACACTCAACCTTTAACACGCTAACTATCATTCTAACCTAACTCTTAACTCTCATACCTTTATCCTGCTAACACACTCCTCTGGTACTACTCTACATAATAGATTTATTCAGGAAAATAAGGCAATATGCCCATCTTACCACATATAATTTACATGCAAATAAGCAAAATATACCGTTCAATGGTGTCAACCAAATATAACGGTCAAAGGGAGCTAACTTATACAGGTACAATGAATGATTATTTCCGGTATGTAAAATTTTGAATCTTACGACAGATTCCTGCCAATAAATAGCAAAGGCTGTTCCGTTGGTTTCTGTAGCAATCCATTTTTCTAGTTTTCTCGACACAAACAACCATTTACTGACCGAGCTGTTTAGCGTTAAATAAGTGTTACGGTACATAGATTCCAATTCTGAAGTCAGTTCGAAACGCAAAATTTGCGGAAATGTGCGCAGCATATATCTTTAATAGTATTCAAGATTCTGGATCTCTGAAAACTTTAATTAAAAGAAACACCTAAGTTAAAAAGGGAAATAATTTCTGTCACAATGCTTGGCAGAGTTATGTATTTGTTATGTCCGCGTGGTAGTAGGGCTTACAGACGGAAGAACGGTTGAACAGTTAAGCACTTTAATTATTGGTCTGGCTACATGGTTAATACACACTATAAGAATGCTTCAAGTAAACTGTCCCCAGCCTAAAACGCTATCAGAGAGGGCCAGTGGGTAATTAACATAAAGAGGCGGAGCTATGCTGTGAGTGGCAATAGAGCTCTACACTACAGTATTCTTGGCCACAGATGATGTTTGTGATGGTGAACAAGTGTTCCAAGTTTCAAAGCTTATAAATTTATCTCAAAGGGTTATAGTTCAAAGGGTTATGTAAATAAGTGGACTTAAACAAAAACCTTGTACTGTCTTGCAAACAAAAACCTTGTACTGTCTTGCCTACAGATGTAGCTGGTAATGGTGAACAAGTATTCTAAGTTTCAAAGCTTTATCACAAAGGGTTATGTAAATAAGTGGACTTTAACAAAAACTTAATTTAACTAAACATTTTAAGTAAAAAAGGGCCAATATGTTTTATGTACTCTTGCCTACAGCTGTAGCTTGTGATGGTAGACAAGTGACTGTGTTCTAAGTTTCAAAGCTTTATTCAAAAGGTTAAAGGCAAAAAGCGGACTTTAACAAACACCTTAACCAAGGTGTGACGCCGACGCTGGGGCGAGTAGGAAAGCTCCTCTATTCTTCGATTAGTCAAGCTAAAAAGTTGCCGTTTTTAAACTATTAAACATGTGGAATGGGGGTTCAGAGTGTACATTTTACATAGCAGATGTGTTGTGGTCATGAGGGAGACATATGCTCCAGGAAATAGTGCATAATTAGATCATATAAAACTGTTATATGACATTTTACTTATCTCATAAAAATTTAACAACAAATAATCAAAATCATAATTATCACATAAATGATATTTTTTGTTCATTGATTGTGCGATCATTAAAGTGTCATGACGGGCAGCGACGATGTTCATATGAGATATGTGTACCTATTATGACGTTTTATTGATCAAAGGATCGATGTAGTCTTCTTCATGGCATGGATCCTCTTAATGTCAATTCATTGCTCTGTGCTATTCACCACCCAGATGGTCGTATAAACTGACTGCCCAATCAATTTTTTTCATACAATACTTTTACAGTAAGGGTAATGTGTTTTATGACATTTTCTTATTCTTATGTCAGTTATGGCGTCACATCTTGTATTTTGTTTTTGATATATTTGACTGAGTTTTGGTTTAATGGCACCGTGACACATTGTGTAAGAAAGTGCAGATATGATTTTGTTGGTGAATAGGCAAGGGGCAGTTCTGTGAAAGTTGTGTGTATATGTATTCATGTGCACTTTATTTGTGCTTCTCGAGTTGCTATGGCATTTGAATACAAAATGTCCCTCCAGGGTTTCCGTAGAAACGTCAGTTCATTATAAGTGATAAATTATAGATAATAGATTTAAATAATAAATACAAAATGTCCCTCCAGGACTTACGTACAAACCACTCATAATGTTGAAGAAATATTTATACACATAGAATCTTCCACTTTTTAGCTCGTCTGTTTCGAAGAAATCACGAGCTATTGTCGTAACTCCGGCGTCCCCGTCGTTGTTGTCGTCATCGTCTGAAATCTTAACATTGACCATAACTTCTTCAATTTTTCATTTACAACCTTCATTTTTGATATGCATGTTCATCTTGACAATGACGACAGACGAGCGTTGGCACCCGCTTGCGGCGCTCTTGTTATTATATATCACATGATCTTGATCTGGGTCTGAACTATGATTTGGCGGTTTGCGATAATTGCCGGTGTAATGAAGAGTTTGTACTCCCCTAGAATTTGTACTCTCAAGTCCATTTTCTACGGCTAAAGGAATAAGTACTCCCCTGACAAAGGACCCATAATATTATGACTCCTCTCACGTAGAATTTTGAAGGGGGTAATTTTATGTACTCCCGTAGAAAAATTACCCCCTTCAAAATTATTACCAAAACACTTTGTTTTGCAGGTATACTGGATTCAACTTAATGGTCGGTCGGTAGGTCAGTCGTTTGGTCGATCGGTTGGTCGATTAGTTAGTCTGTCCGCATAATATTGTTGTGTGAACTACTAATACAGTTTTAAAGTATTTTAATGTATTTCAATGAACCTTTATTCACATTATAATCTTTAAATGTTCTTTTACATGCAAGACATACCGTACGTTTTGCCTCCGTCAGATTCGTCATTGCAGAGTTATAGCCCTTAGGGAAGGGCAAAAATTGTGCAGCGAGCTTTTTATAGTTTTAAAGAGATTTGAATGAAACTTCATGCACATAGTCACTATCGAGTGTACTGGTGCAGGTTGTACATTTTTTAATGGATCGGAATTGTAATTGCAGAGATATGGTCATTTGATCCGATATGCATTGCTGTTCTTAATGTAAAAAGGCTTTATTTTTTATCAATGTGGGTTCGGGGCCATTTTTGTCTCATTAGTGATCGCTCTAGGCTACACGTAGCATTCCATAAAATTCTGCACATGCACACTCTCATCTGCTTCATGTTTAAAGCTTTGCAAACTGGTTTGATTTCTCATAGAAATGCTGAATGAGTGTCAGCCAGCTTTAATCCGGATGATACACCTTGTCGGTGCCTTGTCCAGATACAGGCTGTTTGAACATATAAACCAGCAACCAACATAGCATAGGACTTCCCTCCTTGGCGCTCAGAATTAATGAATAGACTGGTTCGGCAGTGTCAGTATGAAGTGAATGACTGGGTTAAGTCCATCAGTGGACAACTAAAGTAGCAGAACCGTTGAATCCTGGTCTGCAATGCACCTGCCAAAATAGGCAAAAGAGTTGTTTAAATAAAAAAAAACCCTGAAAGACCGACAAGCTGACACTCTTTGACTTTAAGAGCAACCAAATATAGGTTAGACGACATGGTGAAGCAAATCAGAGGTATGTTATTTAGTGAAGGGGTCGTCATCATTTAACATTTTTGATACCGTGTTTGTTTTAGTTTTGCTTAACGCCCTACCAACACAGGAAAGATTATAGGGAGACGTAGAAATCGGTTTCAAGTCTCAAAATTGTTGGAGCGGAGAATCGAACCAACAACCCATGGCTTAGTAGTTAAGCGCATCCCCTAGACCACAGGACCGCTCCATATTTTTTATACCAAAGTATTTTTTGTCGGCTAATATTCTGGACTGCTGCACATTTCAGAGTGCGCATTTCTTGAATTTCTATTCATTTCATATCAATTATCAGAGTGTCGTCAAACATCCAATTACTCGGCATCTCATCTGAAAACAAACTGATATATTGCAAAGATAACTACTTGAAATTCCATTTCGCTTAAGTGGTAAGAAGTACAACTGTATCAGAGAATCAGATATTGCTTTACTTAAGTTTCATTAAGATGACAAAACATTTAAGGAAGATCCAAATCAAACAAGACCATCATTTATTTTGAAAACTTCGGTTTAATCGGAATTATAGAAGCATAAATTTTCAGTACAAGTATACAAATACTAAAGAGGTGTATTTAAAAGTAAACATACACAAACACATGTATAGATTATGCAAGAGAGACAACATACACATTAGACAACCCTCCAACAGCACACACTAACAAGAGAAGAAATGAGCATACAAGCACATTGAAAGTATAAACAAGAGCCCTGCTATGCGAAATCCAGCAATCATCTCATTCTGTTATTTCCTAAGTGCGTAAAGGGAAATAATTTTGTCAAAAAAAAACAAAAACTCTACAGAGTAATGGCCATTTATCATTTTGTAGCCCTTATGATTGTGAACAAGTGTGTTAAGTTTCATTCCATTGAATATTGAAGAATTAATCGCTAAGTTTTTTTTTTTTCACGACTATGACCGACGCCGACATTGTCGACGATACATAGGGAGAAGTAACACTACCTCCACTGCTGTTTGAAATGAACGACCTATAACATGGAAGTATTTCGCACACGCACGCATGCGCACACACATACACACACTCGCACGAACGCCAGCTCGCCCCGCACATGCACGCATGCACACACACACACATTCCAAAAACTTTTGCTAAGAAAAATATGAAAGTATCGCCTTGAAACGGTAAGTGACAAATGCCACTGCTGGTCAAAACATCACTGTGATTAATTAGCAACTGTGTTACACACTGTCGATTATTAATAGAATGTGTTTATTTACATTATATAGAAATAATTGCCTTATAGAAAAAGTACTCCCCGGGGGAGTACATATTCTATGGCAGGAGTCCATATATTCTACGTAGAATATGGACCGGGGAGTACCTTTCATACATGTACGTCGAATATGGATTGGGAAGTACAGATTCTACCTGAGTACAAATTCGTCATTACACCGGCATGCGCCTATTTGAAAAGCTAACACCAAATTCATAGCTGCGACATAGGTGTGAAAAGCTAATCCCTATAATCCCTGTAATAATAAGGTCGACGAAACGACTTTAGGTCTACTATATAAAATAAGTAAGTTCGACGAAAGGGAATGTCGACGAAAAGACCATAAATCATCAAAAAGGTCCCGGGTCGTTTCAGACCCAAAAAGTTTCAGCCTCGGTCGTTTTGGCCACAATTGGGACCAAAACGACCAAGGAATACGTCAACTTTTATTTAAGCAGAATTTGTTCTCTGTTACAGAGTTATCCAGTCAGATTGGACAGTTCCTTATGTCTAAAATTGTATGTAGTACTATTGCACTTAGTTGTTCCTCAACAAGGCCCATCTGTTTCCACCCTATATGAAGCAAATAAAACCATGAGAATAAACTAAAAGTGTTTAATATTTGCTGAAAAAATGCTGCAAATATTGATTGTTGCTTAAATTTGTAATTATATTAATGTAACAAGTAATTATTGCATTTTCATGTGATCTTAATGCACTGTACATATCAACGATTCAGCATATCTTTTTTTAGTCTGAACTCCTGAGAAAAACGTATTTCATATCAATGAAAAAATAGCAAAAATGCATTTTGCGTATGTCTTACAGTGACACATATATATTTTCTTCCCACTTGCAATATTTGTTACTTCAATCAGTGTCAAATAAAGGTATACATGCCAAAGTTATCGGCTTATTGGCGGTACTTTTGGTCTTGGAGTGGACAATATTAATTGGCACTTGTAAATACAAAAGCAGCGGTGGCTTAATTCAGTCAGCAATATCACAGAGGCACCGATAACGACATGTGTGTTATATATACAGTACATGTATATTTTTAAAAACATAATTTCTGTTGTTTTTATCATCATTATTTTTAGCTCACCAGAGCACTTTTGTGCTCAGGGTGAGCTTTTGTGATCGCCTGATGTCCGTCGTCCGTCGTGTGTCGTGCGTCGTCGGGCGTCAACAATTTGAACCTTTAAAAATCTTCTCCTCTGAATCTACAGGGTTCTCAGCTTTCATCTTTGGTACATAGCATCATCTGTAGGTCCCCTACAAAAGTTATATAAATTATGCCCCTAGAGTCAAAATTGGCCCCGCCCCAGGGGTGCCTTGTTTTCTATTGAAATATATAGTAAAACTTTGAAAATCTTCTTCTCTGAAACTGGAAGGTTCTCAGCTTTCATATTTGGCACATAACATCATGTTCAGGTCCTCTACAAAAGTTATATAAATTATGCCCCTAGCAAACTTGAAGCTGACTGCACTTTTAAGCATCTTAAAGGCCATCAGGTCAAGCAGTAGAGAGGGAGACTTACCTAGTATAGCCAGTTCCAGTGTTTATGCAAGTTTTACCCTTAGTCTGATCAGTAGAGTAGAAATTGTGTTTAGCCAAATAAATAACAAACACTCATTTTAGATTGAGAAAACTAAGTGGATAATTCTCAAAATGCTCTTTGCATATCTATGGCCTGCATTAAGCTCTCAGATATCAATATAGAGTCTTATCAGTATATCTTTTGTGAAGTTCAGCTGAATACAAGTCAAGTGTTCTATGCTGTAGCATTCTTTATCAGTATTATAGTTGTCTGCTTCAGAATTGTTGTCTGCTTGTCTAAGATTGTTCACATTGTTTTTTAATACATGTCAATCTTACAATTAACTCTCTTGTACAAAACAATTATGAAGTACAATATTGGATTCTGATCTGACACATATGTAACTTGAAGTTACATATGCATCAGATCAGAATCCAAACTGTGCTAGGTCTCCCTTTGCACTTTTGATAACAACTGGATTGCCTTCCTTCAGGGTAGACAACTGATATTTTTAGATCTGGCCTATTGCACAGACAATTAACCCTTTACTCCATAATTATGCATTTCTACACCATTGCAAACAGAGTAGACCCAGATTAGATGGCTCATTTAGTAGCCATATGATCAGTCTGCTCTGTTTACTTATGGTATTATATAGTGCAAATTGAATTAAATTATTTCAATTTTGTGTACAATATACAATGTACTTATAATATGTTTACTTAACCCTTTCCCTCATATAAATGCCTTTTCATGCATTTGCAAGCAGAGCAGACCCAGATCAGGCGGCTCCTTTAGCAGCTGTCTGATTAGGGCCTACTCTGTTTGTTAATGGAATTTGAAAGATGTTTTTCATTACTTTCTAAAATGGCTACACTTTCTATTTTTCATTATAACTATTTTGTCCATGAATATTCAGTAGGTATTGAAATTTTGAATAAACATCGAACAGGGGAAGGGTTAAAAATAAGTTAAGATATGAATAATAATATGAACTCATGTAGAAGGTATAATGAAAATATCTGAAATTTTGAACATAAGTATAGATTAATTTATTCTTTCTGAAATTCAACTATTTTGCCCAGGGAGATGCTATACATACTTTTTTATATGACCTTCTTTAGATTTACATTGTTATAATATGTTTACATTTACATTTGTCTTTAATTTCTATTCCCTTGAGGTCCTCTACAAAAGCTATATAAATTATGCCCTTGGGGTCAAAATTGGCACACCTCAGGGCCGGCTAGTTTTCTATAGAAACATAATAGTGAAAACTTTGAAAATCTTCTCCTCTGATTGTCTGGTGAGCGATAACAGGGCCGTTCTGGCCCTCTTGTTTATTGTTACCATTATGACTTTCACAATCAGTCCGAATCCCGATTATTAGAATTACTATATAACTTCTACGCCGATATGTCGCTTGCACGCATTTAATATGCGACAGTTGAGTTGGTCTGTACAATTTTTCTTATCGCTTAAACTTTCTTTTTTTTTTTATTAACAGTGACTCTAAAAGAGTGTGTAATTATCTTATTATCCTTTGTCTGTTAATCGCAACCGTAGGGTCACATGCAAGCAGCCTGGATCTGGATGAGACACCGAGTAGCTCAGCGTCTTATATCTGTGTCCAGGCTGTTTGAAATCACTAATCACCGTCACAACAATATTGTTTTTCCTATTAAATTCGACAGGTAGCGAAATGGCCAGGGTATCAAAACGTCTGGTAACCTTTATAACCCTTTACCTGATAGAGATGCCTTTAAATGGCTTTGTAAACAGGGTAGACCCAGATCAGACAGTTCCTGCTGGAACCATCTGACAAGAGTCTGCTCTGTTTACTTGTTGAATTATATAGATCTGGGTCCATGCTTATAAAACTTTTAGTTGAGTCTGAGAACGTTCTCAAGCATTTGATTGGTCAGATTTGAGCCTTTGGCTCAAATCTGACCAATCAAAAGCTTGAGAACTCAAATCTGACCAATCAAAAGCTTGAGAACGAAACTCAGACTCAACTAAAAGCTTTATAAGCATGGACCCTGATTCTATGGTGTCTGCCTTGGCCCAATTGTCCCTTGTTTTACACACCATTATACAATTCAGCTAATAATTATTCATTGTATAATTTTTTCTTATATGAAAATTTATAGAAATAAAGCTATAAATGAAGCATATTTGCCTCAAACATTTTTGGCACTAAATATTGAGTTCAAAAGCTGGTATTTCCTATACATGTATTGCAGTTTCTACCACTGACTCTTCATATGATGCCTTTGCAAAATTTGTAGGGTAGACCCAAATCAGACTGCTCCTGTATGAGCTGTCTGTTCTGTTTGCTAATGGTATTTGATGGATTTGTTTCTACAGTTCCTTCTTCGGCCAATTTATTCCATCTGGGGTCTTCCTCCACCTGTAATTAGCTGGACATTGTGGTATGACTGAACTACTGTTAAAATGACATAAAACACAATAAAGACCAACCAAAAATAATATCCATGAATGAAAACCAGTCAAACCCTTTCCTTCACATAAATGCCTTTTCACGCAACTGCAACCAAAGTAGATCAACTGATCAGAGAGCTCCTATAGGAGCCATCTGATCAAGATCTGCACTGTTTGCTTGCGGAATTTGATAGATCTGTTTCTTTAATTTCTAAAATGGCTAGAATGTTCCACCTTACATATTTCATTATAACTATTTTGTCCATGAATATTCTGTAGGTAATGAATTTTTGAATAAATATAGAACAGGGAAAGGATTAACCATTTACTGCAAAATTACACCTTTTACATCTTTGCAAACAGTGTAGATCCAGATCAGACACCTTAAGGTCTGCTGTTTGCTTATGGATTTATATAGATCCGATTCTACAGTTTCTGTCATGGCCAAAAGCTCTATATTCATACAACATTATTTTAAATTCCTTCATATAAAAGCTTTTTGATGCATTTGCAAACATCCAGAGTCATCTATACTTGGTTGTATTTCAAATATTAAAATCATCATTCTTGAAAATGTTTTTTAATGTACCGGGGTATGCATCTTTTCTGGATCTCTAGTTTACATTAGTATAACTATCATGTTCATTTTCTACAGTGACTTGGTGGACAGAAATGTAATAGAAGCAAATCAAAATGGGATGAAGAAAATCAGCATCGGCGAATCTACTTCTTAGGTATGTTTTAAATTACAGTAAAACCCCGCTAATACGACCACCAAAAAGGGGCATAATTCTGGGTGGCAGAGGCAGGTGGTAGCTTAATGCAGGACGAAAGTTATGCAGAAAGCTCCTATAGGAGCTTTCTGCATAACTTTCGTCCTGCATTAAGCAACCACCTGCTTTAAACGACGTCAGTGGCTGTTTATTAAGTGGTCGCATTAGCGGGTTTCACTGTATGTAGATTTCCTTCATATAAAGGTCCTTTCAAGCCTTTACAATCAGAGTCGACCCAAATCAGATGGCTGACCTGTAGGAGCAGTCTGGTTAGGGTCTGCTCTGTTTGCTTATGAAAGTATGATAGATCTGCCTCTATCTTTTCTACCAATACCAAAAAATGCTGTTAATTACAAAAACCATTATAAAACATCAGCTAATAAATATTCATAATATCATTATTCCTTATGAATATTCAACAAGCAAATAGTTAACCCTTTCCTTCATGTAGATGCCTTTTCATGCATTTGCAAACAGAGTAGAAACAGATCAAATGGCTCCTAGAGGAGCCGTCTACGTTGCTTGCTAATGGAATTAGATAGATCTATCTGTTTGTTTAGTTTCTAAAATTGCTACAATGTTCCTCCTAACATATTTTGTTGATGAATATTCAGTAGGTATTGAAATTTGGTCTAAATATAGAACAGGGAAATGGATTAACCCTTTCCCTCATATTGACGACTCTGTAAAAGTCACATGTTGAAACCATTGTGATAATTAGAGCATTTGCTCCTATAGGAGCAAATTAATGCTCTATTTATCACAATGGTTTCAAGCTACAAAATTCTAAAAAAAATCCTTTTCTCTAGTTAATGCTCCTTTTCGGTAGATTTATTCAAAGAGGTATCTAAAAATAGCCTATGAGGTAATGGGTTAAGCGGAGGCTGTAGAGAGGTTCTGTCTGTATCATGTTTGTTTGCTGCAGGTATAGAAGTTTTGCACTAATGAATATTCATAGTGGCATTATTTCTTACATGAATATTCAACAGGGAAAGGCTTAGTAATTGATCATTTCATGAATATTTTCATAGTGTAAAGTTTTAAAGGAAATGCTGAATTTAACCCTTTCCTCCATAAATACGCCTTTCTACGCCTCAGTAAAAGTCACTTTATGAAATCATTGTGATAAATAGAGCATTTGCTCCTATAGGAGCAAGTGATCTATTTATCACAATATTGGTTTCAAACTACAAAATTCTAAAAATTTCCTTTTCTCTAGTTAATGCTCCTTTTTGGTAGATTTATTCAAGGTGGTTGGATCTAAAATAGCCTATGGTGGAAAGGGTTAAAGAAAACCTGTAAGATCATATCTGTATAATTCCTTAAGCAACCACAGCAGACTCTGATCAGATGGCTCCTGCATGTGCCATCTGATTTGGATCTACTCCGTTTGCAAAGGCATGAAAAGGTGTTTTTATGAGTTAAAGGGATAAACAATGATGGCCATTCCATTTTGAAAATTCAGCGTTCATTGGATTAATCCTTTGCTCCATATAAGCACTTTTCACCCCTTTGCAAACAGAGAAGATCCAGATCAGACGGCTCCAGAAGGATCCTTATGATTAGGGTCTACTCTGTTTGCTTATGGATATATAGAGATCAGACTACACTTTCAACCAATACTAAAGCATTGTGTATATATGCCCATTATAAATATTCAGCTAATAAATAATCATGATGTCAATATTTCTGATATGAATATTCAATAGCGAAAGTGTTAAAAGGAGGCTGTTTGTTTGTTGTAGGCATAGAAGTTATGCCCTTGGCACAGGGTGGGGCAGAACTACCAATGTATCGACAGAGAAAAGAAGATCCCCACTGGACCCAAGCCTGGGGCATCCTGTGGAAGGCATTGGTGCTCGTTGAGTGAGTTTTATTACCCTTTTACGTGGGACGCTCAAAAGCCCCTTGATCAAAAGCCCCCTAGCTCCAAAATGACCAGGTTATCAAAAGCCACACTGATGGAAAATGCAAGTTGATCAAAAACCCCTGATGGAAAATGTAAGGTGATCAAAAGTCCCCTGATAAAAGATGAAAGGTGATAAAAAGCCCCCTGATAGACTCAGATTCAAACCCAACTAGAATCTGATTAAACATGACCAAAGTTTTTCAAACAGTGAAGATCCAGAGCTCTCTCTGATCTGGGTCTACACTGTTTACAAATGCCACATATACATGTATTAACGTTTTTTACTTTGAGTCTGAGTTTGAGCCTATATATTTGTGATTACCTTTCCCAATTAAATCATCAAAATCCATTTTCAACAGATTTCTTTGGCAATCAGAGAATTTAATATATTTTGCCTGCAAACAAATCATCATGATCCAAACTGTGTTTGCAAAGGTTATCACACATTCCATAGTTAATTTTGTTCAAATTGCATGGTAAGAGGATTGGATGAGATACAAAAAAAACTATTAATGAAAGTTCTGGTTTGCTTTAATACCAAGGGAATGTTTCTATTAGGGGGCTTTTGATCATCCTGCATTTTCAACAGGGGTCTTTTGATCACCTTTCATTTTCTATCAGGGGCTTTTGATCACTTTCCATTTTATATAAGGGGCTTTGGATCACTCTCATTTTCAGTCAGGGGGCCTTTGATCACCTGGTCATTTTGGAATCGGGGGAGGGGGGGCTTTTGATCAATAGGCTTTTGATATACACTCCCCTTTTTGCACACAGACCTGTTCATAAGAAGACAGAGGTCTAGAAAAGATGCCTATATTAAAACAATTTCAACAATAGCTCCTTTATTTCTCCACCAAATCGTATGCAGTGACCACTCTTTAGAATCGTCTTGAAGAGAATAGGGTTTGGTGAAGAAATAACGATTTTAGTATTTGGGTAGGTGTCTTTATCTGTAGCTCTGAGAGGAATACTAATCTTTCAAAATCTCTTACATCTTGGTCATACTCAATCCTAATTGTTCTCATTGGATTGCCTTAAAGAGACAATTCTAGTGAGTACATGTACCAGATATGTATTTATATGTATCATTGTTTTATATATCTTGGCAAGAATTAACCCTTTGCTTCATGAATATTCATGTAAGAAATGATGTCATCTAGAATATTTATTAGTTTAAGCTTTGAAATGGCACGTAAAGACTTGAATATTTTGCCATGGCAGAAACTGTAGAATCTAATCTGTATTAATTTCTAAGTAAACAGCTCCTACAGGAGAGGTATTTTATGAGTCAAAGATTTTAAGCATCTTTACAGGGAATTCGTTTTGAGAAATTCTGTATCTTCCTATAGTGATCATATACATATACATATAATGAAGTAATATATGGAGGTAGACAACCGGCTTGGTAGTCAAGAACAGGTAGTTGCTTAATGTAGGATGAAGGTGATGAAGAAAGCTCCTAGAAGAGCTTTCTGCATAATTTTCATTCTGCATTAAGCAACCACCTGTCTTAGAAACCCAGAACTTTGATGGTCGCAGTAGACAGGTTTGACTGTAGGTTTGTTCAGAATGATTTCCATTAATTAGTGTAGTACATGCAGTAAAACCTTTTCTTTAGCAACCAACAAAGAGAAAGTCTGGTGATGGTCGCAGTTGACAGGTTTAACCCTTTCCTCCATAAATATGCCTTTCTACGCCTCTGTAATAACCACTTCTTGAAACCATTGTGATAAATAGAGCATTTGCTCCTATCACAATGGTTTCAAACTACAAATTCTAAAATTTTACTTTTCTCTAGTAAATGCTCCTTTTCGGTAGATTTATTCAAAGAGGTTGGGCCTATGCCTATGGAGGAAAGGTTTAATTAGTGTAGTACATGCAGTAAAACCTTTCCATAGCAACCAACAAAGAGGAAGTCTGGCGATGAATTAGTGATGTATCCAAGGCAAACAGTTTAGATTCAGGTGTCAAGTAACTTGGCATCTTATCAGGATCCAAACTGTTTGACATCCTGTTTGACACCCTGATTATTGTTTTCAAAAAGTAGAGAAAATCTAGTCTTAGAAATTGTAACAGATAACAGATTTTAGTAAAAGATAATTTCTTGGCATGAAAAAGGTTTACCTTTACATGATAAAGCCCCACCGTGGACCACTGTTTGTAGTAGTGTCGCATAAATAATCATGATGGTTTTGATTACAAGAATATTCACAAAGTAATTGATAAACTGTAGAGTCCCTTAAGCCTTTCTTGCTGAATTTTAAAATACATTTCTCCTTCTTTACCCATGCCCTGTTGTATAATTACATATATCTTCACTTTGTACAAGTATTTCGCTTTGCAATCACTGCTCTGGAGTGCATTAGTTGAACAATCAACTTGTAAATAGTGAAGACCCTGATGAGACAGCTCCTGCAGGAGCTGTCTCATCTGGGTCTTCACTATTTACAGGTAGGTATATTGACGTGAATAGCAAGCGAAGGATTAACGCTTTCCCTGTTGTATGTATATTCCAAATTTCAATACTTACTGAATATTCATAGACAAAATAGTTATAGTGAAATATGGAAAATGGAACATAATAGCAATTTAAGAAAGTAAAGGAATAGATCTATCGAATTCCATCAGCAAATAGAGCAGACCCTAATCAGACGGCTCCCTCTGATCTGGGTCTACTTGGTTTGCAAATGCATAAAAAAGCGTTTATATGAGGAAAGGGTTAAGTATCAAAGGATTAAATTTTCTTGTGAATTTTGAATGATAAACTACTGAACCAGACCAGAGGACTCATCCAATCTAGGTCTACACTGTTTGTAATTGCCAGTATACTCATTTCCCATATTGAATGGGCCACTTTTCATAATGCAGAAACCATGATGTATGCCATGTATCATGTATTGTTTTTCAGTGTTGTGATGTATGGATCTTATGGGGTGCTGGTTCATTTAAGCAAAGTCAAAGGTCATCTTCCCTATAACTCCTCATCAGTTGTTCTATTTATAGAATTGACAAAGGTGAGTTTTAAAAATGGTTTAGCCCTTTACCTGATAGAAACAGCTTTTGACTCCTTTACAAACAGCCTAGACATGTAAGAGAAGTCAGGATTTGCTCAGTTTGCTTATGGAATAATGTAGATATAAATTAGTAGTTCTACCAATGCCAGAAAATTCTGTGTAATGTGTATACATTTGAACTTCAATAAGTCAAACTTTAGGGGACCGTACACATTAGTTCGACATAACAGATGTTCGAGTCATCCGATTTCTAATCTGAACGATTTGTCAAGACCACAGCTTAATACAGGTCTAAAGTAATGCTGAAAGCTTCTGTAGGAGCTTTCAGCATTACTTCAGACCTGTATTAAGCTGTCACATGTGTTTCTAGATATCTATAGCGATACATTTTCGAGCAATTCTGTAGTGTTAGTTTTGGAAGGACTGGACTTTTTGTTCGAGTTATCCCGAAGTTCGAGTTATCCGAGTTCGAGATATTGAAGTTCAACTGTATATACCATTAGGATAAATCAGGTAATAAATATTCCTGATGTAATACAGTAGAACTTGTCTTAACACTTTACTCCATGGATACACCTTTCTGCACCTTTGCAAACAGAGTAGACCTAGGAGCTGTCTGATCAGGGTCTGCTCTGTTTGCATATGAAATATAGATCTGATTCTAGGGTTTCTGCCATGGCCATAAGTTGGTGTGTCATTGTGCTAGTATAACAAATTAATCTTATTAATTATCATGCCATCATTATTACGTACATGAATATTCATGAAGGAAAGGGTTAAGTGACTGTGTATTGGTTAGACACAGGTATCGTGAAAAGCAGGTGGTTGCTTAATACAAGAAAAAAGTAATGCTATAGGAGCATTCTACATTACTTTTGACCTGTACATGTATTAAGCTACCACCTGCCTTACATACCCATATCTTGACCTCCTTTTGATGGTTGCTTAAGACAGGTTCTTACATGAATATTCATCTAGTAATAGGTTAAAAGTTATAGAACCTGTACTTGTGTAATATTTTCATCACAAGTTATAGCTCAGTAGTTTACCATTTTTGACATAGTCCACCACAAATCTAAGCTTGTCTTAGTCCGCCACATATCAAAGCTTGTCTTTCCAATAAAAAAGGTCATACATGTTCTGTTAGTGTTAAAATCTTTTTGACGGCAGTTATAAATTTTATTTCAATTTCCCAATTCTTTTAGTGACTATATTATTCATTGGCCAATTGACAGACAACTTGGACCATGTTCCAAAGCTGTTTATATATACTGGTTATTTCACTCTTAACCCTTTACCTCATGGAAATGCTGTCTTATGCCTTTGGAAACAGATAAGACCTAGTTTGCATATAAAATAATATTGATCTGATTCTACAGTTTCTGTGGTAAAATATTTCCTGTTTGTGTCACCTGCAGAGAGGCAGTGTGTCACTTAGGGGTCACTTTTCTGTCGTTTGTCCGTCCATCCGTCCGTCTGTCTGTCGTCACATGACAGACCTTTTTTACTAACGTTTCTCCCAGAAGGTGACTCATGTGTTCCTTTGAACACTCTTGTTTATTATACCATTATACAAATCTGCTCTTTAATTTGTTTGTTACTAAATATTTATTAGGTAAAGGATTAACCCTTTACTCCATAGTTAAGCCTTTTAACAGCTTTGCAAACAGACTAGAACCAGATCAGATGGTTCCTGTAGGAGCTGTCTGATCAGAATATGCTCTTTTTATGAAAACTATTGATCTGATCCTACAGTTTCTGCCATTGTCGAACATTGCTGTGTTCATATGCTATTATAAAAATCCATGTAATTAATATTCATGATATCATTATTTCTGACATGAATATTCATGGGGTAAAAGATTCATACAATATATCCACATAGCAGATTTTGTTTGTAGTACCAAGTTGGATAACCTATTCAAGAGTATTTTCCAAGCACTTACAGTACACTTGTCTCCCTTATTCCATTTTCAGTTATGTATTTCCTCCGGTCTTTTTCTTCAAGAGCTGGCCAGAACCAGATTCACTATTCCACGTTTACCTCTTATCACCATAGCTTCATATGCAGTACCAGGTAAAATATATTTCATGAATATTTATATTACAAACCCTACAGGAGCTGTTTGAACAGGGTCTGCTCTGAGGCGGAGCCAATAATAGATATTTATATCAAAAGTCACATGTTGAAACCATTGTGATATATAATGCTCTATTTTTCTCACATAACTTCCCTTATCTCCGGGTTAGAACAACGGGTTAAGATTCTCTATCAGTAACACGTGTAAGATCACTTTAGAATAAATATGACGTCATACGTCATATAAATGACGTCAAACTATGGAGGACGATCAACGCCAAAATTGCATCATGCTTTGTGGCATTTCAATTTGCTTCATGTTAAATGCATTATGCTAAATGATTATTGCATGTCACGATGTGCTTTCTTCTTTCTTTGAAGTTTCTTCCTCGATCCGACATTTGACCTTCTGTAAACTTATTTATTGATTATTATAACGTCAAACAATGAGTTTCATTGTTTAAACTTCTTTGGAGCATATTCTTTGTGCTATTTGCTTAGCGCCTAGTGCTTGGTGCTTGGTGCTTGATGCTTGATGCGTGGTTCGTTGTTCCAACTTCGCCCCGGCCTTTGTCGTACTCTAGTCAGCTCGGACTATTTAAAATGCTGAAGTGATTTGCCGAATACATAGGTAAAGAAGGAAAACGCTGAAGACATAGAAATAGAAGGATTTCAAAAAACACAAAGAAATAGAAGGGTTACTGATCCATTACATTAGAGAGAGTGTGTGTGGGGTGGGGGTGGGTTGGGGTATTTACTGCTGGGAGAAGTATAATAATAACAAGAGGGTCTGAAAGGCTCTGTCATCGCTCACCAGACAATCAGAGGAGAAGATTTTCAAAGTTTTCACTATGTGTTTCTATAGAAAACTAGCCGGCCCTGGGGTGAACCAATTTTGACACAAGGGGCATAATTTATGCAACTTTTATAGAGGACCTCAAGTGAAGAAAATTTAAGAAACTGTAAATGAAAACATATAACAATGTAAATCTAAATAAGGGCATGCGCAAAAGTATGTATACCCTCTCCCTGGGCAAATTGGTTGAATTTTAGAAAGAATATATATTAATCTATCAGGTTCAATTAGTTTACTCTCTAACTGCATTTTTCAAAATTTGAAGCAGAGGTCATTTTAGATTAACAAGTATTGAGCAAAAATATTTTCTCGTATTTATGATAATGACAGTGTGGGTAAATGACGTCACAAATATGTGATTTTAATAGCGCGTGCATTCATCCACCTGAATCGGGGTCAGATGTCATTTATGCATTTCATTTTTTTATGTGCAATACTTTATATATTATAGCTTTATATTAACTATTTGGATGCTAGTGGCAAGTCAAATCTATGATAACAGATTGGATCCAGATTAGACGCCATTTTACTCGGAGTTTTATTAGGATCCAAATGCGTGTTCATAAAGAATAAATCTACAAATTGAAGCAGACAACATTTATTAATTATCCAGACGCAACATTACTGAATTTCTGAACATTGATTTCTTGTGTATATAGATCTGTGTTTTACTGTTTTGTATTTTGTATGAAATGCTTGTTTTGAGGGCCCCAGGGTAGATTAGTCATTATGACTAATTGAGCTACCCTCGTTAAATAAAGTCTTTCAATGTTCAAAATTTCAGATATATTCATTATACCTTCATGAGTTATTATTATTCATATCTTAATTTATTTTCAACCCTTCCCCTGTCCTATGTTTATTCAAAATTTAAATACCTACTGAATATTCATGGACAAAATAGTTATAATGAAATATGGAAGGTGGGATAGTGTAGCCATTTTAGAAAGTAAAGAAACATCTTTTAAATTCTATTGACAAACAAAGGGGACCCTGATCAGACATCTGCTATAGGAGCCATCTGATCTGGGTCTGCTGTGTTTGCAAATGTGTGAAAAGATATTAACATGAGAGAAAGGGTTAGTAAACATATTATAAGTATATTGTACACAAAATGAAAATAATGTAATGTAATGTATTTCTCAAACCCAATATAATTCTAATAAAGATATGCTATTTTATGATATATTAGACATGTTTATATTTATAATCATAGCCCTTTCCCTGTTCTATATTTAGTCCCGATTCCAATACCTATACAGAATATTTATGGACCAAAAAATTATAATGAAAATATGGAAGGTAGAACATTGCAGTCATTAAATTTTCAGAAATTCTAAATAAACAGATGAATGAAATTCCATTAGCAATCAGAGCAGATCCTGATCAGACGGTCCGTAAATGAGCCACGCGTGGTCTATCACACATCGGCGTTCAGGGTACTACACAGTTGACCCTTAACTCAATGAATATTCATGTGAAAAATAATGACAATGAAATATATTGTTAAAATAGCATAGGCCTATGGCCACGTGAGTTTTATCAGGGCAAACTATGCAGAATGATATCTATGACAGATCATCAGCAAACAAGACAGACCCTGATCAGACGGACATAAAAAAGCAACAAATAAAATTGCACCAAAGGCAACATCATTTTTAAATAATTAATCCCCCCATACACACACACTTCTCAATAATGTTCTTTTTTCGCTCAAAACAACATTTAAAAACCAAACCAAACATTTAATTCGATCTACTTTGAATCCATCCTCAGTACTTTCAGTAGTTTGATTATCTGGTTTTATATGCAGCGCCACCTATTTGGCAAGGTCGGCTGAAGTGCATTATGCCTGCGGCGTTCGGCTTTATGCTTGTTGCTATGGGCTTACCCCATTGTGTCGTGTGTCGTTGGGACATGCGTCATTGAAGAAACTTCAATGAAAGAATGACTCGCATCTTGACATGCAATAATCGTTTAGCAAACTGTTCAATACCACAATGCAGGATGCATTTATCATGAAGCAAACTGAAATGCCACAATGCATGATGCATTTAACATGAAGCAAACTGAAATGCCACAAAGCATGATGCAATTTTGGCGTTGATCGTCCTCCATATCAAACTGGGGGAACACCATTGTTTACATGTCATTAAAAGGGCGAAAATAGATCTAGATCTACACTGTTTGGTTATGTGAGAAAAAGAATCTGGTGCTCGTTGTCTTTAAAGATCACACATTCCTAAACTCACCAAGAACATGTTATTAAGCTCGCCAAAGGCTCGCTTAATAACATTTTCTAAGGCTTGTTTAGGAACATGTGATCTTAAAAGACAACTCGCAACAGATCCTCTATATCACAATGGTTTCAAACTACAAAATTCTAAAGTTTTCCTTTTTTTCTAGTGCTCCTTTTCATTAGATTTATTCAAAGTGTTTGGATCTAAAAATAGCCTATGAGGGAATGGGTTAATATTTGCTAAGTCTTGAATTCTTGTACATGTATAAATATTAATGAGGTAAAAAGTTAAGCAGCTACCCATTTTTAAGACGTTTATATTAACCCTGTACTTGATAATCTCACCTCTCACCCTTGCAAACAGAGTAAACCCATATCAGACAGACCTATTGAGGGTTGATTTTGTTTTATATCTGCTGTTTATATCCATGACAATGGATGTTTAGTACAAATAATTATATTAATTAATATTCATAATGAGTGGAGTATTGGGTGAATATTCATCAAGTCAATACTGAACGCTTTCCTTCATATTAACGATTTATTTTTCATCCCTTTGCAAACAGAGTAAATCTGGATCAGACAGCCACTACAGTAGCCGTCTGATAAGAGTCTGCTCTGTTTGCTTACGGAATTGTGTAGACGTGATTCTACAGGTCCTGCCTGTGTTCATGTCCTATTATAAAGATTAAGCTAATAAATATTCATAATGTCATAATTTCTCACATGAATATTGAACAGGTATTAAAATTATTTTTTACATTCGTCCACCAGACCCAACCATACTGATCAGAACCATTTCCTTTGTTGCAGGTGTGTTGTACTGTTTCAACAACAACATTGCTCTTCATATGCAGCTCCACATGGATCCAACTACTTATCAAGTATGTCTGTCACCCCAGCTCATAGCTAGATTATACTTCAGCAAACCTATGTACAGAAACACTCAAATGAAGTCTAATTTTGAGTCTTGAGGGCAGGTGACAACTTCATGCAGGACAATAGGAGCTTTGTGCATCTTTCTGCATTAAGCAGTCACTTGCTGTTAACCCTTTACTTCATAAATATTCATATAAGAAATAATGAATTTATGAATATTAAATAACAGTATATGAAAAAGGGAATCAGATCTATATTATTCCACAAGTAAACAAAGCAGACCCTGATCAGATGGCTCTAATGGCTTTACAAACATAGCAAATCCTAATCAAACAACTCATACAGGATCTATCTGATCTGAGCCTCCTCCTATAGGAGCTGTCTGATCTGAGCCTACTCCTACAGGAGTTGTCTGATCTGAGCCTACTCCTATAGGAGCTGTCTGATCTGAACCTACTCGTACAGGAGCTGTCTGATCTGAGCCTACTCCTACAGGAGCTGTCTGATCTGAGCCTACTCCTACAGGAGCTGTCTGATCTGAGCCTACTCCTATAGGAGCTGTCTGATCTGAACTGTCTGATCTGAGCCTACTCCTACTGGAGTTGTCTGATCTGAGCCTACTCCTATAGGAGCTGTGTGATCTGAGCCTACTCCTACAGCTGTCTGATCGGACCCTACTCCTAATGGAGTTGTCTGATCTGACCCTACTCCTATAGGAGCTGTGTGATCTGAGCCTACTCCTACGGGCGCTGTCTGATCTGACCCTACTCCTACAGGAGTTGTCTGATATGAGCCTTCTCCTATAGGAGCTGTCTGATATGAGCCTACTCCTATAGGAGCTGTCTGATCTGAGCCTACTCCTATAGGAGCTGTCTGATCTGACCCTACTCCTACAGGAGCTGTCTGATATGAGCCTACTCCTATAGGAGCTGTCTGATCTGAGCCTACTCCTTTAGGAGCTGTCTGATCTGAGCCTACACTGTTTGCAAAGGCAAAAGAAAGAAGTGTTTCTGTCAGATAAAAGGTTGTAGAATACAATTTTGCCTTGCAAGCAAATATCGATCTGCTTTCATTTTGTCCTCAATTGGCTTTACTTCAAGTCTGTCAGGATTTTGCTGGCCAAAACAATTTCATCTGGCTTAGACATCCTGCTGTTATGCAGGCTGGTTCTCGTACATTAAATTAACCTTTACCCTGCTATCTCCACTTCTGCATATTTAACCTTCATATAAACACCTTTCATACATTTGCAAACAGAGTGGATCTGGATCAGACAGCTCCTATAGGAGCCGTCTAATCAGGGTCTGCTCTGTTTGCTAATGGATTTTGAAATATATGTTTCTTTACTTTCGAAAATGACTTCAATGTTCCACCTTCCATATTTCATTGTAACTACTTTGTCCATGAATATTCAGTAGGTATTGAAATTTGGGATAACTAAAGAACAGGGAATGGTTTACTTATGATTTCTCTGAGCATATATGTTTAAACAAGTGTGTCCTAGTAGCAAACAAAATGGATTCTTATGAGATGTCCAGTTACTTGGTGTCTCATCTGGATACAATCTGTTTACAAATGCAAGTTTGCTCACAGTTAGCAGAACAAGGGTTAAAAGAAAACAATGGGTGGTTGCTGAATATGATTTAGATTGAAGTGTTGATTAAAGCTTTGAGTTTGGCAGAATTGTATAACTTTGGATGTGATGAGGCAGAAATATAATGTTGCAACACTGATTTATACTTGCACTTGAAATGAAATTCTTTTGATTATTTTAAAACAAGATTCATGCAGTTTTTTGCATGTCTCACTCACTTTTTGGTGTTGATTTTTTGATGAAGTTTTGTTTTGCAGACTGCAGGAAATTTAAAAACTTTCTGTTCTCTCGCCTGTCATGAATGGGAAGATTAAATATGTAGCCATGTCAGTCTCCTCTGCTTTCCGTAAACCTTCACTTCATGAATATTTCTACACGAATTCATGAATATTCATCAACTGAAGTTTTATAATAGCCACTAAATAAAGTTTTTATACGCCCACCTAATAAAGGTGGTCGTATATTGTCGTGGCCCTGTCCGTCCGTCCGTCCGTTCGTTCGTTCGTTCGTTCGTTCGTTCGTTCGTTCGTTCGTTCGTTCGTCCGTCAACATTTTGTTTGTCCGCTGTTTTCTGGGAAAACTATTTGACAGATATTAATGAAACTTCACACAAATGTTTAATGCATCAAGATCTGAAGCTGAGTTGATTCTGAGGTTCATTTGATTTTTCATTTCAGAGTTATGGCCCTTGTTCTTAAAAAATATGCAAATAGTTGTCCGCTGTTTTCTGGAAAAACCACTTGAGAGATATTAATGAAACTTCACACAAATGTGTAATGCATCAAGATCTGAAGCTGAGTCGATTCTGAGGTTCATTTGATTTGTCGTTTCAGAGTTATGGCCCTTTTACTTAAAAAATAATGCGAATACATGCAAATAGTTTGTCCGCTGTTTTCTGGGAAAACTTTTTGACAGATATTAATGAAACTTCACACAAATGTTTAATGCATCAAGATCTGAAGCTGACTTGATTCTGAGGTTCATTTGATTTTTCATTTCAGAGTTATGGCCCTTGTCCTTAAAAATATGCAAATAGTTTGTCTGCTGTTTTCTGGGAAAACTATTTGAGAGATATTAATGAAACTTCACACAAATGTTTAATGTAGCAAGATCTGAAGCTGAGTCGATTCTGAGGATCATTTGATTTGTCGTTTCGGAGTTATGGCCCTTTTACTTAAAAAATAATGCGAATACATGTAAATAGTTTGTCCGCTGTTTTCTGGGAAAACTATTTGACAGATATTAATGAAACTTCACACAAATGTTTAATGCATCAAGATCTGAAGCTGAGTTGATTCTGAGGTTCATTTGATTTTTCATTTCAGAGTTTTGGCCCTTGTCCTCAAAAAATATGCAAATAGTTTGTCCGCTGTTTTCTGGGAAAACTATTTGAGAGATATTAATGAAACTTGACACAAATGTTTAATGTATCAAGATCTGAAACTGAATTGATTCTGAGGATCATTTGATTTTTCGTTTCAGAGTTATGGCCCTTGTCCTTAAAAAAGAATGCAAATAGTTTGCCCGCTGTTTTCCGGGAAAACTGTTTGAGAGATATTAATGAAACTTCACACAAATGTTTAATGCATCAAGATCTGAAGCTGAGTTGATTCTGAGGTTCATTTGATTTGTCGTTTCGGAGTTATTGCCCTTTTACTTAAAAAAAATTACAAATACATGCAAATAGTTTGTCCGCTGTTTTCTGGCAAAACTGTTTGACAGATATTAATGAAACTTCATACACATGTTTAATGCATCAAGACCTGAAGCTAAGTTGATTCTGAGGATCATTTGATTTGTTGTTTCGGAGTTTTGGCCCTTGCACTTAAAAAAATAATGCAAATGTATGCAAATATGAGGATGGCCATAGCTTTTTCAAAATTTTGAAATGATATTTACTTCAATTTTTTTATATGGTTAAACCTTTATGTGAATTTTCACATATATTGCGGGGTTTTTGATATGTCATTTTATTCTAAAGTTATGGTCCTTGAACTTTGTGTGTTCGTTGGTTTGTTAGTCGGTCAACTTTTAGTTTGTCTGTTGTTTTCTGGGAAAACTATTTAAATGATATAAATGAAACTTAACACAAATGTTTTAAACAATAAAATTTGAAGCTGAGTTTATTTTGAGGTTCATTCAGTTTGTCTTTACAGAGTTATGGCCGTTGCACTTTACAAAAATCTGCACAAATGAGGATTAGCTGTAACTTTTTTATTTAATAAGATATTCACTTCATTTTTTTTTAAAAATAGTATCACGTTAATATGGAAATCAAGATCTGAAGCACAGATTAGAAAATGTCAACACTTATAAGGCATGTTGAATCAGAGAAAGTTTGCAAGTGGGCGTATTATGTACCGTATGCGGTACTCTTGTTTATCATGGCAGAAACTGTAGAATCAGATCTGTATTGTCATAAGCAAACAGAGAAGATCCTGATCTGGGTCTACTCTTTTGCAAGGGTGTGAAAAAGTGTTTGTACGAAGAAAGGGTTAACCCTTTCCCTCATATTTGTAAACATGTTTTTATGCATTTGCAAACAGATTAGACCCAGATCAGACGGCTCCTATAGGAGCTAATGGAAATTGATAGATCTGTTTCTTTAGTTTCTGAAATGGCTACAATGTTACACCTAAATTTCATTATAACTTTTTTGTCTATGAATATTCAGTAGGTAATGAATTTGGAATAAATGTAAAAGAGGGAAATGGTTAACTCTTTAACTCATGAGTCTTAATTTAAGAAATATTGATATGCTGATATTTATGCCCCCAACGGCGGACATATAGTAATCGCATTGTCCATCCGTCTGTCCTTCCATCTCTCCGTCCGTCTGTCCCAAATATCGTGTCCCTTCTATAACTTCTTTATCTGTGAATGGATTTCAAATTAACCTGGCACAAATGTTCACCTTACAAAGATGATGTGTCATGTTCAACTTCCTGGTCCATGGGTCAAAAGTTAAGGTCATCCTTCAGGGTCAAAGGTCGGGGCATAAGTGTTTCACAAACACACTCTTGTTTATAATGCTATATAAAAAGCTGGAATGTTTGGCTTTGGCAGAAGGTGTAGAACCAGACCTATATCATGCCATAAGCAAACAGAGCAGGCCTTGATCAGACAGCTCCAACAGAAGCCATCTAATCTGGGTGTACTCTATTTGCAAAGGCATGAAAAAGTGTTAGGTATAGAGTTTATTATGGCTACTTTTCAAATGAAATGCATTTATTGGCAGCATTTATGACTTTGTAGGAGACAGACTGGCATACATATTCAACTTAAGATAGGCTTACAACAATTTTAGATTAGATTGCTGTAAAGAGGAGGAATACTAGACTGCAGTCTTTAAGATATTACTCCATAAATATTCATGTTAGAAATAGTGTCTTTATCAATATAAATTAGCTTAGTTTGCAAACTGAAAGGACTACAGGAGCCTTCTGCATTGCATTGATTCTGCATTAAGCAACCACCTGTGTAAAAAATGCAAGAAGCTCTTTTAAAAAATGCAACACAACCCCTTTGAGCGCTTATAAAAGATTTTATGGTACCTTTTCCAGGTCCTGTGCAATCTTAAAATTGGAACAACTGCCCTACTGTATAGGTACATCATAAAAAGGTAAGGAGCACAAATAGTAGTTGTTTGTGGAAAATGTAATTTTAACTATTGTTGTCATGACAACAATATTTGCAGAAAGCATGGTTTATTTAGACAGAAAAATTGAGGTATTACCCTAAATCCTGTCATTGTCATGGGCGTGTCATCTTCATTAGTGTTGTCATGCAAAGACACTTTTTATTTCAACATCTGTACAGCTATTATACCTTACACATTTGTTCACCATCGCAATCTGGGGCCATCACTCTGTCATGCATATTTAACCCTTTAATTGATGAATATTCATGAAATAATGACATCATGAATAGTATTCAGATGAAGTTTTGTATTTGCATATGAACACAGGAATTTCATGGCCATGGCAGAAACTGTAGCAGCTGATTTCTATAATTCATAAATAAATGGAGCAAACTCTGATCAGATGGCTTCTATAGGAGTCATCTGATCGGGGTCTACTCTGTTTGCAAAGGTGTGGAAAGTCATCTCTTTCAGGGAAAGGGTTAACCCTTTCCTTCATATATACTTTCTTTTCAGGGAGTTATCAAGTGCCAAATGGATAGCTATAGGATTGCTACTGATAGCTGGGTTGTTAGACAGGTAGTGTACATCTATAAAACTTATCTTTAACCCATTCCTCCATAGGCTATTTTTAGATACAACTACTTTGAATAAATCTACCGAAAAGGAGCATTAACTAGAGAAAAGGAATTTTTTAGAATTTTGTAGTTTGAAACTTATTTGGCATCTTATCTCGCAAATTTCGCAAATTTTTGAATGATTGCAAGTAAGTTACACATGCAACAGCTCAGAGGTTAATGCTTTCCCAGTTTTTGTATTAAAGATAATTATAATGACATTATGAATACCTATTTAGCTATTAGCTAATATTTTTATAATTGCATGTGTACACATACAACAGAATGTTTTGGTATTGGTAGAAACAGTAGAATCAGGGTCCATGCTTATAAAACATTTAGTTGAGTCTGATTACGTTCTCAAGCTTTTGATTAGTCAGATTTGAGCTTTGACCAATCAAAAGCTTGAGAACTCAAATCTGACCAATCAAAAGCTTGAGAACGAAACTCAGACTCAACTAAAAGCTTTATAAGCATGGACCCAGATCTTTCACTTTATATCTATCATCCTGTAGGAGACATCTGATCAGGATTTGTTCTGTCTACTTATGGAATAGTATAGATCTGATTTTACATTTTTTGTCCCAAGCCAAAAAATATTGTGTTTTATAAAAAATCGACTAATAAAACATTCATGAGGTAAAGGGTTAATGTATTAATTTTGACATTGTTTTGTAGTGCTGGTGGATTTCAACACAAAATTCAGTCTGGGGCACAGAAAATCTTCATCACAAAAATTGGCTTGGTCATGATGTGTTTGTATGTGTTTGTGTCTGGTCTGGCCGCTGTATATACAGAATACATACTCAAAAGACAGCATATGGTAAGTTTATCTTGTTATGCCCCTTCCACATTTGTTGTCTTGTCTGGCCGCTATATATACTGAATACATCCTCAAAAGACAGCATATGGTAAATTTGTCTTTTAATGCCCCTGTCACATTTCTGGTCTGGTCTGGCCGCTGTATGTACAGAATACATCCTCAAAAGACAGCATATGGTAAGTTTGTCTTGTAATGCCCTGTCACATTTGTTGTCTGGTCTGGTCGCTATATATACAGAATACATCCTCAAAAGACAGCATGTGATAAGTTTGTCTTGTAATGCCCCTGCCACAGTTGTTGTCTGATCTGGCCGCTATATATACAGAATACATCCTCAAAAGACAGCTTATGGTAAGTTTGTCTGGTAATGCCCCTGTCACATTTGTTGTATGAATTCATGTCTGGTCTGGCCACTGTTTAACTGTCTACCTGTTCAATATTCATGTTTAAAAATAACATGATGAATATATGTTATTTGAATCTTTGTAATGTAAGCAGTTCACGGGAATTTTTACTTTGATAAAAACTTTAAAATCAGATCTATATCATGTCATAAGCAAACAGAGCAGACACTGATGAGATGGCTTCTGCAGGAAACATTTGATCTGGGTCTGCTCTGTTTTCAGAGGCGTAGAAGAGCATTTATCTGAGGGAAAGGAATATACAGAGTACATACTCAAATGGCAGCATATATATGATAAATATGTCTTGTACTACCCCAGTCATATTTGTTGTAGGACTTCTTTAGTCGCCTGATTTAGGAGTAGCTATAACATATGGGACTAATGAGAGAGGTGGGTTTTAATTCTTAAATTTTCCCTGTTGAATATTCATGTAAGAAATAATGACATCATGAACTTGTCATACTGGCCTATGTACACAGGATAGTTTGGTATTGGTAGAAACTGTAGCCTCAGGTCTATTATAATTTCATATGCAAACGGAGCAGACCCTGATCAGATGGCTCCTGTAGGAGCCATCTGATCTGGGTCTACTCTGTTTGCAAATATGTGGATATTTTGGTATTAACTAAAACTGTAGAGTAAGATTTATGATAATTTCATAAGCTCCTACAGGAGCTGTCTGATCTGAGTCTACTTTATTTGCAAGGCTGGGAATAGTTTTAACCCATTCCCTCATATTGACTCCTCTGTAAAAGTCACTTTTTGAAACCATTGTGATAAATAGAGCAAGTGCTCCATAAGAGCAAATGCTCTATTTATCTCACATTGGTTTCAAGACCACACAATAATAAAAAAATTCCTTTTCTCTTGTAAATACTCCTAGCCTATGAGGGAATGGACTAAATAAAGTATGTGTTGAATCTATGGAAGTTGAATCGAATGGTTCTCCTTTGACTGTTGTATTAGTCACTTATGACTGTTGATCAAATGCAGAAATTGTTTAGAACATGTTCACAACTCTAAGGGATTAGGTGATAACTTTTTTTGTATGAACATTTGGCATCTCTGTGCTTTACAAAATATCAATCAGAGTGTCAGAAAGTTTGGATCCTGATGAGACTTTAAGTTACTTCTGCCTTATTTGGATCAAAACCGTCAATTCAATGATGCTAATACACACCAGAAGATGTCGCAATTACAATCATGTGTAAAGACGTGTAATGATGTAGCATGCTCATAACCCACAGTCATATTTTGATGTGCGCCAGGTTAGCTACCCTGTTAATGTAATTAAAGCTCACCAAACATGCTGTTTGCGATCTTGAAGTTTTATTCCATGCAGGTAAAGGCACAAATAACTAATGGAGAAAACTGACATCGGGTTTTAGAGACAGTAAGATTTTCTATGACATTTTGAGACAGCTCTCGTATATAGATCAGATTCTCTCATGGTAAATATTTTCTTTTTCATGTGCCTTAATTAAGATAAAGCTAATTCATACATGCATCATTTCTAGCATGAATATTCATGATATGAGAACGTCAAACAGTTTTTGGTCAGCTTACTTGGCATTTCAGTTAAATTCAAATTCGTTGACAAATTTCTTATCACAAATACCATAATTTCTGTAATAAATACTCCTGGGGGTATAACATTTCTTGCATTTTGTACACAGGTGTTTGCTTAATGCAGAATGAAAGCAATGCAGAAAGAGCCTATTGGAGCTTTCTGCATTGCTTTCAGTCTACATTGAGCAAACACCTGTGTTATGAAAAACTTATATTTATTTAAAGGTTATTATGTAGGGTTTTAGTTGTTTTATTCATCGTTAGTTTTCCCAAGAAGTAAGTGGGCCTTTATGAAAGTGTGAAAAGGCGTTATATGGCGTAAAAGGTTTAAGCAGACGACAGTTGTTTCAGATGAAAATTTTAAATGCTCAATGTGTCACTGAATGAATGTTAATTTATATCAGTTTAAACTTTTCTTGTCTGAATATTTATTAGGTAAAGGGTTAAGAGTTTTTCTGAAGCTTAAATGAATCTGAAGTTATTGTACTAGATCAGAATTTATGCAAGTATGAAATTTCACAACACAATACTGGTATAACTCGTTGGGCAACAACTAACTTTCCTCTGCAAACAATGCTTACAAATATTTAAGGAACTTCGACCAGTTAGAGCATCAACCCTTTCCTCCATGAATATTCATGTAAGAAATAATGATGTCATGCATATTAAATAGATTAATTTGCTATGGTAGCATAATGTCCATGGCAGAAACTGGAAAATCAGATCCATATTTATGTATACAGTGAAACCTCTCTAAACCGGAATTCTAGTAGATAAGATTTCAGATACAATTAGGCAGGTGGCTGCTTAATGCAGGGTGAAAGTCATGCAGAAAGCTCCTAAAGAGATTTCTGCATGACTTTTACCCTGCATTAAGCTGCCACCTGTCTCGAAGATAGATATTTACACTATTTAACGTCCGGTTTAGAGAGGTTTTACTGTACATGTATATATCCATAAGCAAACAGAGCAAAAATTGTTGTCAGCTATAATTCTCAGTATTTCAAAAATACACTCAGAGTGTCAACCAATTTGAATCCTGGGTCCATGCTTATAAAGCTTTTAGTTGAGTCTGAGTTTTGTTCTCAAGCTTTTGATTGGTCAGATTTGAGTTCTCAAGCTTTTGATTGGTCAGATTTGAGCCAAAGGCTCAAATCTGACCAATCAAAAACTTGAGAACGAACTCAGACTCAACTAAACGTGTTATACGCATGGGCCCTGATGAAATGCCAAGTGTCTCAGCATTCTATCTGGATCTAAATTGTTTGCTTAAAGTCAGAGGTCCAGGTAAGCTGCATAAATTAGAGAATATTTTCAAGAATAACTTCTTTATTTCTCCACCAAACTCAATGTTTTGATTCTAAAGAGTGGTCACAACATTGGGTTCTATAGTGGATAAATGATGACTTTAGAATTTGAGTATGCACAATTGCTGTCTGCTTCAATACTTAAAATAAACTTTCTTTGTAAATATTATGGGGCCTGATCTGGATCCAAACTGTTTGTATAAGTAACAATTTCACCACTAGTATGCAAAGGTTTAACCCTTCGCTTGCTGTTCACGTCAATATACCTACCTGTAAATAGTGAAGACCCAGATGAGACAGCTCCTGCAGGAGCTGTCTCATCAGGGTCTGCACTATTTACAATTTGATTGTGCAACCAATGCACTCCAGAGCAGTGATTGCACAGATATATACCTGTTCACAGTTAAGATATATGTAATTATACAACAGGGCATGGGTAAAGAAGGAGAAATGTATTTTAAAATTCTGCAAGAGAAGGGTTAAGTAGCATCACTCAAAGTTAATGTTATTAAAACACAACATCATCTGCTTCAGTTTTCTGTATTGAGCTTTGTTCAATTTCTTATTACAAAAAAATATGAAAAAAGTGTCAAACACTTTGGATCCTGATGAAATGCTGTGCACCATCTGCATCTTCACTGTTTGTAAAATGTAGCCCAATTTAGCCCAAAGCATGCTAAGTGTTAGGGTAAATTAAATCCCATGAGAGATGACAATTTATACAGTATTCACAGGTCTCATCTGTCTCAACTAAAATAATCTGATTAACTCCTTGCATGCTGGGCGTGGTGTTTTTCTGCAATGGATGACATATGCAAACAGTTTTGATCCAGATCAGGCCCAACAAAATGTGGGCCCTGATCTGGATCAAAACTGTTTGTCACTCGAGCTCAACTTCTGTAAAAACAAATCCAAAAGAAAATTAATAGTTTTGACAAATGTTGCCAATGACAATTGAGCAGATGACAAAATTGTTTTGCATGCGAAAAGTTAATTGGTAATACGATACTACAGTACAATCTTTTTACCCTTTACCCTATTCATTAAGAAATAATAACATCATGACTGTTTACTAGCAGAAATTTTAGAATGGTAAATGAACATAAAACTATTTTGACATAACATAACTAGAATCAGGTCTATATAATTCTATTAGCTTTTAGAATGGTATATGAGCACATAATTAGTTTGACATGGCATAAACTGTAGAATCAAATCTATATACAGAGCTACAGATAAAGGTGCATACACTAATGCTAAATTAGTCATTTCTCCACCATACCCTATGTTGTGACCACTCATTAGAATCTTCTCTTCGAGACGATTCTAAAGAGTGGTCACAACATATGGCTTGGCAGAGAAAAAAAGGAGTTGAAATTGTTTAACCTTTTACTCCATAGATACGCCTTTCTCGCTTTTGCAAAAAGAGTAGACCCAGATCAGATGGCTCCTATAGGAACCGTCTGATCAGGGTCTGCTCTGTTTGCTTATGAAATAATATAGATATGATTCTACAGTATCTGCCATGGCCAAAATTTCCTGTGTCCATGTGCTATTTTTACAAATTAAATCTAATTAATATTCATGTCATTATTTTTTACATGAATATTCATGGAGGAAAGGGTTAATTTAGGTATCTTATCTGGGCCTCTGAATCATAAATATTTTCTAACAAAACTATAAGAATGGTATATGAAAATAAGATTATTTTGACATGACAAAACTCGAATACATATAATTCCAGCAGCTTTTTTAACCCATTCCCTCTAATTGACGACTCTGTAAAAGTCACTTTGTGAAACCATTGTGATTAATAGAGCATTTGCTCCTATAGGAGCAAATGCTCTATTTATCACAATGGTTTCAAACTACAAAATTCTAAAATGTTCCTTTTCTCTAGTTAATGCTCCTTTTCGGTAGATTTATTCAAAGAGGTTGTATGTAAAAATAGCCTATGAGGTAATGGGTTAATGATACATGAACCCAGGATTTGTTTGACATGGGAGAATCAGATCTATATCATTTCAAAAGTAAACAGAAGAGACCTTGGTCAGACAGCTGCAACAGGAATTGTCTGATCTGGGTCTCCTCTGTTTGCAAAGGCATGACAGTTCTATAAGTAAAGGGATAAACCATCATTTTTGTGTCACCTGTCGAGAGGCATTGTGTCATTTAGGGATCACTTTTCCGCTGTCTGTCTGTCTGTCTGTTTGTCCTGTCCATCTGTCTGGTTCTTTGTTTGTTTGTCTGTCCGTCTGTGCCACCAGATTGAAGGAAGGGGCCATTTTAGTGGTCTGTAGACCAATACAAGGCCATATACAGTTAAGGGGCCATGGCTAAAAACCTCCTAACACTCTTGTAATAAATAGGCTGCATAATGCTGAATGAACAAAATGCAGAATTCTCTTCTAGAATACTCATCCTGCATTAACCCTTTCCCTGTTCTATGTTCAAAATTTCAATATCTACTGGATAATCATTGACAAAGTAGATATAATGAAACAAATGGAAGGTGGAACATTATAGCCATTTCAGAAGTCGAAGAAACAGTTAAAATTCCATTAGCAAACAGAGCAGACCCTGATCAGACGGCTCCTGTAGGAGCTGTCTGGTCTGGGTCTACTTTGTTCGTAAATGTGTGAAAAGGCATTTATATGAGGGAAAGGATTAAGCCTCCACCTGCCCTTATCTGATGATTATTAATGTAAGAAATAATGACTTTTTATGGCCCCCAGATCAGATCTGGGGGGCATATTGTTTTTGCCCTGTCTGTTTGTCAGCAACTTTAACAATGGGCATAATTTTTTAGCCAGTGCAGATAGAGACTTGATATTTGGGATGCCTATGTATCTCATAAAGCCGCATATTTTCAGGGGTAACATGTAAAGATCAAGGTCATCCATCAAGGTCAGAGGTCAAATATATAGGTCAAATCACAGACTTTAACATTGGCCATAGCTTTTGAACCAGTAGAGATACAGACTTGATATTTGGCATGCATGTTTATCTCATGAAGCTGCACATTTTGAGGGGTGACATGTCAAGGTCATCTGTCAGGATCAAAGGTCAAATTGTGCGGGGCATAATGTTTCACAAACACATCTTGTTCTTATATGAATATTCATGGAGTAAAGGGTTAAGACTGATCACTATGATAAGTCCTTGAATTTGTTTTTCAGGTCTCCTTAAACTTTCAGAACATGTTACTGTATGGTTATGGAATACTTCTGAATGCAGCTGTTTCCAATTTTGGTATTGGTTACTCCTCTAGAGACAGTCAAAGTGACAAAAGCTTCTTGGAGGGGTTTACTGCATATACATGGGCCATTATACTTACCCAGGTAAAGTTTTGTTGTGTTTTTTTTCATTGATTAACTTTCCCTGCTGAATATTCATGTAAGAAATAATGACATCATGAATTGTTTGGTATGGGTAGAAACCATCTTGGTTTAGAGTCCACTAAGTAAAATTTGCTAGAGGATCTACAGTATCCATGCTTATAAAACTTTTTAATTGAGTCTGAGTTCCTTCTCAAGTTTTTGATTGGTCAGATTTGAGCCTTTGGCTCAAATCTGACCAATCAAAAGCTTGAGAACAAACTCAGACTCAACTAAAAAGCTTTATAAGCATGGACCCAGGAGTCCTTTGACCGAGGTCTACCCTGCTTGCAAATGTTAGTATACTTATCACATGACACTGCTTGTATCCAAGTCAATATAATGAGTTATAATTATTATACCCCCGCAGACAAAGGGGGTATACTGGAATCACCCTGACGGTCTGACAGTTGGTCAGTTGGATGGGAATTTGGCAGGAAAAATGGGTAGTTGGTGTTGTGAATCCTTGCTTCATTTAAAAATTATTGATACTTGCCATAATAAGCATGACTAGAAAATGTGCAAGATGCAATTTTCATGTGTTTAGCACCAGGCATTATAGAATTACCCTTGAACATAGAGTATTTTTTGTCATTATCAGCCCTTGGATATGTGATCAAGGCTGCCTAGCAGGGATAAGACAGTTTTAGTTTATACTGCACACATATAATATGCCTTGTAACTAATGTGCAAACGGAGTAGTCACAGATCAGACAGGAAAAGCACCTGCTATGTTTGCTTGTGGAATAATATAAATTTGATTTGACAGTTTCTGCCATGACCAAATATTCCTGTCATCATGTGCCATTCTAAAAATTCATATAATTAATACTCAAAATATTTCTTACTTGATTATTCATTGATTAAATTGTTCACCGGTACTTTATTTAAACACCTTTTCATGCCTTTGCAGACAGAGTAGACCCTGATCCGATTGCTCCTATACAAGCTATCTGATCAGGGTCTGCTCTGTTTGCTTACAAAGTTATAATAGACCAGGCTCTACAGTTTCTACCACTATCAAAAGATGCTATGCAAATGTGCCATTATAAAACTTTAGCTAATAATTATTCATGATGCATTGATCATTTCTTGCATAAATATTCATCAGGGACAGAGTTAAAACATTTGCAAACAGAGTATACCAAGATCAGACAGCTATAGGAGCTGTCTGATCAGTGTCTGCTCTGTTTGCTTTTGACATGATACAGATCTGATTCTACAATTTTTGTCAATTCAAAAGATTTCGTTTAAAAGTTTGCAGTATAAAAATTCAGCTAATAATTATTCATGATGTCATTATTTCTTATATGAATATTCAAAAGGGAAAGAGCTAAAAAGTTAAAAGAAGTAGCAGAGAATAAAAGCATACAACAAATCTAGCAGACAGCGATGCTTAGATTTAATTAGTTAAATGTGGCATACAGCTAAGCATGTCTGCCAAGAAAAGACTAAATTTATTTATGCAAATGCGTTTTTTCAAATGCTAACTCAGCTAATCTCCATTTAAATTGCAGATTTCAAATATTTCACACATAGTGAGTATTTGATGAACTGAATAGTTTATGTAATTGTTTTCTTTCAAATTGGTTTCTCTGAAAACAAAAGTTAAGCAATATTCTCAAAGAGTTCCATTCTTAATGGACGTAAAATTAATTAACTCTGTCAACGCTATGGACCAAGTTTTCATGACATTTGCAAACAGTTTGGATCCAGATGAGATCCAGAGTACATTATAACTTGGTGTCCTGGTTCCATGCTTATAAAACTTTTTAGTTGAGTCTGAGTTCGTTCTCAAGCTTTTGATTGGCCAGATTTGAGCCTTAAGCTTTATAAGCATGGACCCAGATCTAAACACTTTGATGCTCTGACAATGTGTTTGGGAAAGTGATGGAAGAAAAATGTACTGTTAGAACTTAAGCAGATAACGAGTTTAGGTGATGAAAGTTACTCTGTGTTGAAAAGGTTAATCTTTTAGAGTGTTTTCTTGCTGATTTGTTTAACCCTTTCCCTGTTCTGTGTTATTCCAAAAAATTAAATACCTACTGAATATTCATAGACATACTAGTTATAATGAAATATGGAAGGTGGAACATTGTAGTCATGTTAGAAGTCAAAGAAACAGGTCTATCAAATTCCATTAGCAAACAGAGCAGACCCTGATCAGACGACTCCTACAGGAGCCGTCTGATTTGGATCTACTCTGTTTGCAGATGCGTGAAAAGGCATTTATATGAAGGTAAGGGTTAAATGTGTTCAATTCTCAGTTTGTTTTCTTGCAACAGAAACATGGAGGTTATTGAAGAAGTATTGATAAGATTGTCAACAATAGGGATCCATGTTGCTACTGGTCATCTGATTTGGATCCAGACTATTTGAAAAACTTTAATCCTTCATATCATAAGCAAACAGAGCAGATCCTGATCAAAGGGCTCCTATAGGAACCGTCTGATCTGGGTCTACTCTGTTTGCAGGTGTTTGAACACGTTTATAAGAAGGAAAGGGTTAACTCATTTTAGAAAGCCACAAAGACAGCTTATGGCTTTTGCACGACCCATATTATTTATTCATTCATTCTTTTCAGGCTTTGAATGGCTTAATAATGTCACTTGTGATGAAACATGGGAGTAACATCACTAGACTGTTCATCATATCCGGAGCCATGCTGACAACCACCGTTTTAACTGTGATAGTGTTAGGCACTGTTCTCAACATGTTCTTTGTGTTTGCAGCAATAATCATGATAGCCGCGGTGTATTTGTATCACATGTAATTCCAAGTTTCCTTAATGTGCCAAACGACTTTAGAGTCGGAATAACAGATAAATGTGCATATCAAGTACTAAAATCGTTTTTTCTCCACAAAACCCTATGTTGTGACCACTCTTTAGAATTGTCTCTTCGAGACGATTCTAAAGAGTGATCGCAACAAAGGGTTTTGTGGAGAAATAAAGAAGTTATTCTTGAAAATGTTTTAATTTACTCATTGTATCTGGACCTCTGTAGAGCATTAATTTCTCTCATCTTAACTCTTGCCCTCATACAAATGCCTTTTCATGCCTTTTCAAATGGAGTAGATCCAGATCGAAAGGCTCCTCTAGGAGCTGTCTGATTAGGGTCTGCTCTGTTTGCTTATGAAATTTTAATAGTTCTAACTGATCTGAATAGTTTCTATCAATACCAAAAACTCCTCAGTACATGTGCCATTACATGAATTCAGCTAATAAGTATTCATGACATCATTATTTCTAACATGAATATTCAACTGGGAAAGGGTTAACCCATTCCTATCCATTCCTACGCTACATCTTTTGTCTGTAGATACAGTTGTCCATTACAATCCTCTTACGATTTTGTTCCATTTCGTTAACCCTTTGCCTGTTGAATATTCATATAATGAAATCATGAATATTTATCAGCTGAATTTTTAAACTGTAAAATTTCAAGGAAATTTCTTGCCTTGACAAAAACTATAGAATCATATCTACATCATGTCATAAGCAAACAGAGCAGACCCCAACAACAGAAGCTTTCTGATCTGGCTATAGTTTGTTTTAAAGGCGTGAAAATGCGTATATATGAAAGAAAGTGTTAACCCTTCACTTGCTATTCGCGTCAATATACCTACCTGTAAATAGTGGAGACCCAGATGAGACAGCTCCTGCAGGAGCTGTCTCATCAGGGTCTGCACTATTTACAAGTTGATTATGCAACCAGTGCACTCCACAGCAGTGATTGCACAGCGAAATACGTTGCACAGTGAAGATGTTTGTAATTATACAACAGGACATGGGTAAAGAAGGAGAAATGTATTTTAAAATTTAGCAAGCGAAGGGTTAACCCTTTACTCCATGAATATTCATGTAAGAAATGATGACATCATAAATATTAATTAGATTAATTGTTACAATAGAACGTGGAAACAAGAATGTTTGACCTTGGCAGAACTGTAGAAATCATATCAATATTATATCAAAAGCAAACAGAGTAAACTCTGATTAGATGACTCCTGCAGGAGCCATCTGATCTGGGTCTACTCTGTTTGCAATGGTGTAGAAAGGCGTATTAACCCTTCGCTTGCTGTTCACGCCAATATACCTACCTGTAAATAGTGAAGACCCAGATGAGACAGCTCCTGCAGGAGCCGTCTCATCAGGGTCTGCACTATTTACAAATTGATTGTGCAACCAGTGCACTCCACGGCAGTGATGTGATTACACAGAGAAATAATTGTAGACAGTGGAGATATATGTAATTATACAACAGGACATGGGTAAAGAAGGAGAAATGTGTTTTAAAATTCAGCAAGAGAAGGGTTGATGGAGTAAACAGTGCCTGAGTGTTATACAGTTTAGATATTGATGAAATGCCTATTTATACAACATCTCATCTAAATTTGATATCTTGAACATCAAGGGTTAGGGACCATACAAATTACTTCAAGATAATAGAAAGTTGTATACTGAACAATTTCTCAAATTCACAGCTTAATGCAGGTCTAAAATAATTCTGAAAGCTCCTATATGAGCTTTCATCATTAATGTAGACCTGCATTAAGCTGTCACATGTGTTTCTACAATTCTGTATTGTAAATTTTGAAAGCCAAACTTTTACTTCAAGTTGTCCCGAAGTTTTATTTATCCTAGTTTGAGATATCGAAGTTCAACTGTAGTTTGCAGAGGTCATCACACATTGGTTAGTAGTGCTGAAGAATTGCTTTGTTAATACAAAATATTGTAATGAGATTCCTGTACACAACTAATTAACAAGTGTACCCTCATTAAACTTTTACCTAATGAATATTTATACCCCACACAATGAAGTTGCTCGGGGTATATAGTTTTTTACCCATCCATCCGTCTGTCAGTCCGTCCATGTATCATAATACAGTAAAACCTCTCTATAACGACCACTAAATTGTGTTAATTAATTGGTATTTAGGGCAGGTGGTTGCTTAAAGCAAGGTGAAAGTAAAACAGAACGCTCCTATAGGAGCGTTCTGTTTTACTTTCACCTTGCTTTAAGCATCCACCTGTCTTTAACACAAAATACTTGATGTAATTTAGTGATTGTTATAGAGAGGTTTTTACTGTAAATTGTTGCTCATCTAGCACTTTGATTTCTTGACCAATTATGTCAAATTTGCTTCAGAAATTGTCATGAATAATAGCTTGGATGAGTTCAATTTTCACAGGAATCTGTCACGGGGAACCACTTTTTTCTCTGAAAATGTGGCGGCGTGGGGTATGTGAGCTTGCTCACTAAAATTATTTTAGTGGTTATTTACACTACCTTTTTATTTTCTCATAGAGTTATTTTAAATTAAGTAAGAAATAAGACATCATAGATATTTATTAGCTGAGTTTTTGTAATGGCATATGGACACAGCAGTTTTGGGCTGTGCCGGAAACTACGATCAGGTCTTATATAATTCTATAAGATCAGACTTGTCATGGATCCTCCCTATTTGCATTGGTGTAAATCAGCATCTCTATCAGGTAAATTAACCCTTTCCCTGTTCTGTATTTAGGCCAAATTTCAATACCTACTGAATATTCATTAACAGAATAGTTATAAAGAAATATGGAAGGTGGAACATTGTAGACATTTTAGAACAGATCTATCAAATTTTATTAGCAAACAGAGCAGACCCTACAGGAGCCGTCTGATCTGGGTCTACTCTGTTTGCAAATGCGTGAAAACACGTTTATATGAGGGAAAGGGTTAAGGGTAAACCCTTTAACTGATATAAACACTTTCCACGCAAACGATTTGCAAACAGATCTAGATCAGAAGAAATTTTATAGATTCGTTTCTAAAATGACTGCAATATTCCACCTTCAATATTTCATTATAACTATTTTGTCCATAATTATTCAGTAGGAATTCAAATTAGGAATATTTACAGAACAGGGAAATGATCAACCTGATATATTAACCCATTACCTCATAGACTATTTTTAGATTCAATTTCTTTGAATAAATCTACCGAAAAGGAGCATTAACTAGACAAAAGGATTTTTTTTTTAATTTTGTAGTTTGAAACCATTGTGATAAATAGAGCATTTGCTCCTATAGGAGCAAATGCTCTATTTATCACAATGGTTTCACAAAGTAACTTTTACAGAGTTGTCAAAAGTCGTCAATATGCGGGAATGGGTTAAGCACTTTTTCACACCTTTGCAAATAGAATAAACCGAGATGAGATGGCTCCTGTATTAGTGGTTTGATCAAGATCTGCACTGTTTGCCTATGAAAAATAACTGTCTCTCAGTAACTGTCCCAAGGTAAACAGATCCTGTGTCCATGTACAATTATGAAAATTATGCTAATCAATATGTGTAACCAGGGGTTTTACGTATAACAACATACATCTGCCGGTTCCAATATATGTATAAATATGTTTGCAGAACAAACAGCCAGACTATGGCACGCTAAATGAACTTATAATTAATACAAATAGACTTATAGTAGCTGTGAGCAGCAATTCTAAGTGTATCTACTGTAGGTGCTTACACCTTGACAAGATGACAAAGAGTGCCGGGTTAGTATGATTATAAAGTGACAAAGGCTGTTTCAGCGGGAAGAAGGGTGGATGGGAAGGTTCTATAATTAGGTACTCGTGCAAAGTGACCACTCGCTCACCAAACCAGTTATCCCATTCCCTCATAAGCTATTTTTAGATCCAACCACTTTGAATAAATTTACCCAAAAGGAGCATTAACTAGAGAAAAGGAAAATCTAGAACTTTGTAGTTTGAAACCATTGTGATAAATAGAGCATTTGCTCCTGTAGGAGCAAATGCTCTATTTATCACAATGGTTTCAATGGGTGATTTTTACAGAGGCGTAGAAAGGCGTATTTATGGAGGAAAGGGTTAAACGACTCATTCATTCATCAGGCATACTATGGAATGTACTGCGAATACACGTAAAACGGATATGACGTCCTATGGCAATATACTATGAAAACATATATACAATGAAACCTGGTCAACATATGTAAGATGTGATTATATCTTATGTAAATATTTAACTAGTGGTAGGTTAAATTGTACCTTCCATTTTATATATACAGTTGAACTTCATTATTTCCAACTTCAAGGGACCATACAAATTACTTCAGGTCTAAAGTAATGCGGAAAACTCCTGTAGAAGCATTCAGCATTACTTTCGACCTGCATTAAGTTGTCACATGTGTTTCTATATATTTGTAGAGATACATTTTAGAACAATTCTGAATTGTAAATTTTAAAAGGACCAAACTTTTACTTCGAGTTGTCCCGAAGTTCGACTTATCCGAGTTTGAGATATCAAAGTTCAACTGTTTATAAGCATAACATAAATGTGACATTACATAGGTGAACAGATCATGTGTACAGCCTTTTTTGTTATACATGGTATTACATGATAACTTGTGTATACTGTAGATGAAAAAGTTGACCAGTCTACAAGGACTGGAGCTCTTTCATATAGTGTTTTCATGCTAATTTCAGCCTAGTTTGACTTGTCAGGGCTTTTTGAGCATGTGAGGGTCTATTTATCTATACCATACAGTTAAACCCCTCTAAACTGGACGTTACATTTTGTATAAATATCGGTTTTGGAGACAGGCGGCAGCTTAATGTAGGGTGAAAGTCATGCAGAAAGCTCCTCTAGGAGCTTTCTGCATGACTTTCACCCTGCATTAAGCAGTCACCTGCCTAAAGGTATATAAATTCTTCTCTACTAGAATTCCGGTTTAGAGAGGTTTTACTGTATAGGATTTATCTTATAATAATATAATATTTGTATACAAAATTATTCGTTAAATTATTTTACACGAAAGCTATGCTTTTGTATCCATGGCAGATATCCTAATCTTACAGTAGTATATGATGTATATATTTTAATATATATATGATAAAAGATATTTTTAACAGAAAAATACTGTAATCAGGGGTTTCATATACGTTTATTAATGATTTGTTCTTTGCTTGCTTACAGCCAATTTTTGATCACCTGTGCAAATAATTTAAGTGTTTCCTTCATGTAAACTTGTTTTCATGCATTTGCAAACAGAGTAGACCCAGATCAGGTGGCTCCTGTAGGAGCCGTCTGATCAAGGTCTGCTGTGTTTGCTAATGGAATTTGAAAGACCTGTTTCTTTACTTTCTAAAATAGCTACAATGTTCCACATTTCATTATAACTATTTTGTCCATGGATATTCAGTAGGTATTGGAATTTGGAATAAACATAGAACAAGGAAACAATTTATATCCAGATTAATGTCGAGTCACTTGGTGTCTCATCAGGCTCCAAACCTTGACATTCTGAGTATTGTGCTTGAAAACTAATGGAGAAAATTCATTTTCAGAATCTGGAGCATACAAACAATTCTACAGACAACATTTCTATAGCATGCGAAGAGTTAAAACTGCTGTTTTTATGTCGTAAAATTTGTGAAGCACAGGTGTAATAAAAAAGGAGATGAAGACATTATTAACCAGGTTTTCAACAAAAAAACCCTGGTTATTAGATTGGTGTTTGGCGGGCGGGAGGCGTCAAACAGGTATGTAGGTAGCTTACATGAAAACCTAGCTTGAGATTGTGTTTGGAGGTTCTGAGGTCAAGGTCACTGTTTCTAAAAATAGAAAAATGGTTTCAGGTCAATAACTTACCATAATAATAATAATAAGTTTGGATAGACCAATTTTGACCAAACGTTGTACTTAGCAAGCGTACATGAAGACTTAGCTTGGATTGTATTTCGGGGTTCTTGGGTCAAGATCAAGGTCACTGTTACTAAAAATAGAGAAATGGTTTTCAGTCAATAACTTACCATAAGTTTGGATAGACCAATTATGACCAAACTTTGTATTTAGCAAGTTTATATGAAGACCTAGCTTGGGATTGTATTTCGGGATTCTCCAGTTGATGGAAACGCATTTAATTTTAGAAAGCATCATCAGAGTGTCAAACAGTTTTGATCCAGTCCAGATGAGATGCCGAGTTACCCAGAGTCTCATCTGGATCCAAACTGCTTGTACATGCAGTAGACATCACAAATTCGTAGCAGCGTGCAGACGGTTAAAAACTTGGCATTTGTATTGCATGTTTTATCTCCATCATTTTTATATGCATACTTGATATGTATAGGGCTTCATGCACACTGCATTCATTTCTTCCATGAACTCATACGCAATATAATGCCTAATGCCACTTTTCCCAAATTTGTAGGGTGATAATAAAAAAATTTGGTAAAAGTTTGAAAACCTGGTTTCGTGGCATTTCCACATTTCTTGTTTTAATTACATTGACATGATTATGCCCCCACATAGTGGTGGCTTATAGGGTTGCCCTTGTCCGTACATACATACATCTAGAAGAATTTGTCCAGACTTCTTCTCAGAAAGTATTTGTCCAATCCTCACCAAACTTTACACACATGTTTGTGGCCATTATATCTTGGTCAAGTTCGATAGCCATGTAAATTGCTTCAGTAGTTTTGGAGTTGCGGCCCTTTATTTGCAAAAAATGACTCTTACTTTCTGTGACAAAAAGTCTGAAAAGGGGGCATCAGTGTCCTATACTAAATTGTTCATCGACATTATTTTAACTACATTGACATGGTTTTTAACTGCATTGACATGGTTCTTACTACATTGTTCATTGACATGATTTTAATTACATTGACATGGTTTTAGTACATTTGTTAAAAAAAAGTTAACCTGTGAGATTTAAAAAACATTCATTTTTTGGCTGCCCCATGACTGCATTTCACATATGATTTTCAGTACATGATAAGTGCATGGTATGATTTATAAAACATACATGTACAATAGAAATCCTCTAAACTGGACATTAAATTTGGTATCAATTTAGTACAAGTATCAGTCTTGGAAACAGGTGGCAGCTTAATGCAGGGTGAATGTCATGCAGAAAGTCATCTAGGAGCTTTCTGCATGACTTTCACCCTGCATTAAGCTTACCCTGACGCCTTCCGCTTTACCCTGCTTAAACTTATCTAAATTGTTCTCTGCTAGAATTTTGGTTTAGAGGGATTTTACTGTATACAGTAGTTGGAACATATATTTTGTCACAAAATAGGTTGGATATGTGGTTGATATACAACAAACGATTGCACTGTATGCGCAATGGAGAGGGGAGATTATGTTTCCTAATATTAACCCTTTCAATATGGGGAATGAGTCACGAATGTCCTTTGCAAACAGTATAGACCGAGTAAGCAGCCCTCTCATCAGGTTCTGCACTATTTGTCATGTTACACTTTTCTTTTAAAGAACTCCCTGAATATTCAAAGTAAGCTTGACCAGTTTGAATTTTGGAATAGTCCATTTAAAAATTCAGCATTGACAGAGTTAAGTGAAAATGTGATATATGAAAATGTCTTAACCCTTTACTCCTTGAATAAAGTAAATAAAGCAGACCCCACTGAGACAGCTCCTGTAGGAGCTGTCTGATCTGTGTTTACTCAGTTTGCAAAGGCATTAAAGGCTTATCAATAAGGTAAGGGGTTAACCTGAATATTGCATGAAAAGGGTAGAAATGTTAGCTTGATCTCACTTAGATATTGATCTTATGACTTTTGTCTAAAACTATTGTAATTGTATGATACCATAGCAGTTTGCAACCCATATATGCAACGCTGTGTAAGTTGACATCTCACCACAAACTGTTAACACTGGGTCTATTGTGTTTGCAAATTCATGAAAAGGCATTACTATCTGGGTAAGGGTTAATTAGATTCTAAATTGATTTGTTTCTAACTGCCCAGTGGTTACAAAACGTTTTGCTTGAGTCTGAGATCATTCTCAAGCATCAAGGTCCAAGGTTATAAACCATCCGAGTCTGATCTCAGACTCGTGCAAAAAGTTTTATAAGCTCGGGCCAGATTGGACAGATTTTGAGTTTGCCCAACGGTTCTATAACTGACCTTTTACATCTGACCGTTTTATAACCTCAGACCCTGTTTGCAAAGGTTAACATTGTAGAGTGCTGAAGATTAATTTTGCTCAAATATGTATTGTAGAACTGTATAGCTTAATTATAGATTAAACAAATGGATTTGAAATCCCAATAGTGCAGTGTCCAGTCTAACTTCGTTCTAGGAGTAAGATGATTGGATACTAACTGTTTTTGCTTCCAAAGAAAGAAACTTATATTTAGCACTTTGCTTGATATTTTGTATAAGTATATTACCAAAAAGTTTTGAAAGCTTGAATTTAAGTTGTTTTTAGAAAAGGTCATGTTGAACCTAGGTAATTATACACCCCCCACACACATACACTCACACATACCAAATGGAGATTGGATGTGGGGTATATAGGAGTCATGTCCATCCATCCATCCATCTATCCAGCTGTAGACAAGATTTTATCCAGACTATTCCTCCAACAATGCTATACTGATTTGTCTGAAATTTGGTTGTCATCTGGCGTCAATAATTTGAACCTTTAAAATTCTTCACCTCTGAATCTACAGGCTTCTCAGCTTTCATCTTTGGCACTTAGCATCATCTGTAGGGCCTCTACAAGAGTTATATAAATTATGCCCCCCTGGGGTCAAAATTGGCCCCGTCCGAAGGATGGCCAATTTTCAATAGAAACATATAGTGAAAACTTTGAAAATCTTCTCTGAAACTGGAAGGTTCTCAGCTTTCATATTTTGGCACATTGCATCATGTTCAGGTCCTCTACAAAAGTTTTATAAATTATTCCCCTGGCCAAAAAATTGGCCCCACCCAAGGGCTTGCCAGTTTTCAATAGAAATATATAGTGAAAAATTTTGAAAATCTTCTCCTCTGAAACTAGAGGGTTCTCAGCTTTCATATTTGGCACATAGCATCATGTTCAGGTCCTCTACAAAAGTTAAATAAATTATGCCCCTGGGGTCAAAATAGGCCCCGTCCAAGGGTGGCCAGTTTTCAATAGAAACATAGTGAAAACATTGAAAATCTTCTCTGAAACTAGAAGGTTCAACGTTTCATATTTGGCAAATAGCATCATGTTCAGGTCCTCTACAAAAGTTTAATAAATTATGCCCCTGGGGTAAAAATTGGGCCCGCCCCAGGGGTGGCCAGTTTTCAATAGAAACTTGTTGTGAAAACTTTGAAAATCTTCTCCTCTGAACTTCTCCTCGGAAACTGGAAGATTCTCAGCTTTCATATTTGGCACACAGCATTACGTTCATGCCATCTACAAAACCATACAAAATTATGACCCTGGGGTCAAAATTTGCCCCGCCCCAGGGGTAGCCACTTTTCAATAGAAATATATAGTGATAACTTTGAAAATACTTCTTCTCTGAAACAGGAAGGTTCTCAGCTTTCATATTTTGCACATAACATAATGTTCAGGTCCTCTACAAAAGTTTTCTAAATTATGGCCCTTGGGTCAAAATTTGCCCTGCCCCAGGGGTTGCCAGTTTTAAATAGAAACATAGTGAAAACTTTAAAATATTCTCCTCTGAAACTGAAGGTTTTCGGCTTTCATATTTGGCAAAAATTGGCCCCGCCCTAAGGGCAGCCACTTTTCAATAGAAACATATTGTAAAAACTTTGAAAATCTTCTCCTCTGAAACTGGAAGGTTCTCAGCTTTCATATTTGGCAAAAAACATTATGTTCAGGTTCTCTACAAAACTATAAATTATGCCCCTGGGTTCAAAATTTGCCCCGCCCCAGGGATGGCCAGTTTTCATTAGAAACATATAGTGAAAACTTTAAAAATCTTCTCTTGAAACTGGAAGGTTGTAATTCTACTGCAAAAATGCTGTGTTTCATTGTGAAGTAATTTTGCATCTGGTCAAAAGTTTCTGAGTTTTTGTTTGCAGAGTATCAAGTGGTTTGGTTCCTGATGAGACATCAAGTTTCTTGTCATCTCACCTGGAACCTGTTTTATTAAAGACCGAATCACAAAACTTCTTGTAAGTCCTTATTATACCCTTGCAAACAAAGTTTCATTGGGTGTACTGGAATGACCCTGCTAGGTCACTTGGTCAAAGAGTAGAAAACCTTGTGAATACTCTAGTGGTTACATATTTTGTCCAATCTTTAAGAAACTTAATCAGAATGATTGTCTTGATAGAATCTTAGACGAGTTTGAAAGTGGGTCTCGTGGGGTCAAAAACTAGATCACTAGGTCAAACAGTAGAGAAACCTTGTGAACAATGTAGTGGTCTCATTTTTTGTCCAATCATCATGAAACTTAGAATGATTGTCCTGATAGAATCTTAGATGAGGATGAAAGTGGGTCATGTGGGGTCAAAATCTAGGTCACTAGGTCAAATGGTTGGAAAACCTTGTGAACAAGCTGGAGGTCACATGTTTAGCACAGTCTTCATGAAACTTATTATACTCATGGAAAAGTTTGAAAGTTGGTTAAGTATGGCCAAAAAGTAGGTCACTAGGTCATATCTTAGACAAAATCTCGTTTACACTCCAGCAGCCACATTTTAAACCAAATCTTCCTCAAACTCGTTCAGAATGTTTGTCTTGGTGATATCAGGTTGTGTTTGATCATGGTCGGGCGGGATCAAAAAGTAGACCACTATTACGTCAATTCTTAGAAAATCACTCTAGATGTCACATTTTTAGCCCAATCTTTATTGGTCAGAATGATTTTCTCGATAAAATCAATACTCTAAATCTTTGAACTTGTTCTCCAGAACCACTGCTCATGACTCACTTTCAACATTGTTCCCTTAGGTCAAGATTTGCCCCATCCTGGGACTATCTAGCTATAATCTTAAATCTATGGTAATCAGGTGAGCGATTAAGGGCCATCTTAGCCCTCTTGTTAGAATTTATTTACTGCTCATAAACAGACTCGAGTCTGCAATTTTCCCTTTTCGCATTGCTGTTTTTGCTTTTGAAGGATCTCATCTTATAAGGATTTAGCCTGGTTGTGTAAGACTCATTTATTAACTTTTAACATACATGTATTGCTTTATTGATGTTGGTTTTTATATGCCCATATTAAGATGATACATACATTGCTTTGTTGGTGTTGTTTTTATACAACCCTCTTCAGGTGTGATTTACAGTAAATATTACTCAAAAGAGATGTTTACTATTGGATTTTTAGCTTGGCTATTCGAAGAATAGTGGAGTTTTCCTACTCGCCCCGCCGTCGGGGTCCGCGTCACACCTTGGTTAAGGTTTTTGTTCAACTCCATTGTTTGCCTCTAACCTTTGGAATAAACCTATGAAACTTGGCACATGTGTTAACCATCACAAGCTGCGTCTGTAGACAAGAGTACATAACTCTGTCTAGCATTTTGACAGATTTATGGCCCTTTTTAACTTAGAATTAAGCAACCACCTGCTTTTACAATGTCATATGTTAATAAATCATATGTCTGATTTAGAAAGACTACTGCATTATGTTTCCATCCACAGTGGACAGTAGTCTCCTAAATAGAGAACATTGACCATCCTGAAAGCTGGTAAAGAGGTTTGATATAATTTGTAGATGACCCCGAATGTTTTGGGGCATGGTTGATCAAATGTCAAGGTCACTCTAATCTTGAACAGGTATACATGTATCAGGTTCAATCAGGCATTTTTCTTCAAAATTAATACGCTGCTTTGTCATGACTAGCAGATAGCCCCAAAGATCAAAAGTCAATGTCTCATTGAACTTTGTATACAGAACGGCTTCCAATCAATAACTAGAGAACGTTTTGACCTAAGATACAGACATTTGGTAGAGAAGTTGTACATGTACATGACCAGCAGATGTACCATATTGTTTTTGAGCATAGTGGGTTAAAGGTCAAGGTCCATTGACGGAAAATGATTTTCACTCGATAATAGAGGAATGTAAAGACATATGATTTTTGAAGAATAGTACTTTGATTCGTCATGACTAGCAGATGTCACAAACTTCTTTAAATAACATCTCCTAAACCACATACAGCATTTCAACCAAATTTCACGGAAAATGATTTTCAGGTGACCCGCCAGTTATATAAATTGTTCTATTTTTCGTTTAGGTAGGTCACATGAGCTCAATAATAAATTTATTTTAACGAACACTTTCTTTACATCTCACGCTAAAGTGTTGAATGGATTTCGACGAAATTCCACAGAAATGATGTTCAGGTGACCCTCTTTAACAGTTATATAAATTGTTCCTGTCCATTGCACAAGTAGGTCACAGGAGCTAAAATAAATTTTAATATACACCTTTTATGCTGGGCCTTAAGGCGACGGGATATTAAGTTTTACCCTTGTCCGTACGTCTATACGCCCGTCTGTACATCCGTCCTGTTAAAGTTTCGTCAAAGATTTATTGGCTTGAGTATGCTGGAATGATTTGATATTTGGTCTGAAGTATAATCATAGTGAGTTGTCGGGTGTCTTTCTTTTTCAGGTCTTTCGTTTGTCTACTTCCTGTTTGCCGACACTTTGATTGAATTTTGGTGATTGTTAAACAATCTTCTTCCTGTTTATGGTCATATTATTAGTAATTTGTAGTTGTAGTATATACAGAATTATCAAAATATTAGCTTAGAGTAAATTATTGTGTTGCCAGCGTTTCACGCAAGCGACATCTCGTCTTCGCCAAATAATTTCTGTCACAATTTTCTCAGGAACCACACAGGCCAATTTCCTGATATTTGGCATAGAGCATTAGTATGGAGAACTGTATGATGTAAGACAGTTTCGAATCTGCCATATGTCCACTTCCTGTTTAACAGAACTTTAATTATACTAGATATAGAAAAAATATGTCTTCCTTGTAAGACTTGCCACAAAGTGTCAATATTGTGTACTGTTTGACTTTCAAAGTAATAAAAAGAAATCCACATTATTTACAGCGATCCTTTTTCATTTGAGAATTCGGAAAAACTTAGTTTTTGGATAGAGATCATATTACATGTAATATAGAAATAAATCTGCACAAGGCAAACATGCAAACCTTGGGTCAGTCAAATGTAATGCAATTTTAAAACCCAACTGGCGAGGGCATCTGTGTCTCATGGACACATTTTCTTTTATTTTAAATGCTCCTAAACCATGTAATGGCTTCAGATAACCCTCCTTGAAAGTTATTTAAATCATTCCTGTCCATTTCATTAGTAGGTCACAGGAGCTTAAATAGACGAATAATGTCTTTAAAGGGGAAGTCCCTACATTTGACGTGTTTCAAAAACACATAAAATATACAAAACTCATTTGTTTATATGCTGAAAAGAGGTATATCGCAAGAAAACCGATCCAATTACCGTTTATAATGACAAAACATCCATGTTTTTTTATATCGCCGATCCCGATTTTACTACCCGTTGTTTCAGTTTTATTCGGGTTTGGTTTTAGTTTCGTAACTGTTAGCCCTATTCGCGCTTCTCCGACCACTTTCGAAAAAAGCTATTACGTAAACAATGGAGGGATCGGTTGATCATCGGCAAAACGCGAAAACATTTAACGGAAAAGGCCGATAATATTGTGTTGTAGAACAAAAAATATAAGTATTAACAGAGACATACAAACATGTAATATAGGTCTCTGGTATTATGAAATCGATTTATTTGTATCACAGGGGCATTTGTCGATATAAGTTCAAATTGGCAACCTTCATAATAATGATTGAGCTTAACAAATACCAATTTGTATTATATTATTGAAAATATGCGTTCATTGTAGGGACCTCCTCTTTAAACGACATTTCCTAAACTGCTAAATGGATTTCAACAGAATTTCACGGAAATTATCTTCATAAGACCCCAACATTCTGTATATAAATCGTTCCCGTCTATTTAAGTATGCCACAGGAACGAATATAATTTTAATTCATGAACAATTTCTTAAGAGGACATCTCCTAAACCACTTGATGGAATTCAACCAACTTTTGTAGGAATTACCTTAGATATAAATAGAATTTATACTATAGTTTGATATGAACGGCGATAGTCGCAACAAAAGTTACGTCATATGTCCTTTCACCCGAACTATAGCCGAACAACGCCACAGGGCGTGGTCGCTGTAGTTCCAAGATGGCGACAAACGATGAGCGCTAAACTTAAAGTTGGTATTTTAAATTTTGATTAGAATTAAGAGATTATTCAAAATTACGCGTAATTTCAACATTATTTTGATTTTGACAAAATTTTAGATCGGTCACATATGTACTATTCTATAATGTACGGTAATGTATTATTAATTACATAGTCATGTAGTGACCGGGTACGGGATGATACCTGGTTAGTAAATGTTATACCCTGCCAGGCGAAGCCGAGCCAGGTATAACATTTACTAACCAGGTATCATCCCGTACCCGGTCACTACATGACTATGTAACGAATTTACCCCACAGATGACCAGTTTATATTCTATCAGTGCTCAGTTGCTTCTTTTTCTCAATCTCGTCCGCGTGTAAGGAAGCAAAGCGTTTCGCCATATTTGGTATAACTAACGACAATTCTTACTGTAACTGTACCGTGTCAAATCGGCCCAACATCAACCCGGCAGTCCAATCGAGCTGACCAAAAATATAACGAACAAGAGAGTCGTCACGGGTGACAAATGCCCCAAAGTGTTTGACACCGAAATGCATTTTGGCGGAAAAACAATACAATGTAATGCAGGTGTAACATGAAATTTTGATGCTGTTAAAAATGACACGGGAGTCAGTTCTTAACATTAGAAACAGAACCTTTGACGATTATGATAGCTAAGAAAAGAGCCAAGCGTCAAAACTTAGTTAAAAAGGACCCTAAGTCATTCTCAACGTTAAAAAGGACTGTAAAATTGAGGTCAAAGGTCAAGGTCAAGGTCAGTGATCTGAAAATGGTACACGACTCTCCGCCATCCCAAGATGAACTCACAAACCAAATTTGGAATCCGTAGCTGGTAAGGTATAGGAGAAATGCTCCGGACAAGCTTTGTGTAAAATCTAGGTCAAAGGTCAAGGTCACAGTGACCTGAAAATGGTACGCGACACACCGCCATCCCAAGATAAACTCGCACATTAAATTTGGAATCCGTAGCTGGTAAGGTATAGGAGATATTCTCTGGACAACCTTTTTTGTAAAATCGAGGGTCAAGGTCAAGGTCATAGTGACCTGAAAATGGTACGCGACACTCCGCCATCTGAAGGTGATCTCACACACCAAATTTGGAATCCGTATCTGGTTAGGTATAGGAGAAATACTCTGGACAAGCTTTTTGTAAAATCGGTCAAGGTCAAGGTTAAGGTCATAGTGACCTGGAAATGGTACATGACACTCCGCCATCCCAAGATGAACTCACACACCAAATTTGGAATCTGTAGCTGGTAAGGTAAAGGAGATATGCTCCGGACAAGCTTTTTGTAAAATCGGTCAAAGGTCATGGTCAAGGTCACAGTGATCTGAAAATGGTACGCGACACTCCTCCATCCCAAGATGAACTCACACACCAAATTTGGAATCCTTAGCTGGTAAGGAATAGGAGATATACTCCGGACAAACTTTTTGTAGCTGGTAAGGTATAAGCGGTTTTTAAAATCGATGTCAAAGGTCAAGGTCAAGGTCACAGTGACCTGGAAATGGTACGCGACAGTCCGCCATCCCAAGATGAACTCACACACCAAATTTGGAATCTGTAGCTGGTAAGGTAAAGGAGATATGCTCCGGACAAGCTTTTTGTAAAATCGGTCCAAGGTCATGGTCAAGGTCACAGTGATCTGAAAATGGTACGCGACACTCCTCCATCCCAAGATGAAATCACACACCAAATTTGGAATCCTTAGCTGGTAAGGTATAGGGTATATACTCCGGACAAGCTTTTTGTAGCTGGTAGGGCATAAGCTTTTTTTTAAATCGAGGTCAAAGGTCAAGGTCAAGGTCACAGTGACCTGGAAATGGTACGCGACACTCCGCCATCCCAAGATGAACTCACACACCAAATTTGGAATCTGTAGCTGGTAAGGTAAAGGAGATATGCTCCGGACAAGCTTTTTGTAAAATCAAGGTCAAAGGTCAAGGTCACAGTGACATGAAAATGGTACGCGATACTCCCCCATCCCAAGATGAACTCACACACCAAATTTGGTATCCGTAGCTGATGTGACAAAGGAAATATACTCCGGACAAAAGGTACACACACCCACACACACACCCACCCACACACCCACCCACACACCACACGCACGGTGCGATCACTATATGCCGCCAAAGCCTAGCTTTGGGGGCATAAAAAGAAATCTAATACAAAAATCCGTTATGCATTTAATATAACTTTAAAATAAAATCTTAGTTTACTCGGTAACCATTTGCTGACAAAAGTACCGTGCAGCCATTACCCCAAGTATGGTCTCTACGCTGGCAGGGGGAAGTAACCTAGTTACTGTCCGTGTATTGAATTTCTACTGACTCTGTATTGAATTTCTAGTGACCGTGTTTAAGTTTTACTCTTCAAACACGTGACAGAATTCAACCAATCACACACGGATTTCACCAAAAAAATATAAGAGGTGATGTAAACTGGAATCACCCTGTCCGGCGGTCGGTCGGGCGGGCGCTCGGCCCGTCCGTCCTCATTTGAACGTGGGTAGTTGGTGTTGCTAACATCTCCTTTACTGAATCTATATTTGTATACATAATAACCACGAATGGTAGATGTGCAAGACGCAATTTTCATGTGTTTACCGCTGGACATTGCAGAATTATCTCCCCTTGAACTTTGAGTTTTTGTCATTTTGGCATAAAACACGGGGATTTGGTGTCGCGAACTCCTCCTTTGAAAAGTATTGAGTGTGTGGTATACATAATAACCATAATAGTAGATGTGCATGTCGCGATTTTCATGTCTTTACCACTGGGCGTTGCAGAATTATCTCCCCTTGAAAGTTATTGAATTGTTACTTGCCATACATAATAACCACGAATAGCAGGTGTGTAAGACGCAACTTTCATATCTTTAGTTGCCGTCATTACATAATTATCTCCCCTTCAACTTTGAGTAAATTTGTTTTTTGATCCTGTTACATGGGTAGTTGGTGTCACAAACAAAGCTGCCGTGCGGGGGTATTCATCACCTTTAGTGATACTTCTAGTTTTTCCTGCGTCAGTATGTACAGCAGTAAACTTTCGATAACCATTCCGCGTTGGCATAGATCTAGCCAACATCGCAACTTCAAACTTCAAACTTTCAAACTTTTATTATCAATTCGTGTCAGGCCCACTTCTATGGACAGCATTTACAATAACACAAAAGCATATATCATTTCAACATGGTCACCGGGAACACAATCATTCAGTATAATCAAAAAGACGATATTTTCTATCTAGAATAAAAACTGATGTTTTAGAGGAAGAATTATTACATTAAATAGAGAAATATAATTGTAGCGTATTAAATAGCGTTGGAAGACATTTTGAATATCAATATGTTTTGTATGTTAAGATGTAACACTAATAACAAGGAACAGTTAATTTCCTATAACGCAATTCAAATTACTCCAACTGTGCGGGTTCCCGCTCAGCTTCTCCAACGAAACGAAATTTGGAGATGGCTTATAGGTACATGTATACATACAATGAATCGTCCCAGCATGCAAGTATTAACCATTTTACACCACGATGAGACACTAAATGACATAAGCTCATAAACGAATCAAGACTGTGTAGACCCAAATCAACTTTAGACGAAGCGAATTTCTACCACTTTGTCTAAATATCAAAGTTGAGCGAATCAGTTATGTGATAAAAAAGAATCAGACATTCATGACATTTTGATAGATATAACATATACATATGTAAACGATTTCTTCTAAAGCTCTAATAATAATGATAATACAGTAAAAATCTCTCTATAACGGCCGTTAAAGGCAGGTGGCTGCTTATAGGAGCGTTCTGTTTTATTTTCACCGTGCTTTAAGCAGCCCATGCCCTAAATACCAACTAATCAACACAATTTAGTGACCGTTATAGAGAGGTTTTACTGTACCTATAAAAGGGGGAAAATGAATGATCATGTTGATTGTGACCTAATTGGAGAAGTTGCCTTTCAGTAGTTGCCATTCAGTTAGTAATTGCCATTTAGTAGTTGGTTGCCAGTAAGTTAGTAGTTGTCAATCAATTATTATTATATATTTTCCCCATTTTACTCTTTATTTACTCATGTCACAATATCTGACATGTATAAACATACATTCAATACATACATATACAAACATTCAAATACATATACTCAGATAAAATGAATAATTATGTTTTCCCTCACATGTTATGTCGAAAAGCAGTCAGAAATAAAATATCTTACAAATGTCCAAAGATTCCTTTCTTCATTTTTAATATTGAACGATTCATATATTTCCCATGACAGCCGTAAATAATTTTTAATTCCTTCATTAGAAGGCTTAACCTTTTTTATTTTGCACAGGTAAATATATCTTTTTACTTCTAAAAATAAAACATCTAATTTGAGATCTTTTTGACATAATCCCAGCAATATACTAATGCTGTCAATTTTTATCTCAGGATCATATTGCAACACTTTATTTGAAATGAAATTTAGCATTGGTTTGACTTCACAACATTCCCAGAATAGGTGAACTATGGTTTCTTCTTGAGATCCGCAAAAAATACATAAATTGTTTTCTACTAGTTTCATTTTAAATAACAATGAATTTGTTGGTAATATTCTATGCATTATTCTCGTTTGTAGCCATTGAATAGACGTATCCCGTGTACATTTAAACATAGCTGTATACATAATTCCAGTTTATATCTCTATTTTCAAACATGGATATCCACTTTATTTTACTAGTAGGAACCTCGTCATTTTTAGATAGAGTGTTATATACAAACTTATTCATATCCTTTCTTGTTAATATTGGATACATGTAACAATTTACAGTTGGAAAGCCGACAACAAAATCATGATCTTCTTTTATTTATCAATAAAATATTTGATAACATTCTTCAAGCTATTATAATCAAGAAAATTCATTTTTCTTCCAGTAATATTTTCTAAGTGTGTTAAACTTACGAACTTTCCTTCGTTGTCTATAATATCTTTTACATATCTAATACCTCTATCATACAATGCGGAAAAAATATTGGTTTCTTACCAATAAGAAAATGTTCATTATAAAATATTGGCACATTATAAATGTCAGTAAGATCATCGAAATGAAACTTTTTATATATGTATAGTATATATGTTTTTAATACATCAATCCAAAATTCATTGCTTTCTTTTTTAAAATTAGTTCACAGAACAATTTCCCTGTGTTTAAGAGTTTATTCATATCAATCAGGCTTCCTAATAACTTGTAACATTTGCCATTATTATGTATAATGAAGTTTTTAACCACTTAATTTTCAGACTACCTATATAGCTTTTTATATCAGTTATCTTTAAAACCCCGTCTGTGTAGTTTTTAATTGAAACACTTCTTTTAATTTTGCTTTTCCATCCCATATAAAATCCAAAAACTTCTTTTCAAAATTTTCAATAAAATCCGATTTCGGTGTTGGCAAACTTGTAAATAGATGAGTGAACATCGGCAATAGCAATGATTTTACAACCGTTATTCTATGACTTCCTAATGGTGTTAGTTTTCTTCGTTTCCAATAAGAAATGCATTTTTGTACCTTTAATATCTTATTTTCAAAGTTCAAACTGCAAATGTTTTTCAAAATTACATCGAACATTATTCCAAGTAATGTGAATCTAGTTTCTCCCCAAGTCAGTTTCCATTTAGTTTTGATTGATTGTAGTATATTTTAGCGGACCTAACCATATTACCTTTGTTTTGTCAAAATTCACTTTCAATCCCGATATCAATGCAAAATTATTGAGTGTTTCTAGAACGCTTTTTGTTGTGTTTTCAGATCCTTCTAGTAGTAATGAAGTGTCATCTGCAAATTGTGATATTAAATATTCGTTATCCTTGATCTTAATTCCTTTTATATTTTTGCAATGTTTTATTAGCTCACCAGAGCACAAAGTGCACAAAATTTATATAAATTATGCCCCTGGGGTCAAAATTGGCCCCGCCCTAGGGGTGCTTTGTTTTCAATAGAAACATATAGTAAAACTTTGAAAATCTTCTCCTCTGAAACTGGAAGGTTCTCAGCTTTCATATTTGGCACATAGCGTCATATTCAGGTCCTCTACAAAAGTTATATAAATAATGCCCCTGGGGTCAAAATTGGCCCCGCCCCAGGGGTGGCTAGTTTTCAATAGAATCATATAGGGAAAACTTTGAAAATCTTCTCCTCTGAAACTGGAATGTTCTCAGCTTTCATATTTGGCACATAGCATCATATTCAGGTCCTCTACAAAAGTTATATAAATTATGCCCCTAGGGTCAAAATTGGCCCCGCCCCAGGGGTAACCAGTTTTCAAAAGAAACATAAGGTGAAAATTTTGAAAATCTTCTCCTCTAAAACTGGAAGGTTCTCAGCTTTCATCTTTGGCACATAGCATCATATTCAGGTCCTCTACAAAAGATATATAAATAATTCCCCTGGGGTCAAAATTGGCCCCGCCCCAGGGGTGGCTAGATTTCATTAGAAACATATAGGGAAAACTTTGAAATTCTTCTCCCCTGAAACTGAAAGGTTCTCAGCTTTCATATTTGGCACATGACATCATATTCAGGTCCTGTGCGAAGGTTATATAAATTATGCCCCTGGAGTCAAAATTGGCCTCGCCCCAGGGGTAGTCAGTTTTCAATAGAAACATATAGGGAAAACTTTGAAAATCTTCTCCTCTGAAACTGAAAGGTTCAAAGCTTTCATATTTGGCACATAGCATCATGTTCAGGTCCTCTACAAAAGTTATATAAATTATGTCCCTGGGGTCAAAATTGGCCCCGCCCAGGGTAGCCAGTTTTCAATAGAAACATCTATTGAAACCTTTGGAAATCTTCTCTGAAACTGGAAGGATATCAGCTTTCACTATTGGCACATAACATCATATTCAGGTCCTCTACAAGATTTATTTAGATTGTGCCCTTTGGGTCAAAATTGGTCCCACCCCAGGGCTGGCTAGATTTCTATAGAAACATATAGTGAAAAATTTGAAAATCTTCTCCTCTGATTGTCTGGTGAGCGCTTCAGGGCCATTCTGGCCCTCTCGTTTTTATGGATCAAATTTCAGCACATAGAATAAATGTATACGGCGAAATAGGACCCCCTTGTCTACAGCCTCTTTTTACACTGAAGAAATTTGATAAAAAAAACATTTATTTGTACACAGACATCTGTGTCGTGTAAAAACAAATTAATCAATTTTTTAAACATATCACCAAAACCGAAAAAGGCTAGTGTTTTCTCACTGAATTGAAAAGACAATGAATCAAAAGCCTTCTCAAAGTCAATTAGCATTTATAAGCCTGGAGTATTATTGTCTTCACAATATTTCATAATATTATACCCAAGCCTAGTATTTTCACCGATGTATCTGCCTTTGACAAATCCAGTTTGATCTCGAGACACTAAAGTGTTTAAGACATTTTCAGCCTATTGGCAATACTACCGGAAGCTAGTTTGTATAAAACATTAAGCAATGCTATCGGCCTCCAATTTTTCAAGAATTGTTTTGGTTTGTTTTCTTTTGGAATACAAGTTATTGTAGCTAATTTAATATTTCTTGAAAATTTGTCATTTAAAAAAGCACAATTTAAAGCTCTTACAACAAAATGACCAATTTTGATCCAAAACACTTTAAAAACAAATTGATGTAAAACCGTCGCTTCCAGGACTCTTATCATTCTTCATATTTTTTAATGTATTTGCGACTTCTTCGAAAGTAAGCAAACCTTCCAAACTGTTCTTTTGATCCATATTTAACTTGTTAAATTTACAACCATCTAATTCTCTTTCCAAATCAATATTTTTATTATATTTTGTTCATTATACAGGCTCTCATAAAAATACTTGTTTCGTGTAATATTTCTTTTTGATCAAAGATTAATGACCCTTCTTTTTCAATAAAATTTATGTTTTTACACGTTGAATTATATTTTTCTAAATTACAAAAGTAGTTTGTGGCCTTTTCACCATCGTCTATCCATTTAGATCTGGATCTAACAAAAGCTCCTTTAAGTTTTTCATTTCTAATCTTTGCAAGTTTATTTTGTAACGAAAGTAATTTTTCCTTATTTTCCTCCGTCAAACACGACTCAAGGTTTGCAATTTCATTTCGTAAACTGTCTTGTGTATTTTTATTTTCTTTCGCTTTATAACTTGAGTAAGATATTGATTTACCTCGTATTTCCATTAACAGAGTTTCAATAAATAACTGATCATTATTAACAAAATGTATATCAGATCTCTTCATCATAAGTACATTATCCAGGTTATATACAGGTGCACAATATTGTAGAATAATATCATCTATTTTCTTATTTATACAGTTAATATATATTCAATGTCATTTAACAAAGAATTATTAAACTTCCACAGTCCTTTACCATGAGTAATATGTGAGAAACACATTTCTAGCCATATAACAGAATGGTCAGATTTATAGCTGGCATCAACATCACGTTTTCTCTAATACTTATTCAAATTATCGGTAATTAAAAAGAAATCAAGTCTACCTTGTTGTAAAGGCGAAAGTCTTCTCCAAGTAAATTCTGTATTATCTCCATGTGATTCTCTATATGGATCTATCAAATTCATGTCGTTTATCTGCAATAAAACCTTCGCTCTAGCTTTGATGTTTTTATTTGTAGTTTTGTAGCCTTTATAATCTTTGTTAGGATCTAGTACAAGATTAAAATCTCCGCACAAAATAAATCTGCCTTTTTCATCAAAAGAATCAATAGTGTTAAAAATAGTTGAGAAAAAACCTTGATCATCTTTGTTTGGAGCGTAAATATTCATCAATATGAAAATTATATTATTGAAAACAAGTTCAACAGCAATAAACTGTCCATTACTATCCTTTTTAATATTTGATATTTTGATATCTAGATTTTTTCTAAATAAAATAGCTACCCCCTTTACATTGTATTTTCCATGACTAAACGCACATTCTCCGTCCCACTCAGAATATATTGTTTTTTCAATTCCATACGTAAAATGTGTTTCTTGTAAGCATAGTATATCAACTTTTTGATCCTTAAACAAATTAAAAATATCTTTTCTCTTTTTACAATTGTTCAATCCTCAACAATTGTAAGAATGTATTTTTAGACTACCCGCCATCGTCAATATAGAAAACATATTGTTCTGTGTTATCTGTAAGAACTACATTTGACTTGTTGAAACAAAAATCTATGATTTGCATGAAATATTCACATTTGTACCTTACAAAATCAATGATACTACAACACTCACACACATACATGACTCTACACGAATATATACAAACATGAAGAAAAAAAATAAACACGTAGCAACAAAAATCACATGTTTTACATACATCAAGCAACGAAGCTTTTTACATCTATGCTAAAAAGGACATTATTTCCATAATCATATCCACCTTTAATAAAGAAGCGTCAACTGCGGATACGAGCGAAACAAAACCTAAATACCGTATGCAGTGCTATATTGCATACAGAGTAGACCCACATCAGACGGCTTCTCTATAGGGACTTATGACAAGGGTCCGCTCTGTTTGCTTACGAAAATAGAATAGACCCGACTTTACAATTACTTCCAATACCTAACATTTCTGTACAAGTATACCATTATACAACCTCTATTTATAAATATTCTTAATGTCATTTCACTGATTTACGCAGTATAATAAATATAATTATGCGCACGAATTACAAATGCATATACATGTACATGTATGCATAAGAAACAAACTGGTCTTAGTCTAGAATGAAGCCTATTATGAAATACTTTTCCACTATACAAGTACAAAATGTCTACATAAAACAAGTACAGTAAAGTATGCTTTAATCAGGTATGTCCTGTTTGCTACCCGTGTTTTTACACAAATGTCTGCATTAGGTAAGTGTTTTATGTAACACTATCACTGTGCTACCCGTACTTGTACACTTTTAGGTAAATCTGTAGTTACCTATAAACTGTGTATGCAGGCATATATAGCTCTGTATACAAGAGCAGACGCCAGACCGCTAATGTCACCCATGTGATTAACTATGAAAACAGTTTAGACCTAGATGAGACGCCGAGTAATTCGGCGCCTCTTCGGTATCCGAAATGTTTGTTACTGTGACAGTATTTAAAACAACGACGAAGAAAGATAAAAACAACTGTGTAGCAGGCGAAAAAAGTTTGCGCCGACACAATTTGGCGGCGAAATGCGTTAAGCAGGTGACAATTTTCTCAGTATGAATAAAATTTGCAGGCCAATCAATTAATAGTTGGGCTTCAGTAGTTACCATTCAGTTAGTAGTTGCCAATCAATCAGTAATTGCCTTCCAGTAGTTGCCATTCAGTTAGTAGTTGCCAATCAGTTTGTAGTTGCAATTTAGTTAGTAGTTGCCATTCAATTAGTAGTTGTCATTCAGTAGTTGCCAATCAGTTAGTAGTTGTAATTCAGTAGTTGCCATTCTGTTAGTATTTGCCATTCAGTAGCTGCCCTTCAGTTAGTAGTTGTAATTTATTAATTGTCATTCTGTTAGTAGTTGCCATATAGTAGTTACCATTCAGTTAGTACTTGTCAGTCAGTAGTTGCCATTTAGTTAGTAGTTGGCATTCAGTAGCTGCCAATTAGTAGTTGCAATTCGGTAGTTGCCATTCAGTTAGTAGTTGGCTTTCAGGTAGTAGTTTGCATTCAGTTAGATGTTGCCATTCTGTAGTTGCCATTCAGTAGTTGCCATTATGTTAGTACTTGCCATTCGGTTAGTAGTTGCAATTCAGTAGTTGCCAGTTAGTTAGTAGTTGCTATTCATTAGTTTCCATTCAGTCAGTAGTTGCCATTCTGTAGTTGCAATTCAGTAGTTGCCCTTCAGCCAGTAGTTGCCATTCAGTTAGTAGTTGCCATTCAGCTAGTAGTTGTCATTCAGTTAGTAGTTGTCATTCAGTTAGTACAGGACATTCAGTTAGTAGTTGCGATTCAGTAGTTGTCATTCAGTTAGTACTCGCCATTCAGTTAGTACTTGCCATTCAGTAGTTGCCCTTCAGCCAGTAGTTGTCATTCAGTTAGTAGTTGCCATTCAGTAGTTGTCATTCAGTTAGTAATTGTCATTCAGTTAGTAGTTGCCATTCTGTCAGTAGTTGGCATTTAGTAATTGCCATTCAGTTAGTAGTTGCCATTCAGTTAGCATTTGCCATTCAGTAGTTGCCATTCAGTAAGTAGTTGTCATTTCAGGTAGTATTTAGCATTCAGTTAGTAGTTGCCATTCCGTAGTTGCCATTTAGTAGTTGTACTTCAGTTAGTAGTTTCCATTTAGTTAGCAGGTGCCATTCAGTTAGTAATTGTCATTCAGTAGTTGCCAATCAGTTAGTAGTTGTTATACAGTAGTTGCCATTCAGTTAGTAGTTGCCATTCAGTAAGGTTGCCATTAAGTAGTTGCCATTTAGTTACTATTTGCCATTCAGTTAGTATTTACCATTTAATTAGCAGTTGCCAATCAGTAGTTGCCAATCAGTAGTTGCCATTCGGTAGTTACCATTCAGTTAGTAGTTGCTATACAGCTAGTAGTTGCCATTTAGTTTGTAGTTGCCATTTAATTAGTAGTAGTCATTTAGTAGTTGCCATTCAGTTAGTAGTCGCCATTTAGTTAGTTGTTGGCAATACGTTACTAGTTGCCAATCAGTAGTCACCATTCAGTTAGTTGTTGCCATTCAGTTAGTAGTTGTCATTCAGTTCGTAGTTGCCATTCAGTTAGTAGTTGCCATTCATTTAGTAGTTGCCATTTAATTAGTACTGGCCATTTAGTAGTTGTCATTCAGTTAGTAGTTGTCATTCATTTAGTAGTCGCCATTCAGTTAGTTGTTGCCAAACAGTTAGTAGTTGTCATTCAGTTAGTAGTTGCCATTCAGCTAGTAGTTGTCATTCAGTTAGTAGTTGCCATTCAGCTAGTAGTTGCCATTCAGCTAGTAGTTGTCATTCAGTTAGTAGTTGCCATTCAGCTAGTAGTTGTCATTCAGTTAGTAGTTGCCATTCAGCTAGTAGTTGTCATTCAGCTAGTAGTTGTCATTCAGTTAGTAGTTGCCATTCAGCTAGTAGTTGCCATTCAGCTAGTAGTTGTCATTCAGTTAGTAGTTGCCATTCTGTTAGTAGTTGCCATTCAGCTAGTAGTTGTCATTCAGCTAGGTTGCCATTCTGTTAGTAGTTGCCATTCAGCTAGTAGTTGTCATTCAGTTAGTAGTTGCCATTCAGCTAGTAGTTGCCAAACAGTTAGTAGTTGCCATTCTGTTAGTAGTTGCCATTCAGCTAGTAGTTGCCATTCAGTTAGGTTGCCATTCAGCTAGTAGTTGCCATTCAGCTAGTAGTTTTCATTCAGTTAGTAGTTGCCATTTTGTTAGTAGTTGCCATTCAGATAGTTGTTGCCAAACAGTTAGTAGTTGCCATTCTGTTAGTAGTTGCCATTCAGCTAGTAGTTGCCATTCAGTTAGGTTGCCATTCGGTTAGTTGTCGTCCTTCAGTTCGTAGTTGCCATTCAGTTAGTAGTTGCCATTCATTTAGTAGTTGCCATTTAATTAGTACTGGCCATTTAGTAGTTGTCATTCAGTTAGTAGTTGTCATTCATTTAGTAGTCGCCATTCAGTTAGTTGTTGCCAAACAGTTAGTAGTTGTCATTCAGTTAGTAGTTGCCATTCATCTAGTAGTTGTCATTCAGTTAGTAGTTGCCATTCAGCTAGTAGTTGCCATTCAGCTAGTAGTTGTCATTCAGTTAGTAGTTGCCATTCAGCTAGTAGTTGTCATTCAGTTAGTAGTTGCCATTCAGCTAGTAGTTGTCATTCAGCTAGTAGTTGTCATTCAGTTAGTAGTTGCCATTCAGCTAGTAGTTGCCATTCAGCTAGTAGTTGTCATTCAGTTAGTAGTTGCCATTCTGTTAGTAGTTGCCATTCAGCTAGTAGTTGTCATTCAGCTAGGTTGCCATTCTGTTAGTAGTTGCCATTCAGCTAGTAGTTGTCATTCAGTTAGTAGTTGCCATTCAGCTAGTAGTTGCCAAACAGTTAGTAGTTGCCATTCTGTTAGTAGTTGCCATTCAGCTAGTAGTTGCCATTCAGTTAGGTTGCCATTCAGCTAGTAGTTGCCATTCAGCTAGTAGTTGTCATTCAGTTAGTAGTTGCCATTCTGTTAGTAGTTGCCATTCAGCTAGTTGTTGCCAAACAGTTAGTAGTTGCCATTCTGTTAGTAGTTGCCATTCAGCTAGTAGTTGCCATTCAGTTAGGTTGCCATTCGGTTAGTTGTCGTCCTTCAGTTAGTAAGTTGCCATTCAGTAGATGCCATAATCCCTTACTCCATGAATGAATACCCATATAAGAAATACTGACATCATGAATATGAATTTGATTATTTTTATAATGAAACATGAACACACAAAGGTTTGATCGTCATATATTTTTTGGTTTGGTTTTTATCGGGGATTTTCGTCGCTTTAAGAGTATTTAGTCATCTCGACGTCCGGCTATTTGTATAAATAGCTGGAGGAAGACACCAGAGGTTCTGTGCACGGAACAAATTGCATTGTTTCGTACACAGAAGAACATCCGGGTAGAACAACCAACCTACCGCAAGCCAGCTGGACGGCTTTCTCACATGAACAATCCAAATGCCCTGACCGGGATTCGAGCCACAGCGGTGAGGGGCTAAGTGATTGTCAGTCGAAGACCATAACCACTCGGCCACGGAGTCCCCACATTGGTCGTAAAAGATCTGATTCAACCGTTGGTCATCATATAAGCTGTAGAGAATCAGATCTGTATTATAGTTCATAAGCAAACAGAGCATAATACTGTTCAGACGGCTCCTATGGGATGTACTCTATTTGCAAAGGCATAGCAAGGTGTATTCATGGAGAGAAGTGTTCAACACTAAATCAAATTGGAAGTAAGATAAACATTCCCCACATCAGAATTTGATCTGACATAAAGTCAACATCTGACATGAGTATGATTTGGATAATCTTTTATTGTATGGGTAGTTATATAAGAAATACTACAGTGCTCCCTCTCTACAACGACACCCTTTGGGGTACGAAGATTGTATGTGTTGTTCAGAGGGAGTTGTTATAGGGAGGGAAAATCAAACATAATTAGCTTGTTTGCAGAACCCCAGATATTTGTATTTCGAGAACTAAAACCGTTATGCCTCTATCAAACCCTATGTTGTGACCACTCTTTAGAATCGTCACTTTTTGTGACCACTCTTTAGAATCGTCACAAAGTGACGATTCTAAAGAGTGGTCACAACGTAGGGTTTGATGGAGGCATAAAGAAAATGCGGTGGAAAAAAGTTGTTTCTGGAGTATTGTTGTTTCGGAAACAGTGACATGCGTTGTTGTAAGGAGGGAATCGTTATTGAGAGGGCCGTTGTAGGGAGGGAGCACTGTAACAACATGGATATTTTTAGCTGAATTTTGTAATGGTAAATGAAAACAGGACCGTTTGGCTTGGTCAGAAACTGTTGAATCGGATCTATATAACTCCAGTACATGTAGATCCAGCGATAGGAGCCGTCTGGCTGGGACTACTTCGTTTGCAGAGGCGTGGAAAGGCATTTCTTTCAGGTAAAGGGTTAAATTAATATCACAGCAGATTTGTATCTTTGCATCTAATAAGATGTTACTTTGTTAGACAATCCTTTCACCTTTAATCAAAACAGGAAAATTAACGTTTTATATTTTGCTAATCAGTGGAAGTCATTAATGGTGATGAGGGATTTTTAATTACATGTTATTAGCAGATGCACTTAGTACTTAGAAATTCTATATTACGACTCCCTTTAACCCTTTCGCTGCCAAATTATGTCGTCTGCTAACTTTGTCGTCTGCTACAAAATTTCATTTTTTTTATTTTCTTCATTTTTGTTTCAAAACCATAGGAACAGTAACAAACAGTTTGGATCCTGACGAGACGCCGAGTTACTCGGCGTCTCATCTGGATCCAAACTGTTTGCATAGGTAATCACAGATCCGGCATTGGCAGCGAAAGGGTTAAAGATTCCTCGGCTAGCAGTGATTTGGAATGCTTACTGTATGGCTCCAAATGATAGTTTGAGTAACGCTGCCTCCCACCAGGGTCCACACTGTTTGACAGTCATACAATGTTTTTTTTTAAAGAAACGGAAGAATAAAATCAAAGCTACATATAGAGGTGCGTAACCAAATACTAAATCGTCATTTCTCCACCAAACCCTATACTGTGCTCCATTCTTTAGAATCGTCTAAATTCTAAAGAGTGGTCACAGTACAGCGTTTGATGGAGAAATAAAGGAGCTATTCTTGAAAATGTTAAATCTACGCGTTTTATCTGGAGCTCTGATAAGATACTTTGGAATTAGCATCAAACAACACTAATTAGCATGCTGAGAGGTAACTCTTAACCCTTTGCTTGCTATTCTCGTCAATATACCTACCTGTAAATAGTGAAGACCCAGATGAGACAGCTCCCACAGGAGCTGTCTCATCAGGGTCTGCACTATTTACAAGTTGATTGTGCAACCAGTGCACTCCACAGCAGTGATTGCACAGCGATATACTTGTACACAGTGAAGATATATGTAATTATACAACAGGGCATGGGTAAAGAAGGAGAAATGTATTTTAAAATTCAGCAAGCGAAGGGTTAATTTGGGTAACGAGTCTGCTGTCATTTGCGAATAGTGCATACCCTGATTAGAGAGCTCCTCTTGCACTTTTCGTCATTGAAAATCCCCTCACAAATAACACGTTTTCATACTGTATGGACACTACATTTAAACAGTGATGGACTGTTTCACTTTTAAAAAAGCATGACATTGAAAGGGTTAAGTTTCCCTAGTAACTATTTTAATATCTATGACATCAATACTTGGTAATTACCTGTTTTATGATTTGATAAACGTTCCCTGCACAGAAAAACCTCTGCGTTCTTCCTCGACCTGTAATTATAGCTGGTTGCTACGATGTGACTGAAATAGCGCTATTAAAGCGAAGTAAAATCATCCCAATACACTGTATACATTTGCTAACAGTGTAGAGTAGAGTCTTCATAATCGTCCATTCATTTATTTATTAACACAGAAATCTAAAACAACAGGTGGATGCTTAATACAGGGCAAAGGTAGTGTCTTCAGTTCTAATTCAGTTTTAATAACGTATTTATCTGGAATTTTGCCCAGATGATATGTCTTCAACCCCTTGGGTTAGGATTTCCAAATTCATTGTATGAGTGCATCTTTGAAATTGAGAGTGTCACGTACTACTTTGGTGTATGTGTGACCTTGACATTGGTCCTGACCTCAGGTTTGGTTTTAGTAAAACACTGTCTGAAATGTTTCCGGATGATATATCCGTAACGCTTTTGGAATGGGTTATAAAATTTATTTAGAAGGTGCATCACGGGACGATTAAATGTCGCATACTGCTTTGATGTCTCAGTAACCTTGACCTTGACCGTGGCCTGAAATTTAGTAAAACATTGTCTGAAATGTGTTCGGTTGACATTCCCCAAGCCTTTGAGTTAGGATTTCAAGAGTGGATGCGTCTTGGGAAGGAAGAGTGAGTGGCACATATTACTTTGGTGTCTCTAATGACATTGACCCTGACATTGACCTCAACTTTGTAAAAGGTTTGTCAAAAAGTTTGTCTGGAGTATAGAAATGCTAAGAGGAGTTTCCGGCGGGGGACGATTGACTGTTTGACAATACACGTACTTGCTTGTTTTATGATGGTATATGAACACACGTCAATACATAGACCTCAGCAATACATGTAGATCTATATACAGGTACTTCCGAAATCAAATATACCGGACTCTTGATCAGACTACTCATATAGGTGTCGTCTGATCTTGATCTACTCTTTTTGCAAATGTACCCCAAGTCGTCTCTCTGGTTAAAATGGTTAAAGTAGAAACTACCGGTTAATGTGTATTACAGGGCTATAATTGGAATATAAATGTACATACATAGAAACTACGGGCGCATCACCCAGACAACCACGACACATTAAACTGATATACTTTAGATTATTAACCCTTCGCTTGCTAATCGCGTCAATATACCTACCTGTAAATAGTGAAGACCCAGATGAGACAGCTCCTGCGGGAGCTGTCTCATCAGGGTCTGCACTATTTACAAGTTGATTGTGCAACAAGCGCACTCCACAGCAGTGATTGCACAGCGCAATACTTGTACACAGTGAAGATATATGTAATTATACAACAGGACATGGGTAAAGAAGGAGAAATGTATTTTAAAATTCAGCAAGCGAAGGGTTAACCTTTAGCCAGCTATGGGCGGATGAGTGGTTATCTCTGCAAATAGTTTGGATCCTGACGAGACACTGAGCATCCCATCGTCTCATCAGAATCCAAACTGTTTGACCCTCCACTTAAGTTTTTGAGAAGACACTGAATGAAAATTAACCCACACACTTAAAGCAGACGGCACTTACGCAGACGAAAAGGACAATTATTTGGCGCCAAAAATCACACCTGTTCGACAGATAGTAATTTGGAACACTGCCTCTGTGTATCCTCACATGCTCAATTTTCATTCAGCACCTAATGTGACCAAAAAGTTTAATAGCATTCTATGTTTGGTATCAGATTGCCTTGAAGAACATTTGTTTTGTACGGGCATTTCACTTTGATCAGTGAACTTTGACAAACTCCACTTTCACCGCCCCGCAGCTTCGATTATTTAACAAAACGCACCAATCGTAGAAACAGTGTTAACCCTGTCAACACTGAACTTTCAATTTCACTGACTATTCCAAACTTCAAACAGGTAAAGCTTACCGTAGATATTCAGACGTTTAACGAAAATTGTAAGATCGCAAGCCCTTATGAGAGGACTCCTCTATGAGTTATCTCGTCTGGATCTACACTGTTTGCAACGTACATTAGTGACTGGTAAGACTAATTACAGTAACTATTTACATGCCTGCGGCGAATTTGTTTTTACAAATGCAAACTTGTTGTATTCAGACGAGATACCTAGTAATCCGGCGTCTCATCTGGATCCAAACTGTTCGTCGCTCTGATAGTATGTTTGAAGAGAAAAGGAAGATATACAAACGTTGAGAAACAAGAGCCCCGCGTGTCGGAGTATTATGCGCCCGAAATATGTGCCGTCGTAACATGCACAATATTAACTTGAGTTGAAAGTCACTGTGACCTTGACCTTTGACCCCGATGACCACAAGATCAATAGGGGTCATCTACTGGCCATGACCAACCTTCCTACTAAGTATGAAGACAGCACAATTAATCAAGTTATTGAGCGGACATGTTTTTGGAGTGGTCACTGTGACCTTGACCTTTGACCGACTGGCCTAAAAATCAGGGGGGTTATCTACTAGTCATGACCAACCTTCCTACTAAGTATGAAAACAGCCACCTAATACTAATGTTATTGAGCGGACACACTTTTTGAGCTGAAGGTCATCGTGACATTGACCTGTGACCGACTGATCTCAAAATTAGTAGGGGATCATCTACTAGCCGTGATCAACCTTCCTCCTAAGCATGAAGACAACACACCTGATATTTATCAAGTTATTGAGCGGACAAGAGTTTTGAGTTGAAGGTCACCATGACCTTGACCTTTGACCGACTGACCTCAAAATCAATAGGGTCATCCACTAGCCATGGCCAACCTTTCTACTAAATATGATTACAGCACACCCAATAGTTGTCAAGTTATTGAGCGGGCAAAGATATGGCTAACAGACGGATGGACAGACGGACGGTCGGTCGGTCGAGCGCCATATATCATAATACGACCGAAGATACCTTCGGGCGTATAAAAAGAATTGTAACCGACGACAACCTTGTACATGAAAATTGATCAATGTGCAAGTACTGATAAGTGAGGCACTCTCTGGGAAAAGTGAGGTTTTAATGCCTTTCCAAACAGTATAGACCTGGATCAGTCATCACATACTTATGGATGTACCATATCAAGATTTACGCTATATGGAAATATAGAGAATACATTACTACAGACTGTGACGAGTCGCAAACCGTGCAGTCTCTAACCAAAATCCGCGCCTTGGTCGGCATTGTATTCTATACAATTCAATACATGTAATAACCTGAAAATGATTTGGCGAATTTCGCCGCCCAGTCCGATTACCTTAAATAGTTTTCCCCGATTCATAAAAACACAGTGTCTAGGTATAAAACAGTTTGGATAATCGGCGTCTCATCTTGATCCACACTGTAAAGATCATGAATAACTCCTACAATACACCGAGTAGCATACTCACAAGTCACACCTATCAATGTGTGTCTAAAGCCCCTGAGTTTGCCATTCCGATAATGAAATTAGTGAGAGGAAAGCTAACGTATTCCTCCTAATAATCGCCCACTCTTATTTATAAACGTTTCCTTACTTCTTGGGGAAAAACAACTAAATTTGTTTTTAGAAATACAGATGATAGCTTAATGCAGACTAAATGCAATACAGAAATATCCCATAGGAATTTCTGTATTGCCTTCATTCTACATTAAGTAAACCACCTGTGTAAAGAATGCAAGAAGCTTCTTTTGAAAAAATGTAACGCCACTGGTCGTAGTTATTAGATACAATACGGTAAGTTGTTAATTAAACCGACTGCTAGAGTGCCTAAGCCTTTATTCCATTAATATTCGTGTAAGTAATACTGACATTAATACTACAGTAGGACCTGTCTTAACCCATTCCCTCATATTGACGCCTTTTGACGCCTCTGCAAAAGTCACCTGTTGAAACCATTGTGATAAATAGAGCATTATAGCTCCTATAGGAGCAAATTCTCTATTTATCACAAGGGTTTCAATACTACACAATTCTAAAATTTTCCTTTTCTCTCGTTAATGCTCCTTTTCGGTAGATTTATTCAAAGAAGTTGGATCTAAAAATAGATGTAATGAGTTAAGCGACCTTATATTGATAGGACACAAGAATCATTAAAAAAACAGGTGGCTGCCTATTGCAAGGCAAAAGTAATGCACAAAGCTCATATGTGAGGTGTCTGCATTACGTTTGACCTGCATTAAAGCTACCACCTGGCTTACAGATCCTTGATTTGACACCTTTTTAATGGTCGCTTAAGACAGATTCTACTGTACTCAGATGATGTTTTAGTCAGAACACGGGAATTTTAGCAATGGCAGAAACTTTTAAATCAGATCTATTTCATTCCATCAACAGACAGGATAGACCCTACAGGAGCCGTCTGATCTAGGTCTACGCTATTAACGAAGCTGTTAAATGCGTATCTATTGAGTAATGTGTTAAAGCAAAAGACTCAGACAGAAATGAGTGTTCCATTCCGATGCCGATATCTTTAACCCTTCGCTTGCTATTCACGTCAATATACCTAACTGTAAATAGTGAAGACCCTGATGAGACAGCTCCTGCAGGAGCTGTCTCACCAGAGTCAGCACTATTTACAAGTTGATTGTGCAACCAGTGCACTCTACAGCAGCGATTGCACAGCGAAATACTTGTACACAGTGAAGATATATATAATTATACAACAGGGCATGGGTAAAGAAGGAGAAATGTATTTTAAAATTCAGCAAGCGAAGGGTTAAGATCAAAACATTATTTGAGAATTAGACAACATGAATGATTGAAGTGAAAAATTAAAGCGGCTAGGTTCAGATGGCGAATGCTAGTGACAGGGGTACTTTAGAGTCACAGACAGTGGTATCGAACATACCTTGTATGAATATATATCGTTCCACCCTGAGACCACAGGAACCGGTATCGAACATACTTTGTATTATAGTATATATCGAGGGCTTGGTGCAAAACTATTCTAACTCCTTCACAAAGTGAAGGAGTTAGAATAGTTTTGCACCAAGCCCTCGATATGTGATCTTGTGATGCATATACATGTAGAACAGCATACTGAGCCCTGCTAAACTGGACAAAAATAACAACAAAAACACAGAGATTTTGAAAACAATGAGTCCAATCTACTGCAATAGAACACTTAATGAATAGACATAAAGCATGTGGTTGCTTAATGCAGGGCGAATTAATGCAGAAAGCAACCGCTTCGACAGCTGTAGTCGTTAAAGCGCTTGCTCTCAAAACCGCACGTCATTGGGTATGATTCCTGGCAGGATTGTACTAAGAATTACTAGTAATAGCGGTTACAGGATCATAATAATTATCCCGATAACCCCGACTTGAACAGTCGCAATTGCAAACAGCTTCGATCCAAGCCGTTTGACACTTGGTCAATAGTTCTCAAAAGCTTGGTTAGTAGTTCCTTAAAAACGTGATGCAATCGGAAGTAGTCCATATTGCACCAGATCCAAATTTGAGCAGGCATTATATTTTATTTACAGCGGGAAAAAGGGTAAATATAGGATACATTAAAGAGAACCCTGTTGAACGGCTCTTCGTCTGTTCGAATTTCCCCTCCTAGCACACGTTACCCCTTCACTCCAACAGATATTTATGTAAGAAATAATGACGTCATGAATATTAGATTATTTGTTATAATTGCACATGGGTAAGGGGATGTTTGACCATATTAGAATCTATAGATACATATCTATATTATTTCTTAAGCAAAATGAGCCAACCCTGATCAGACGGTCCCTGTACGAGCCATCTGATCTGGACCTACTCTGTTTGTAAAGGCGTAGAACGGCATATTTTTTGGAGGAAAGAGTTACATAAAAACTTGAAAAAATCCTGCCCATTCACGTAATGAACATTCCTATAAGGAACAAGAAAACCGTTGATGCAAAGCATCAAAGGCGCAGATTACTGAATAATGAATACAATTCAAACGTGTTTTATATAAAAAAAAAGGTTTGTATTACTCATATGGCTTTAGTAACACAACACAATTCTTCCATTTAACCATAAAGGATCCTTGAAACGTTATAGTTATACAATAACCCTTCCAGTCTCCCACTAGACACCTTATCCTCCATCTTGTTAAATATTCATGTAAGAAATAAAGACATCATGAATATTTATAAGCTGATATTTTATAATCGCATATGCACAAAGATATCCGATTTCTAATCTGAACATTTGTGCACAGCTTATTGCAGGTCTAAAGTTCGGACACTCATTTCCGTAAAGAATGTGTTTTCTGGATAACAGAGTCGGCCGTCACGATCTTACCCCTGGATCTCTTACATTTTAGACGGATGAATTTCACAGTTGTATTGTATGGTTTTGCATAATTTTGTTTTAAATTGCCATGTTGTGTATACTTGCCAAATAAAATTATTATTATTATTATTATTAAAAAGCAGCAATTTCAGTCGGATTGCCATAGTAACCAACAAACGCTCTTCAGTTCCGTGCCTTTAGAAACTGTCATTTTAGTTGATTTTCCATCAAACTATCTTTACTAATTAAGCCCCGCCCCTGATTTAAACGGTTGTCATATAAGCGTATTGCCCCGAATACGAAAGTTGTCGGTTCCGCAACATCTTAATCATTTCCTCGGTTGTTGTCGTTGATGACCCTTCCGCCGCGGTAATAAAATTTTTATTAGCCCTGCCCTAGGAGAAACAATTTTCTAATATTTTCATTTCCAAAATACAAACAATTCTACACTGAAAAAAAGTATGTCGACCTGTTTCCAACTATATAAAATTGTATTATTCCATACATGATGTGCTTTTCTAATCATAAAGACAAATTAAAATTCACTCGCAATTCTTGATAAATCAGCCCTCCTACCAGCGAAATTCCACTACCAGCGTTCCATATATAGCGCGGGGCCTTCAGGCTCCCGCGCAATAACAAGTGGGGTTTTACGCAAGTGTAAAATGGCTGCCTGAAACATGTTTAAGCAGGGTAGAAGATAAAACAGAGAGCAATATTATTATTTAGTAATTTTGATTATGCAAGGAGGGTCAAAAACTATTTTTCACTCTGACATTTGTTTTTGAAAAAGATATGGAAGGAAAATGTTTTTGCAGCAGACGACAATATTTGCTGACACTAATTGCTCAGAGTGCAGATGTTATTTGGAGTACATTATGCTGGACAGCAAATTACCTGCAAATGACCTGCATAATGTTAACAACACATCAAACGTCAAAGTGTTCTTGGGCATGAGTGAGGTTAAGGGAGCACAGTGAAAAATATTGCAGCTGCATTTTCCTGGAGTGTAAATCTGGAGTGTAGTCTCGTAGTAAATCATGGTCATTTTGAATTTCCATCAACGATTAGATGAACCTTTGCAATTACATTATTTTGAAAATGGCAGAAACTAGAATTAGATCTGCATTATTTTGTATGCAAATAGAGAAGGCCCTGGTCAGACAAACTGTCTGATTGATCTGAGTCTATTCTGTTTGCAAATGCATAAAATACATCTCCGTCATTTACAGGTTTAACCCATGTGCGCCCAGTGGACTCTTCAATGTTTATAGATCGGATTAGTCCATTTTTATCTAAGGGATGCCTGGCCCAAATTTTCAATTTTGTTTTGTTTTATATTGAAATTCCTATCAGCAAACAGTGTAGACTCTGATCAGAGTCTACACTGTTTGCCTACGTGCCATACATGGGATCGTGGGCGCAAATGGGGTTAAGGTACGCAGTGCACAGGACTTGAGTGTGACTCTCAATGATTAACATGAGAGAGGAAGAAAGTAAATTAGAATTAGTTCTCGGAGTTCAGACTATATAGCGGATAGACCCAGGTGGTGTGTCGCTGAATGCTGACAGCTTTAACACTTATCCCGCCGTGAATGTTTTTTTTCATATACCGGATCTGGTGCATTTTTTCTTTTATTTTTAAGCTTTTAAAAAAGAAGACTACTGACGGTGTGTCAAACAGCTTGGCTCGTACGACGCCGGCTTGCACGGCGCCTCCACTGTATAATACAGGCTCTATGTAAATGCAAACCAGGCCGCGATTAGCCGTATTACACTCCTTTCAAGGACAGGCACTCCTGTGACACGTGTATTCCTATGGAAAAGAAAATGGATATGTTCATGTACGTCAGTAATTCGGTCCACAATGGACTTCATGTATTTCTTTTTATCAGCCAAAACAAAGTCTTTCAATTTCTTGATTGCCCAGTCAGTTAGAACACTCTCTTTCGGAGTGCCATAGTGTGAACTCGATTTCTGATAGGGGTATGCTAACCCTTTGCTTGCTAGCAACTAGTGGTGAATTGCCACTGTTAGGGTCTGAATATCCTCTGTAGTGGTCTGAATCTCCTTTCTAGTGGTCTGATTCTTCTCTCTAGGGGATATGAATCTCTATCCTGGGGGTATGAATTTCATCTCTGAGGATTTGAATATCTTTTTCGTGGCCTGAATCTCCACTGTAGGAGTCTTAATCTTTGTTAATCTCTATTTTCGAGTATGCATTTCCACCCTAGGGATTTATATATGAATCTCTACTGTAAGAGTGTGAATCTCCACTATAGGAGTGTGAATCTCCACTGTAGGAGTGTGAATCTCTACTGTAGGAGTGTGAATCTCTACTGTAGGAGTGTGAATCTCCACTGTAGGAGTGTGAATATCCACTGTATGAGTGTGAATCTCTAATGTAGGAGTGTGAATCTCTACTGTAGGAGTGTAAATCTCCACTGTTGGAGTGTGAATCTCTAGTGTAGGAGTGTGAATCTCCAGTGTAGGAGTGTGAATCTCTACTGTAGGAGTGTGAATCTCCACAGTGTGAATTTCTACTGTAGGAGTGTGAATCTCTACTGTAGGAGTGTGAATCTCTACTGTAGGATTGTGAATCTCTAATGTAGGAGTGTGAATCTCCACTGTAGGAGTGTGAATCTCTACTGTAGGCGTGTGAATCGCTACTGTAGGAGTGAATCTTTACTGTAGGAGTGTGAATCTCCACCGTAGGAGTGTGAATCTCTACTGTAGGAGTGAATATCTAGTGTAGGAGTGTGAATCTCCGCTGTAGGAGTGTGAATCTCTACTGTAGGAGTGAATCTCTACTGTAGGAGTGTGAATCTCTACTGTAGGAGTGTGAATCTCTACTGTAGGAGTGTGAATCTCCACTATAGGAGTGTGAATCTCCACTGTATGAGTGTGAATCTCTAGTGTAGGAGTGTGAATCTCTAGTGTAGGAGTGTGAATCTCTAGTGTAGGAGTGTGAATCTCAACTGTTGGACTCTGAATATCCACAGTAGGAGACTGACACTCTACTGTATGAGTATAATTCTGCGTGTGTCCAGATGTCAATTCTGGGATCTGTTTCTTCAATCTAGGGGTCTGAATTTCTACTCTTATGTCCCATTTTCCATTTTACTTATGGTAAGTCCTATTTTACGACAATTGTTACTACTCATATAGCCAAATAATCACACAGTGTAGCATATGGAACATTAGGTGTACTTCGTGCGACAGAAATTATCTTTTAGTTTTAACATACAAGGACCGTAATTCGTCGTATGTCAGAACTGCGATAATATCTGTCACACACTCTTTCGTCAAACGGGTCCCTATGGGAGACAGGGTTGAAATTATTTCATACAGGAGCTTTCTCAATGCACTGTTTGTTTATAGAATTCAAAAATCGGTCAAGGTCAAAGAAACACGTGGAACCGTAAGTTGTTTGCTTTCAACTATCAGTTCCATATACTCACAAGTATTTTGTCAAACTTTGGTCAACTGTTCATCTTTTTAAGGCAATGTGCCAAACATATAAATCAATGCTATGCTAAATCTGATGCACACCGTGGATTTTCGTTCACGCAAGATAATATTGAGGCATCAAATATTTCATTACCGTTTACCTCGAACGTTACAACCAGTAATCCTTTGAGAGAAATAGTCTAGCCGAGTCGACTTAATTCACAGGAAGGATTTTCTATATCTTTCCAGATATATTGTAGTAAATTATTGAAGCCCATTGCCCTTTTAAAGACATATGCAAACAGTGAATACCTAGATCAGGGAGCTCCTTGAAGGAAGGAACCCTCTGACCAAGGTCTGCACCGTTTGATGAACCCATCGATGTCAAATGCTTATACAGTAGTACCTCTCTATAACGGCCACTTAATTGTGTTAATTAGTTCGTATTTAGGATAGATGGCTGCTTAAAGCAAAGTGAAAGTAAAACAGAACGTTCCTATAGGAGCGTTCTGTTTTACTTTCACCTTGCTTTAAGCAGCCATCTGGCTTTAACACAAAATACTTGATGTAATTTAGTGGTCGTTATAGGGAGGTTTTACTGTATCAGCAAATATTTCGTTTACTGTGATCCCCACACATCTCTCATAAAGTTTACAGTTTCTGTCATGGTAAATATTCTTCCTTGTTCATTATGCCATTATAAGCATTCAGCTAATTAATAGTCATAGTCTTTATTTTCTACATGAATATTCATATAGTAATACATTCAAGCTCTTGAAGAAACGATTGACTGAATGTCAAATAGCTTTGATAGTTACTCGGTCATGAATTTTTGTATAGATATTTATGAGGTGGTCTAGTGGGAACGCGCATGACTACTAATCCGGAGGTCTGGGGTTCAAATCCCGGCCCCTCCCGGAAATGTCAGAGATGCTTTTCAGTGTCTCCCACCCGCGCCTCCTCTCCATCCAGGGGTAAAATGGGTACCTGTGAGGGTCACTAGCCGGTACTGCGGCTGCATGATTGTGCCATATGTTAGCAGTGCTCAATATTGTATACGAATGACTCAATGACCAGGGGAGTAAATGTACAGTCAGCTGAACGGTCATACGGACTGAAAGTAGACTATAACTAGGTACCTTACTTCTTTTTTTAAATGTTTATATCCGGCAAAATATCGAAAACCGTTGTATACGGACTTTCAAGCGAGGTTAATACACGACGAAGGGTCCTTTCCGCAACATTCTTCTGCATAAATACTTCCAACGCTGTCTTTTCAGACTGGAATAATCTGTCACATTCCATACAGTATGAAAAGGTAGTTTGCGAGAGGATTTTGAATGACAAACAGTGCAGACCCTGATCAGAGGGTTCCTTATGAGTTCTGTGGGCTGGGTCTACATTGTTTGCAAATGAGTGAGCCCTCGTATCGCACATTTATCTCATTACCCCAAGAGCATTGAATAAGACATACTGACCTCATGCATATTAATTACCTGAATTTTCATAATAGCATTATGACCAAGCAAATATTTTCCCATGGCAAAATCTGTAGAATTATTCATTGTATCTACATTTGTATAGTTTTTCCCGGGCAAACAGGAGCCGTCTGATCTGGGTCTAGCCTGTTTGCAAATGCGTGACAAATGCTTAAAAAGACACACACACGTTTATTCGTTAAACATTTTCCTAAAACAAAACAAAGCCTTTGCACATCTTTACAAGTAGATTAGACACAGCTCAAAGTCTCCTGTATACGATCTATTTGATGTGGACCTGCTCTGTTTCCTTATGAAATCATAAGAGACCTGATCCTATAATTTTACATTTTACCGATACCAAAAATTCGTGTGAAAGCCATTAAAAATTCCTCTGATGAATATTCTTGACGTCATTATTTTGTCTAAATATCCAACAGGGAAAAGTTGAATTGTCCAATGAAAAAATACTGTATTGTGATCCACACCAATATACAATTCTACGTCTTCTATAATTCAGAACCGCTAATTTAGCTGAGTTGAGATCGAAACGTTTGTCAATGAAATTACCATGTCCAATTATTTTGAACCTTGAACGCGTCCTTACATATATCGGCATAGCTCATATTAACACCGGTATAATTAACCCTTATCCCGCTGTAAAGAAACCTTAACCCTTTCGCTGCCAAACTCTGTCGTCTGCTAACTTTGTCGTCTGCTACACATTTTCATTCTTTTGATTTTCTTCATTTTTGTTTCAAAAACATAGTAACAGTAACAAACAGTTTGGATCCTGATGAGACGCCGAGTTACTCGGCGTCTCATCTGGATCCAAAACTGTTTGCATGGGTAATCACAGATCCGGCATTGGCAGTGAAAGGGTTAATGTTTGCTCAAATTTAGATCTGGTGCAATTTTGACTACTTCAATATGATGTCCCAGAGCGTTTGAAAAGTTACTGAGCGAGTGCTATGCAACTTAGATACTCGTAGTCTCATCTGTATCCAGTCTCATCTGTATCCAGTCTCATCTGTATCCAATATGTTTGCAAATGTGAGTCAATTCGCGGATGGCAGAGATAAGGGCTAACTGTTTTATAAATCATTCGTCATTTTGAACGCATCGGAAATAAACTTAGGCAGTTCTGTGAATTTATTTGAGACGTGCAGATGTCGGTCATGTTGTTGCATGTTTGGATAATTGAATTCTTCAACAGAATCTAATCACTATAAAAGCATGTGTTTATTTTCTTTTACTCTTTGGCAAATATCTTTAAAACCGCTTGATGAATGCAGCTAACTATTTGTCATTCATGTCACATAACCATAAGAGGAATAAAACAATACTTCGTTTTTAGAAATAAGGACAGACAACATAATACTGTAAAACCACTTTATAGCGACCAATAAACTGTGTTAATTAGTTCGTATTTAGGGCAGGTGGTTGCTTAAAGCAAGGTGAAAGTCAAACAGAACGCTCCTGTCGGAGCGTTCTGTTTGACTTTCACCTTGCTTTAAGCAGCCATCTGCCTTTAACACAAAACAATTGATGTAATGTAGTGGCCGTTATCGAGACAAGTATCAGGACCTTACATGTTACATGTTCGCTGCCAAGGGTGGGGGATCTGAAACTACCTAGCAAACAGTTCGGACCCAGATGAGAGGTCAAGGAGCTCGGCGTCTCATCAGTATCCAAACTGTGCTTCATTCTTGAAAGAAAAGTTAAAAATGAAATTTACAGCAGAGGACTATGCCTGCAGACTACATTAGGTTGTGGCGAACTGGGTTCAAGGTTATAAAGCAAGCTCAGAATATGACCAACCAGATGCTTAAGAATGACCCCAGACTCAAGCAAAATGTTTTACAACCTCGGGGTCTGGTCAATTTATGCCACATTATTCCTTGTAAACCAGTACAGCAGCGAACTCTCCTTCCGCAAAAAGGTCACTGGTGAGAAAATATTGCATATGCAAATAGAATATGGTAGAATATTTGAATGACCATTTGGGTGAATTTAATTTGTGACTATTCGTAATCTGTCTAAACTTTTCATTTACCGTTCATCTGCGCTGAGTGTTAACTCAAAAGTTTAAAATAAAGTAAAAATTCAAAATAAAAAATTCAATGCGACTGATTCTCTTCACCATTATCCTGATAGAGACACTTTTTAAAAGATTTACAAACTGGGCAGACTCATATTTCCTATAAAATAATAAAGCTCTGATATTAAAGTTCATGCCATGGTTTAACTATCTATTGCACACGGTGTCATTTATTTCAGCGAATAACAAATCACACAGCCATTATGTTTACCGTAATATTAACCCTTCGCTTGCTGAATATTAAAATACATTTCTCCTTCTTTACCCATGCCCTGTTGTATAATTACATATAGCTTCACTGTGTGCTAGTATTTCGCTGTGCAATGACTGCTGCGGAGTGCGCTGGTTGCACAATAAATTTGTAAATAGTGCAGACCCTGATGAGACAGCTCCTGCAGGAGCTGTCTCATCAGGGTCTTCACTATTTACAGGTAGGTATATTGACGTGAATAGCAAGCGAATGGTTAAGGGTTAGCTTCAAGCGTTTAACTCCTTACTCCGCCAATATTCATGTAAAAAATAATGACATCATGAATATTTATTAAATTACTAGTAAAAACAGTACATAGACTCAAGACATTTTGATCATGGCATAAATCTATTATGCATTTTAAGCAAACAGAGCAGACCCTGATCAGACGGCTCTTACAGATCTAGGGCTACCTTGTTTGCAAAGGCGTAGAAAGGCATATAAAGTGTTCACGTTATCATAAAGTGATATTTTACTTTTACAGTTTAATTGCAAGAGACAGCATTGACCCAGATCAGACGAATCATATAACAGCCGTCCGATCAGGATCTGCTCTGTTTGCTTCTGAAATTACATAGAGCTGTTACAGCTTATGCTAAATTTGTAACATCCATGATTCTTATACCACTATGAAAATTCAGCAGGTAGATATTCATGATATCATTATTTCTTACATACATATTCATAAGGGAAAGGGTTAACTAAAATATGGTTTACATGTACAGTAAAACCTCTCTTAACCGGCAGTTAAATTTAGTATGAATATCGGTCTTGGAGACAGGTGACAGCTTAATGCAGGGTGAAAGTCATGCAGAAAGCTCCTAGAGGAGCTTTCTGCATGACTTTCACCCTGCATTAAGCAGCCATCTGCCTACAAGTATCTAAATTATTATCTACTAGAATTCCGGTTAAGAGAGGTTATACATGTATCTTTATTTACACGGCTTTTAGTTTCCATTGTTTTTATATCAGTCATCGTAAACAATTGATGTGCGTTTTTTTATGTGAAGGCAATATTAATCTCCAGTCCAGTATTTATCAAACAGTGTTATTGTCTTCTTATGTTAATCTTTATCTCTGTTTGCAAAACTATTAATACTGAATTGGCATTTATCTATTTGTTCTACACCGCCGGCTGTCAAGAAAATCTTTACTTTCTGGCTAGTTAAATATTGCAAATACAGTAAAACGCCTTAAACCCGAAATTATAATAAAGAGGGATTTAGATTCTTTTTAGGCAAGTGGCTGCTTAATGCACTGTTTGGAGCTTTTGGGGACTTTCTGTATGTCTTTCACCGTTCATTTAGATGCCACCTGCCTGAAAGACGTGTTCCATATTGGTTTGAACGCCCGATTTAGAGAGGTTTTACAGTACAGTAAAAACCGTCCATTGAAATAGGTATCAGCATAATGCAAGACAGAAGTTACGCAGAAAGCTATCATAGGAGCTCTGCAGGATCCCATTTCCCCCAAATCATATTCTTCTCAGGGCTAAGACATTTGTGGATGTGAATATGGTTTCATGGAAAAACCGGCATCGATCATTGGCTTCCCTTAATCTAGGAAATGTGTCATTGGTTTGCGAGAAGAATGTTATCAAACATTTCTCATGTCAGAAGAATGAGATCTTGGTCAAATGAGGTCCTACAAACTTTTCTGCATTACTTCCGTCTCACTGTAACCCTTTACTCCATAAATACGCCTTTCTACGCTTTTGCAAACAGAATAGATCCAGATCAGACGGCTCCTATAGGAGCCGTCTGATCAGAGTCTGCTCTATCTGTTTATGAAATACTATGGTTGTAATTCTACTGTTACTGCCATGGCCAAAATTCTTGTCTTTATGTGGCATTTAACAATTAATCTAATTCATATTCATGATTTTTTACATGAGTATTAATGGAATAAAGGGTTAAGCAACTACCTGCTTTCAAAGACCCCTTATTTTAGTGGTCCGTTTACTTATGATTTTAAAATTGTCATCGCTGACATTTCAAATGGACTATTCCAACATTCAAACAGGGGATTGGTTAACGAAATGTGTAACATGACAAACAATGCAGATCCGTATGAGATCCTCCAGAACCCCTCTTATATGGGTCAACACTGTTTGAAAATGACAGTACACTCGTAACATGGCGTCCGTCCCATATTCCAGATAATAATAACTTCTTTATTTCTCCACGAAAACTCTATGTTGTGACCATTCTTTAGAATTGCCTCTTCGAGACGATTCTCAAGAGTGGTCACAACATAGGGTTTGGTGGAGAAAGGACCATTTTAGTATTTGAGGACACACCTTAATCTGTAGCTCTGGCATCTCATCAGGATCCAAATTGTTTGTTACGTGGTCAATAGTTTCTCATAAGCTTGATTAAATCGGAAGTAGTCAAATCTGCACGAGGTCCAGTTCGAACGACATGTTTTGTTAACAGCGGGGAAACGGTTAAGTCAATAGCACTTAAAGGTGCGTTATTATTGGACACTGTTTAACCCATTCCCTCATATTGGCGACGTTTAACGACTCTGTAAAAGTCACTTAGTGAAACCATTGTGATTTATCACACTAGTTTCATACTACAAAATTCTAAAATTTTCCTTTTCTCTAGTTAATACCCGTTGTAGGTAGATTTATTAAAATATGTTGTATCTAAATATAGCCTATGAGGTAATGGGTTAAACAAACAAGTACCGAAAGGGAACCATTGATGCTTCGTAAATTGTTTACCTCATCAAATGTTATTCTCATTGTGTATTCATTGCAATATTTGGATGTGCCACGTATCTTTCAACGGAATCGACAGTAATATCTCTGTACGAGGGCTACTCCAAAGAGTCAAATACTTGGATTTCAAGACAAATGGTTGCTAAATGCAAATCAAAAGCTACTCGGAAAACTTCCAAAAGGACCTTTCTACATACATTTTGTTCTGCATTGGGCAGTCACGTGTCTTTACAGACATTCATGGTTTTGTCATAATAAGTACCGGCTGTAGAGAGGATCCAGTGTATATTGATTGGCTATGGCTAAACCCTCTTTTAGATTATGCACCACAAATTGTTTATACGGAATAGATCGCCCACCTCAATCGTTCATAGATGATGCAGTTTGAACAGGCGATAAATCAACGTACTCCACATCAACACCCACTACTTTCAGGAAATTCTATTTTTGTCAGCGAAACAGAAATAGTGCTATGTCCATAAACACTGCTGCTAGGGATGGAAAACAATTGGAATTCATCACGTTTATATCATCTGGCGTAGTGGACAACACTTGGTATAAGTGTTCTCAGTATGGTATCTTGTTATGTTGTATGTGAGTGAGAAAGCTGCACGGATAATATGAGGACATGGTCGGTGGTGATTAACCATCTGGATGCGGAATACAACTGTACTTGTATGCAAACAGTTTAAATCCAGATCATAGCGAAATCCTCTGATCAGAGTTTGCACTGTTTGTCATTCAAAATATTCTTGCAAGTTTACTCTAAGATTTATGACTATAAAAGATAATAGAGCATGCCACCTTGAAAGTTCAGCATTGCAAGGACTAACGGTTTGGACACCGATGTTTTCTAATTGGAATGTCTTATCAGTGTTTAACCATAGCGTCTAGTTAGTATGAAATACTTAAACTTGCTAAACAATTTTGAATGACAAACATTGCAGACCCTGGCCAGAGGATTTATCTAAGAGCCTTCAGATCTGCCCCCACGCTGTTAGCACTTGCCAAATACACGCACACTCCCTTCCCGCATTCAAACTGTTAGCTTCAAGCATTATGACACTTCTTCCTTTCTAATAAGAGTTTCTAATTAAGTTTCGTGTTAAGGTTCATAGTTTCACTTGAACCCTTTCGGCTATGGCTTTTATACTTTGATTTTGATTATAAAATGACTGTATGGAGATTGTACAAACCTCAGGTGAATATACATGTACTCCAAAGTAATGGTTCTTTTGAAATTTCACCTTTCTTGTGTACAGTTCCTGTTTAGGTATCCACGGCTACAAAACTTATGGCAATAAAATAAACTGTTACATATACATACTGACCATATAAAGGTGGGCGTCCACGGCATGTCAACACTTTCCCTGTTGAATATTAATGTAAGAAATAATGACATCATGAATATTTATTAGTTGAAGTTTCATAATGACACTTGTACACTGTGTACTGTAAACGTTATCTGAAGTTTAGCTAACCTGAGCAAAACATTTTCGAATGATCAGATAGTGTAAATCCGATCACATTATTTAAACAAGTAGAGCAGAACTTCATCAAATAGAGCAGAACTTCATCAAACAGACCGTAAAGGAGCTGTTCGACCTTAGTCTATTCTGTTTGTAATTATGTGAACATTCACCTTTCTACGCCTTTGTCGTCTGATCAGCATGTACTCTGTTTGCTTATATAATATAAATATGAGTGTAAAGTTTCTGTCATAGCCAAATATTCACACGTTCACGTCCCATTATGACAATTAGTATAATAAATATTCATGGTGTCATTATTTTTATATGAATATTCGTGGAGAAAAGGGTTAATAAAAATTAGAACCATGATTATAACAAAACTTACAATGACATAAACCAATGTCTTAAACTTCAGTCAATAAACAGTAGAATCCGCCTTAACCTTCAATAAAATATGCACTAGAATCCGTCTGAAACTTCAGTTAATATACACTAGAACCCGTCTTTACCTTCAGTCAATATACACTAGATCCCGTCTTAACCTTCAGTCAATATACACTAGAATCCGTCTTTACCTTCAGTCAATATACACTAGAACCCGTCTTAATCAATCGTCAGTCAATACACACTAGAACCCACTCTTAACATTCAGTCAATATATGCTAGAACTCGTCTTTACCGTCAGTCAATACACAATAGAACCCGTCTTTACCTTCAGGCAACATCCACTAGAACCCCAGCTTAACCTTCTGCCAATATACAATAGAATCCGTCTTAACCTTCAGTCAATATACACACTAGAACCCGTCTTAACCTTCAGTCAATATACAATAGAATTCGTCTTAACTTTCAGTCAATATACACTAGAACCCGTCTTAACCTTCATTCAATATACACTAGAACCCGTCTTAACCTTCAGTCAATATACACTAGAACCCGTCATAACCTTCAGTCAATAAGCACTAGAACCCATCTTCACCTTCAGTCGATATAAAGTAGAACCGTCCTAACCTTACGTTAATATACAGTAGAACCTGTCTTAACCTTCAGTCAATATGCAATAGATCCCGTCGTAACTTTCAGTCAATATACACTAGAACCCGTCGTAAGCGATCATTTATTTATTTAACATAGGAGTCTTAAACAGTTTAATGCAGGGCAAAAGTAATACAGAAAACTCCTAGCTTTTTATATAACTTTTGACCTGCATTAAGCTAACACCTGCCTTATAGGCCCATAATTATACCTATTTCTGATGGTCGCTTAAGACAGTTTCTACTGTACTCATAATTGTGCCCTTGAGTGAACTGGAATGTATTACTTTGCTGTGGTTTGTTATTACATTCCTCAATATTTTTATTGATTAAAACTGCTATCCAATTTAAATATCCGACGGCTTTATTCTTGCTCTCTGTGGATCAATACCAAAACAGACCATCTTGAACACGAACCGAGTTCGCAAATATGTAAACTGAACCCCCGCTATCCTAGCTTTTACTTCAGAAAAATGTTTTGGGCAGGTGGCAGCTTGATGCAGGATGAACGTCGCACAGAAGAAACTGTCTCACCCTGTCTTAATTATCGATACTGACACTTATATGAGTGTTCGGTTTAACGTGAGTTCACTGATTTATACATACAGCACTTCCTGATTAGCACGAATATAGAAAAAATATATATCGTGTTCAACCGGAAGCCAACTAAACTCAAGAAAAAGTATGTTAAAGCAGCATACAATAGGCATCAGCGTTGGAATAAATATACGGCACTGTAACTCTCTATAGGTTATATAGCACGGAAGCAGGAGAAAAAAATGCCGGATCCACATTTCAATCACATCGAGATAAAATATTGGGTATGGACCCAGAAACTTAAAACTTGCTGGGAAATAGGTGTGTAAAGTTGGCACTGACATCGAAGATCGAAATTCAAAAATGAACAGCCAATATTGAGCTGGTGCGAATGTCGAGCCAGCTCTGAGACCGACATTAAAAACTCAACCCTGAATATTGAGCTGGGGTCAATTTCGAGCCAGCTCTGGGATCGACATTTAAACGCTAACAGCGAATATCGGGCTGGATTCAAGCAATATCGAGCCAGCTCTGAGATCGACATTCAAACATCAACCGCAAATATCGAGCTTGGACCAAAATCAAACCAGCTCTGAGATCGACATTCAAAACATTCAAACTTGAACAGCGAACACCGAGCTGGTACAAATATTGAGCCAGCTCTGAGATCGACATTCAAATTTGAACAGTAAACATCGAGCTGGGATCAATATCGAGCCAGCTCTGAGATCGAAATTCAAACTTGAAAAGCGAATTTCGATTTGGGTCAATATCGAGAACAGTATATTAGGGATAACAGTCCCTACTATAAACTGGCCACAACTAGTTTGGCACCGGGGATCCTGGAAGTCTGCGAGGGTGCCGGAGACAGTCGCAGATCGTCTTAATAGACTCGCGGGAGTCCATACTGAGCCACCTCTGTGATAATGTCCTTATCGAGAACGGTATATTAGGGATAACATCCCCTACTCTATATTCATGTTGATGCCATTGTCTTCAAGTTGATACTGAATCCACACCCCACCTCTGTGATAATGTCCTTGTCCTTAACTTTATATTGCCCCCACCGGGGGTGGGGTATAAACTGGCCACAACTCGTTTGACATCGTGGTTCCCGGAAGTCTGCGAGGGTGCCGGTTTTTATCGGCACATTCGTCTGCCTATTTGTGGGAAGTGCTGTGGTACCGTAAAAACTTTTTTAATGAAAAGAATTCGATTAAAGACTGCATTTTACCCCTGGTATTGCATAGAGGACATTCAACGGGGGTCAATATCAAGTTAAAGACGAGGACCTTATCATAGAGGTGGGTTATGGACTTAATATCAATTTGAGGACAATGACATGAAACTTAATATAGAGGAGGGGGCTATTATCCCTAATATACTGCTCTCGATATTGACCCATGCAACTCGATATTCGCCGTTCAAGTTTGAATGTCGATCTTAGAACTGGACCGGTATTGATCCCAGCTCGATATTCGGGGTTGAAGTTTGTATGTCGATCTCAGAGCTGGCTCGATATTCGTTCCAGCTCGATATTCGCTGTTCAAGTTTGAATGTCGAACTCAGAGCTGGCTCGATATTGACTCCGCTCGATATTCGGGATTGGCCTGAATTTTGACCTCAGAGCTGGCTCGATATTGACTCCAGCTCGATATTCGGGGTTGAAGTTTGAATGTCGATCTCAGAGCTGGCACGATATTGACTCCAGCTCGATATTCGGGGTTGAAGTTTGAATGTCGATCTCAGAGCTGACTCAGCATTCGCACCAGCTCGATATTCGCTGTTCATATTTGAATTTCGATCTTATAGATGGCTCGATATTAACCCCAGCTCGATATTCGCTGTTGGCGTTTGAATGTCGATCTCAGAGCTGACTCGATATTGACTCCAGCTCGATATTCGCGATTGGCGTTGAATGTCGATCTCAGAGCTTGCTCGACATTCGCACAAGCTCGATATTCGCTGTTCATATTTGAATTTCGATCTTCGATGTCAGTGCCAACTTCACACCCCTCTTGGAGGGAATCAGAGATTTATAATTAAGATTATACAACTCAGTATATATTCTTTTGATTTCTTTGTGAGGACGAACTTTATACACATATACGAGTCTACATCGAGCCCCTCCTTCATGATGTCTATAGCAAAACTCATCTTAACCGGAATTAAAGTAGAGGGAAAAAACCTAGATACTCTTAGGCAGTTGGCTGCTTAATGCAGGGTGAAAGGCATGCAGAAAGCTCCTAGAGGAGCTTTCTGCATGTTTTTCACCCTGCATTAAGCTGTCACCTGTCTTCAATATCGATATTTATACTAACCCAAACGCAATATTGAACACTGCTAACATATGGCGCAGTCATGCAGCCGCAGTACCGGTTAGTGACCCTCACATGTACCCATTTTAACCCCTGGGCGGAGAGGAGGTGCGGATGGGAGACACTGCAAAGCGTCCCTGAAATTTCTGGGAGGGACCGGGATTTGAACTCCGGACCTCCAGATTGATATTCAAGCGCGTTACCACTAGGTCACCGCACACCACAAACATGTCTGTTCTAACTCGGATCTGCTACAAAGTTTACTTACTATCTGCTCGTCCAAGCTTTTGTGAAACTATTGACCAGGTGTCAAACAGTTTGGATCCAGGTGAGATGTCGAGTAACGTAGCGTCTCAATTGATCCAAGCTGCTTTCCAATGTCTTACAGGCTGCATTTAGCAGGTAAATAATTATTTAAGGACGAAAAGGATGCCAACAAATGTCTGTTACAATGTCTAGCAATAACCCTTTCCCTCATATAAACGCCTTTTTTGCGATTTTGAAAACAGAATCGACCCAGATCAGACGAATCCTGCATGAGTTATCTGATCAGGGTCTGCTCTGTTTGCTTATAAAATAATACAAGAGCTGACTACGGTTTCTACCGATACCTAAAACATCATATGTACATATGCCATCATTAAACTTCAGCTAATGAATATTATTGATGCCATTAATTCATACATGAATGTTTAACCCATTCGCTCATAGGCTATTTTAGATCAAACCCCTTTGAAAAAATCTACCCAAAAGTAGCATTAACTAGAGAAAAGTAAAATTTTAGAATTTTGTAGTGTTGAAACCATTGTGATAAAAAGAGCATTTATATGAGCAAATGCTCCATTTATCACAATGGTTTCATAAAGTGACCTTTACAGAGGCATAGAAAGGCGTATGTATGGAGGAAATGGTTAACAGAGAAAGGTTTAAGCAAATATTTCATTTAGACACCAAATGGTCACTGCAGATGAGGCCCAGCTGTTTGCACTTTGAAACAAAATGTCTGCTCAAAATTGAATCTGGTGCAATGTTGATTACTTTGAGTCATGTCGCGGAGTGCTGAATAAGGGATCATGTACAGTAAAGTCACACTAATGCATTCGCATAATTTATCAACACGCGAGTCTATAAAAACATGTGGTAGCTTAATGAAAGGTAAAGGAATACAATAAACTCCTATAGGAGCTTTTGTCGTGTATTAAGTTTCAACCTATTTATACTTGATTTGTACGGTCGTATTAGCGAGACTTTTGACCACACCACGGCAACAAATCACGTTTACAAATTGATTTAAATTTATTTTTGTGATTCATTGCGTCTCGCCGCGTATTCCTGTAGGATAAACATTCTAGTTGACCAGCCCAGACAGGCATAATATATCTAATTAGTTTTCCAAGATATTTCCATTGCGTCATTTATATTCAACATTTCCGCTCCATAGGCACATCCATGATGCTTGTAAGCTTTGCAAGTAAAATCTCGAGTATTCGAGCACTCAGGTACGCATCATTATCGATTTTAAAGACAAACGGCAGCTTGACGCAGGTTGAAAGTCATGTGGAGCTCTAGGAGCTTTCGGCACGATTTCCACCCTGTTGTATGCAGCTACCTGCATAAAAATGTATCAATTCTTCATTACTAAGACGCCTGGTAACTCACCTGGTAACTTGTCTAGTAACTCGGCTAGAACTCGGCTAGTAACTCGGCTAGTAACTCGCCTAGTAACACTCACCTAGCAACTCGCCTAGTAACTCAGCGTCTCACCAAGGACCACATAGTTTGACATTCTACTTATATTTTGATAAAGAAATGAAACATTTTGTTTGATTATCAAGAGCTGTACGTCCTTATATTTGGTTTCCTCTGAATTTATCGTTGTTAGTTTTTGCACTGCAATTGCAAATTTGACTTGTGTCATGCTGTCTATCGGTGTTTTGGTGGTGGTTGCGTCTTGCATGTGGCTTTGCCTGCTTGACTTTACTACTTTTCCATTTACTATCTCACATCAGCATCATTGAATGATTATGGCATTGATTGCATACTTTCTTGGACTGTAACTTTATTGAACTATTTAATGTTTCGATTTTAAGGAAAGTGGCCATTTTTAAATGTTAAATCAGTTACCCTCAGCATCGCATTGAAACACAAGAGAAATGACCGAGTAATCCAACTTAATAAGACATACTTCTCATTCGGTAAACCTTTTTGTTTATCTGTCAAGGGAGATAATTTACGGCTGAACATTTTTCCTCATTTAAGAAAACTTCATTCTGAAAACTGAAAGATATGATAAGTTTAGCAAACATTTCTTCTCGGCTAATTTGTTAATAAAAATGCCATAATACAGTAAAATCACTATGAAACACTCAAATATGCATCATTTACGGTCTTCACAGATCTATACGATAGAACCTGTCCTAAGCGGTCATTTATTTATTGAACATAGACTTAAAATGCAGTTGGTTACTTAACTCATTTGCTCCCACGATCTCATATATGGGACGTAGGCAAACAGTGTAGACTCTGATCAGACGCCGCATAATGCGGCGTCTGATCAGAGTCTACACTGTTTGCTGATAGGAAATTCAATATAAAACAAAACAAAAATGATAATTTAGACCAGAAATCCTTTAGATAAAAGATAGACTAATCCAATATATAAGCATGGAAGAATCCAATGGGTGCAAATGGGTTAATGCATGGCAAAAATTATACACAACGCTCCTATAGGAGTTTTCTGCATTGCTTTTGACCGCCATAAGGCTACCACCTGCCTTACAGACCCGTGGTTGAGCCTATTTTTGATGAACGCTTAAGACAGGTTCTATTGTGTAGCTGTTAAATACACTATAAGGTAAGCTGACACTTGACTAAACACGTCGCAACTATTATTTACTGAATTTTCGGACAAGCGAGAGATAAATGTATGTATAACAGCTGAAACCAACAGAAACATGAAAAGAGAGAAAATATATCATACTGTCACCTATATTAACCCATTCGGTGCCAAATTTCTAATTGTCGTCTGCAATCCAAGTTTGTTAAATCATTCAGTAAAATAAGGAAATGAGATAAATAACTGCAAATTTCAAAGGAATAAAGCATATATATAGAAATAGAGATTGAGGCAAATAGTGAAGTCCCTGATCAGACGCCGCCTTGAAAAGGCGGCGTCTGATCTGGGACTGCACTATTTGTCGTGGTGCATTTATGCGACTGCGGCGGTGAAAGGGTTAAAACATTGTTGACGTTACTCGTAATAGGCAACGAATCTATTCTGTAGACATTGGATTAAATGCCTTATGCTGGATTTATTTAACTCTTTCCCTGGACGTACTATACTGACGTCCGCAAACTTTGCCGTCTGCTTGAAGTTTCATCTTGAAATTTCTCCCTTTTGGGGTAAAAAAAAGATTATCAGACAGTGTTGACCCTGATATGACACGGAGTTACTCGGCGTCTCATCTTGGTCCCGTAGAAGTAACCGCTGATAACCGCCCATGGCAGCCAAAGAGTGAAAGTATAAGTAAAACCTCTCTATAACGGCCATTAAATTAAATCAAGTATTTTGTGTTAAAGGCAGGTGGCTGCTTAAAGCAAGGTGAAAGTAAAACAGAACGCTCCTACAGGAGCGTTCTGTTTACTTTCACCTTGCTTTAAGCGGCCACCTGCCCCAAATACCAAATAATTAACACAAATTAGTGTCCGTTATAGAAAGGTTTTACTGTATTGGCATTCAGCCGTCTGGGAATTTTGGACATTGAATGGTAGGAACTTTATTGAGCTTCTATTCGCCTGCCGATATTTGAATTCTGAGAAACATTTGGAATGTTATTATTCGTGCCACTTATTCGTTACAATAGATAGATAAAATGTCTCCTCTGTGTCAAAACAATTTGCTCAAATGTTTCATTGTGTAAACACTCCCTCATAATTGGACCAAAAACGTCAGCGATACAGTTTGGATGCAAAAAGTATTTTGGTTTTATTCAAAATATTCATCAAATTATAAAACGACCAGAAAGTGAATAACGGGCTTTTTTTATAAATCCTTCTCTAAGAGCTTCAGACCTCAACAGATTCCGTTCTCATTTTCTATTCATTGGGGGATTACGATGTGGCACCCAGCCCTGAGGAAATGCTGTAAAATAATGCAACAATTGGTTTCAAAATCCTTTCCATGCTTCAATCCATCACTGCTAATACAGCGCGAAGCGACGATCGATTCGACTGGCGACGTTACGTCTTTTTAGAAAACAGCACTTTCCTATCCCTTGACCTTTGACCTCACAGGCATGCCTTTATAAACAGAGCGGACCAATATCAGAAGGGTCTTGATGGAGTCGAATGATCAGGTTCTAACTTATGAAAAGCTAGAGACTGATTCTACAGTCTGTGGCATATTAACCTTTCCCTTGTTTATCCCATTACCTCATAGGCTATTTTTAGATACAACCTCTTTGAATAAAATCAATCTACCGAAAAGGAGCATTAATAAGGGAAAGGGAAACTTTAAGAATTTTGTAGTTTGAAACTATTGTGATAAATAGAGCATTTGCTCCTATAGGAGCAAATGCTCTATTTATCACAATGGTTTCACAAAGTGACTTTTACAGCGTCGTCAAAAGTCGTCAATATGAGGGAAAGGGATAATTATACAGTAAAGACTCGCTAATGATACTACATAATTCATGCTTAATGCACGACAAAAGTGATACAGACAACTCCAATAGCAGCTTTCTGTATTACCTTTGTCCTGCATTGTTCAACCATCTGCTTTTAGAGACCTAAAATGAGATTTCCTTTGAAGGGTTGTATTGCGAGACGTTACCGTGATGCTATAATATTAAGTTAACCCTTTCCCTGTTCTGTGTTTATTCCAAATTTCAATACCTACTGAATATTCATTAACAAAATAGTTATGACGAAATATGGAAGGTGGAATATTGTAGACATTTTAGAAAGCAAAGATACAGATCTATCAAATTCTATTAGCAAACAGAGCAGACCCTGATCAGACGGCTCCTCTAGGAGCCGTCTGATCTGGGTCTGCTCTGTTTGCAAATGCGTGAAAACACGTTTATATGAGGGAAAGGGTTAATCTAATTATTGTTCACTCAGTCGTTATTTAATACATGAATATTCATCAGGTAATGGATTTACCCGTTCCCTGTTCTATATTCAATATCTACTTTAATAAAGTTCACTAGCAAACAGAGCAGACACTGATCAGACGGCTCCTATAGGGTCCGTCTAGTCTGGGTCTACTCTGTTTGCAAATGCATGAAAACAGGTTTATATGAAGGAAAGGGTTAGATAGTTAGGCTTCTCATTGATGCCTCTAGGTGTACAGTGTACAGTAGAACCTGTCTGAAGCGGTCATTCATTTATTGAACATAGGCGTCGTAAAAGTAAAGTAATGCAGAAAGCAGGGGGTTTTAACATTGCTTTTGAACTGTATTAAGGTACCACCTGCCTTATAGACCCATACTTATACGTATTTTTGATGGCCATTTAAGACAAGGTCTTCTGTTTGCGAATCTCAGTTGCCCTTTGTAAACAGGTTGGATCCAGATGGGACGCCAGGAAACTCAGTCTCACGAATATCCAAACTGTAGGACTCTCGGGTTATGTTTTGAAAAGCAAATGAAGAAACATGAAACAAACGATATTTCTAGCAGACGAAATGTACTTGGTGGATAAAAGAGTAATGCCGGCTGAAATTCTAAACTGGAGTAATTTTAACTACCTCTGAATCGACCAAGCTTTTGTAAAATTATTGATCAAGGATCAAACAGATTGGACCCTAATGAGACGCCAAGATACGTCTCATCTGGACCCAATCTGTTTGCAAATGCGAGTGAGGATGATTGACCATGTCATAATAGATCCGTAACTGATAATGTCATAGCCCTTGTGCTAATATATAGTTCACGTGAACTGGTCATAAACGTTCGAAATACGATATACAGTAAAACCCCGCTAATGCGACCACTTAATGAATAAACATTGGTGCCTTTATAAGCAGGTGGTTGCTTAATGCAGTACAAAAGTAATGCAGAAAGCTCCTCTAGGAGCTTTCTGCATTACTTTTGTCCTGCATTAAGCTACCACCTGCATCTAGCACCCAGAATTATACCTCTTTTAGGTGGTCGCATTAGCGGGATTTTACTGTATTTATAAAGTTTTGAAACTATTTCGCTGCAAAATATTATCGTCAGGAAATGTTTTATCGTCTACTATAATAATCGTTTGTTTAATTTTCTATCATTTTCTTTACGAAATCGCAATAGTAACAAACAGTTTACATCTAGATGAGATGTCGAGATAATAGAGGATTGACTTACAGCATGAGACGTGGAAATGTTCGTGACACTTTGTTCATTGTTGTTGACATGGAGATAAAAGACTGCATATTCTGCTGATTACAATTTATCCCACGGGCTAAAGATTAATAGACTTGTTCAAAGCGATCATATTCTCTAGAGATCCCTCTAACTAAAGGTAGCATCATTAACTTTATCGTCAGGTCTGATATACGACGATCGCAACTGCAAATTAAGATCGCAGTATGTTTGAACTACGATAATTTCAGTCATAGCCTTTACTGATGCACACTAGAAGTAGTCATTGCGTAGATTAGGACTAGAGATAATTTGGGTTGGCTCCAGGCGACGATTTGCCATCTAATTGCCATGAAATTATAATAGATCTGACTCTATAGTTGCTACCAATACCAATCAAAGCATTGGAGACGTTGCAACATTCTTTGCATGAGATCAATGTGTTGAAAATCAAATATCTGATATCGATTAGTGCCCTTTTGCATGAAATTACGTATCTGTAAAGGAAATGATTAACACTCTTTCCAGTGGGTAATTAAGTTCCAGCTGACACTTCAACCGTTTCCCGCAATGCTTATTATCAAACTGATTTGGACATTATTACCTAATCGCATGCATAAGGTCATCCGACGCGCACTTTTTATTCATTGAGTAACTGTTTCTGGGAGAATACTTTAATTCATATTATAGTCAGGTGATTTCATCATGCAACTGATATTTATAGATAGATAGATTTTATTTCTTTCAGTAACTTATACATGTAGTATCTCGTTACATATACAGATATTCAATACATATTCATCACATGCCAACAGTAGAAAACACACATACTTCAAATAACAACAATCATTTTATAAATGCTTATTCCTGTAAAATACATCTTAGCACTAAGCTCAAGAATTCATAGTTGCGGAGAATGAACTAATTGTTAAGCCATTCAGTTGAAATAGTGTTAATTAATCACACACCAGGTTGATTTCTTGAAATAGGTAATAACAATTCCCTTTTTTGGTGAAGCTTAGGCTTCTTTTATTCAATATAGCATAGTATTTACATATGTACATAAATACAGTCAACATAATATGACAGGTATAATAGCAATTCCTGACGTCTACCTGTTTGCTTCTGTAATGAATTGTGATAATCTGGTCAGGAGTTGTCTATGTTTTATGTTAAAAGTTCTATAAATGTGTACATGTACATGCTTGATCTTTCTCTATAGTATATTTTTATACACTTTCGTCTGACAGCGTCGAATGTATTGCATTTAATAATAAGGTGAGATTCGTCTTCAATATCTCGTGCCTCACTTAATTGGCAGATTCTTTCTGGCCTTTGTATTCGCTCTCTCCTATATCTGCCCGTCTGTATTCATAGATTATGAGAGGCAATTCGAATGCATTTCCTTAAACTGTTTGTTTCCAATTCTATTTAAGTAGTCTTCTTCTGGAAAAAATGTCTTTTTGATTCACGTAAAGAGTGTTTAAAACAGCACTTGACTGCATATCATTATACCATTTCTGATGAAAGTAATATATTACCCTTTCTTTAAATAATGAAATAAAGAGCATATTTATATTTGTGGATCGTTCCAAGCATAACAAAAACCGTAATCATTCAACAGTGTTTTCACGTTGCTTGACCAAATTTTCCCACCATTCCCATACCCTTCAAGTGATACTTGATACACGTACTTCATTATGATATCATGTGAGTTTAGTAATTTCAACAAATATTTGATAATTTGAACAAACCTATTGATATATAATTGATAACGACCTAACTCACCATAGACGGCATCTTTGCATGACTTTTTCTTGACACCCTGTATCATCTTGCAGAATTTAAGATGGATTCTTTCTAGATTTTTAGATTTTGCAAAACCGCAATCAGGACATGCATAATTAATGATAGATCTAACAAATGCATCAAACAAATGCATGGCTGTTTTCGGTCTAACTTCAAGTCTATTCACATTATGAAATGTTCATTGCTTTAAGAGCCTTATCGGCTAAACACTGGTTGTTCAAAATAAACGAGTCCGTATAATTAAACGTAATGCCTAGATAGTTAAATTCATCAACAACATCTAAAATAGAATCATTATACTACCATTGCACGTGAGTACAAGTTTTACCTACGACACTATTCGTTGTTGCTGTATAAACCTCAAGTCCCCATATATTGCAATACTGATGTAATTTATCCAAACTAAGCTGAAGATCCTCTGTCGAGTTACCTACGATTACCATGTCATCAGAAAAACAGTAACATTGTACATAATTCAAAAATACCAATGCCAGAGATAACATCATCTTGCAAAAATAGTGCTAAATCTTCAAGGAAGAGGGCAAACAATGGCGGCGAGTTATTTTGGCCTTGCCGTAAGCCGACCGATATTCTGAAAAAAATCAGAAAACGTGTTTCATTGGTAATTACAAGACTCGACGTCAGCATACATGGCTCTAAATATTTTGTCATCTTAACCCATGTTAAATAACTTGAACCATAGTGAGTTTGTATAAACAGAAATCTACAAAATTAATGCACACCGCAATCGCAAGTGGTTCAATAAATGAGTGTATAATACAGTAAAACCTCTCTATAACGACCACTAAATTGTGTTAATTAGTTGGTATTTTGGGCAGGTGTTTGCTTAAAGCAAGGTGAAAGTAAAACAGAACGCTCCTATAGGAGCGTTCTGTTTTACTTTCACTTTGCTTTAAGCATCCACTTGCCTTTAACACAAAATGCTTGATGTAATTTAGTGGTCGTTATAGAGAGGTTTTACTGTAGATATAGCGTAAATTGTGATCCTTCCTTTTAGAAATCCGAATTGGCAATCTGACAAGAAGCTGTTATTCTCATACCACTTTTCGACCCTTGTCGTTAATATACTAGTAAAAAACTTTCCTAAATTACTCGATAGTGTAATACCACGACAATTATTTGGATCCATCCGGTCATTTTTCTTATGCAGTGGGACACTATATCCTTTAGGCCACAATTCCGGAAAGAACCCGGCATCAAAACCTTTATTTAAATGTCATGTTAGTATATCTGAGGATTCTATGAAATATTCATTTAATAAATTATCGCTAGGAGCACAGGCTCTATTATAATTAAATGCTTTTATAGTGCGTTCCACCTCTTGAATTGTAATGGGAACATTTAACTCTTTGAATGTTGGATTTGTTACATTGTAATCGCTATTTTCTTAAAACTTTCAACATCCTCTATACCAGCAGCTTTGATATCAGCATATATGCCCTCAAACTATTGTTTAAATTCAGAAATTCTTTATATAATTGTTTAGCCTAAAAGCAGTCTGCACCAAATCACTCGCTTTTCGCAGCATGCCCGCGAGGCTTGACAGTTTTCGTAAACAACGGATCAGCTTTAGTACAAAAGGATTTCAAAAAGTCCTGTAACATATTCTCAATACCGTTAACCTGTTATGCGCACTCTCAAAAAGGTGATTAAAGTATGGGAGTTTACCAACAATGCCTCTTCTAAAACTATTTCTATGTTCGTATTTCCATTTAAAATAAGTAAGCGTTGTTGTGCGCTTTCTTGAGATTGTTCTTTTCAGCTGGCCACGCAAACAAAACTGTGATGGAGCATGATCACTATACATGTTGAAATCATAAGTGGTAACATCGTGTATAATGTGAATATCCTTCAGACATGATAACAAATAATCTATTGTACTAGATCCATGTCGATTAAAACACGCATATGCACCTTTCCCATAATCAGACCCTAGTCGACCGTTAATTACACATTGCTATATTTTGTGGATATTGTTGCACATACTAAACCAAATCTAATGTTACGAAACATTTTCAAGTCAGAAATAGTATACCATGATTGTTTCTGGGTGCCATATTATTAAATGCCTTTTGTATCCATTGAATGCATGTCAATAAATTGCACACGAGACTGATGTGCGGAACGGCAGTTATTAGGTATGTCGGTTAGGCATGGGATCAATGGTAGGATTCCACCTATGTATTCATTGCTTCCGCAAAGAATACAACAATCCATGAGTGTTTATGCCACTGTATACATCTCAACTGATAATATATCTATATACATCTATCAGCAAACAGAGCAGACCCTGATGGGACAATCCTACAAGAGCCGCGTGAGTTGGGTCTACTCTGTTCAAAAGGAATCAAAAGGTGTATTTATGGCGTAAAGAGATTAAACCATTAACACCCACTAATATCCCAACCAAAATAACTCCAAACAAACCCTATATAATACATGTACGAATTACCCAAAGCATAATAATGCAGAGCAACAGATAAGGTTCGTATCCAAGTACAGTAAAAGCTCTCTATAACGGCCACTAAATTACATCAAGTATTTTGTGTTAAAGACAGGTGGCTGCTTAAAGCAAGGTAAAAGTAAAACAGAACGCTCCTAAAGCAACGTGAAAGTAAAACAGAACGCTCCTATAGGAGCGTTCTGTTTTACTTTCACCTTGCTATAAGCAGTCACCTGCCCTAAATACCAAATAATTAACACAAATTAGTGGCCGTTATAGAGAGGTTTTACTGTACTAATCGTCATTTCTCCAACAAATCCTTCGAGGCAATTCTAAAGAGTGGTCACAACAGAGGTTGTTTCTCGAAAATGTTTTAATTTACGCATCTTACTGGACCTCTGTTAAAGTGTATGTAATATAGAAGTATTAACATGTTATTTCATAAAACCTCCTTTTTATGCTCTGATTGTACTCTGTTTTCTTACGGAATTATATATATATGATTATACAGTTTATGCCATGACCGAATTTGTCCATGTTCACATGCTAAATTGTAGTAAAATATCCAATCATAATTAATATAGTAATAAATATTCATGATGTCTTTATTTTTCTACACGAAATTTCATGAAATAAAGATTTAACAGTACATGTAATTAGCAACAGAATGAATATTTGAATGTTATAACACGTTTAATTGTCTTTTCATGTCACAAACACTTGAGTCTATAATGAAGAAACATCTGCAAATCAAGTATGTATGCTTTATGTAGACGAAAGGAACATGCACTTTATTTATATTTGATGACAATAGAAATTATGGCGTCTAGACATGTTCATCAAACGTAATATTATCTGCATTAACCATTACCATGCTACATGTAAGCGCGACTTAACTGGCACTTGCAAACATTTTGGATTCAGATGAGACGCCGAGTAACTCAGCATCTCAGCCGAATCCAAGCTATTTGACACTCGGTCAATAATTTCTTAAAAACGTGAACAAATCAGTTGTAAGAAATTTCTTAACATTTCTGAGTTATAGCAGACTTTATTTTTTTCACTATGAGAAGGAAGGGTAAATTTATCAATATAGTCGCCACAATTGCCTGTATCACCCGTAAACTTATCTTAATTATGGGTTGGTAAGACAGGCGTCAGCTTAACGCAGGTAAAAAGTAATGACGAAAGCTCCTACACGAGCTTTCCGCATTACATTTGCACTGTATTTAACCAGCCACCTGCTTTTTAAGACTCCCATGTTCAATAAATAAATGACCGCTAAGGCCAGGTTCTACTATATACATGCATGTAAATGCATTCGACTTGCCCACGTCTTTTGCTGCCATTGTCACTTCGGTGGTTATCTATAGACACAGTTTGGATATATGCAAACAATTTGGATCCCGAAGAGACACCGAGTAACGCATGATCAACCAGTGATATATTTACCGCCAGTAATGCATTTTCAGCCAAGGTAATTCTTTCAGCCAATGTAATACTTTCCACCAGATGTCATTCTTTCCGTCTGTGTTATACCCACCGCCACTAATGCATTTTCCACCAAGGTCATTCTTTCCGCCATTGTAATACTTTCTACCAGATGCCATGCTTTCCGCCAGCAATGGATTTTCAGCCAATTACACTCTTTCCGCCAATGTTATATGTTCCTCCGTTGTTTACTTTCCATCAGCAATATATACTTTCATATTGTGTTTTACTTTCCACCAGTGTACTACTTTCTTTCCATAACGTCATGCTTTTAGCCAACGTCATACTTTCAATAAGTATTTTAATTTCACACAGTGTCATACTTTCCACCAGAGCCATACTATAAACCAGGGCCATACTTTCCGCAAGTGGCATGCTCTAAACCAGAGCCATACTTGCAACCATTGTCATGTTCTAATCCAGAGCCACACCTCCATTTAGTGTCCTGATCTAAACAAGAGCCATATTTGCAGCCATTGTCATGTTCTAATCCAGAGCCACACCTCCATCTAGTGTCATGCTCTAAACCAGAGCCGTACTTGCAGCCATTGTCATGTTCTAATCCAGAGCCATACATCCAGCCAGTGGCATGTTCTAAACCAGAGCCATACTTGCAGCCAGAGTCATGATATCAGTCACCAGTGTGTTTCGTCAACGTCCTTGTAAACAGAGTGCCAAACAGTTTGGATCCTGATGAAACGCCGAGTTAATCCACCAACGGATACTTGCAATCATTTGTAATTATATCAGTAAGCGACTTTCTCGTTTTTTTTTAAAGATCCAGACTATTTCTCTTATTTGATATTACTCGGTTTGATTGTCTTACATACTCTTAAATATCTAGTTCTAATTTTATTGTATGGTTCCCCCGGGTCTTTAAAAGACAAAAATAATTAAACCTCTGTCTTGATATGCCATAAATGGAAATAATGGAAATGCAGTAAAACCACTCTAAACCGGACGTTTTATTTAGTATAAATATTGCTCTTGTAAGGCCTACGCAAACGCAGAGCAGTCCTAGATCAGATGGTTCATGTAGGGGCTGGTTGATTAGGGTTTGCTCGGTTTGTTTATGGAATTACATAGATCTGCTTCTATGTTTTCTGCCATCGCCAAAACATTCTGTGTCCAAATACCATTGCAAAACACAAACATTGTCAGCTAAAGTTAATATGTGCGATATCATTGTTTTTACATAGATATTCGTGCAGAAAATGGTTAAAACAATTCCTGATTTACCGAACTATAATGGTATATGTAGAGCTAGACATTTAAATGCTTTTCTTAATATCGTTTTTGGAATATTTAAAATTAACATTTAGCCTGCTGTGGGCGGTTGAGTGATTACCTATGCAATCAATTTGCATAACCGATCATGTTTGAATAACTCGGGATCTCACAAGAATACAAAGTGTTTGACATCCTGGTAGACAGTCTGATTATAGCTTGAATTTTGAAAATATAGGGGGTGAATAATGATGCAAAAATAATTCGCTCAGCGGGCTAAAGTATTAAAGACTGTTTGAAAAAAAATCGGTTTAGTATTTAATTAAAATTTGCCTGTGAGAAGGATGTGTAGAAAACGGTACCAACACGTTCACGAGGCGTATTTAAAGTTACAAGTTTTCTTAGGATAATTGGACTAGAACAGTAAATCCTTGTGGAATGTAAAATTTCCACAAAATATAAAACGTACATCTTTGCACGCTAAGTAGTATGTTTTTGTTTGACCCCCTCCACTTTGTTTCAATAAATATAACAGCGTGTCAAACAGTGTTGATCCCGATTAGACGATGTGTTATTCTGTGTCTCATCTGAATCCAAACTGTTTGCTTAACACTTACAACGCTGAATTTTCAAATGGAATATTCCACAATTCAAACAGGTCATACGTATGGTGAATATGTACGGCTTTTACTAAAGAAAGGTGTAACATGACAAACAGTGCAGACCCTGATGAGAGGGTTCCTCTGTTTGCAAAGGCCAATAGTGACAGTTTCTTCCGCATTGTAAGGGTACGTGCAAAGGAATAAATAAAATGTGTACTTTTATGAGGCAATATCGAACGACGGATAAATAACATATTCCGCACATAAAATTTCGCTACTCCGCGTATTTTACTATTTTACTGTTTCATTCTTTCTAATATGAAATGTAATCACCAATTTGATATACAATCACTTCACTTGCTGTTTTAGAGTTTCCATTATAGCTGAAGCCATGTCACAAAGAAATTTAATCTCGCGTGGTAGTATTTGTGCTATAATAAGATATTTCGAAGAAAAGTTTTGGTTATTAAATTTGTCTATGCAGTCTATCGCATGGACAAGCTGAGTCGTGTGTAAAACTATTTCCTGACAATAACTATTAGTATTTACAGAGTTTCATATGTGAAATGCGTAAATTAATACAAATTCAAGAATAACTCTACTTTATTCCTCCACCAAACCCTTTGTTGTGACTACCATTTAGAGTCGTCTTTTCTCTTCGAGACGATTCTAAAGAATGGTCCCAAAATTGGTTTTAGTGAAGAAATGACGATTTTAGTATCTGAGTATGCACGTTTATCTGCAGCTCTGATTACTGTAAGAAACAACAAACATTTTGATGAATTAACTCTTTTGGCGCCAAATTTAAAAGTGTCGTCTGCAATAATAATTTCGTATAAAATATAATTCTAAACTAAATAATAAAGGTATATGAGTAAAACATTTGTTTTTAAAAACCTGTATGCTTGGGCTATAATAATACAGAAAATAGTGAAGTCCCGGGTCAGATGCCGCCATGAAAAGGCGGCATCTGCCATGGGACTGCACTGTTTTCAATGGTGCCAACAGGCGACATTGGCACCGAAAGAGTTAAATGTAGCTTGCAAATAATGTCAAACAGAAACATTTAAGGGGTTTATTTGCAAGGTCTAGGGTAAAGGTCAGAGAAACTATTGAAAGAGGAAAACACTTAAAGACATTACTGTTAGTAAGGAAATACATGTGATCAAACTTGGCATGTAGCTTGCTTGCATGGAGATAAATACTGGTAATGAAATAGTAGGTCGTACATAGGTCAATGCCAGATATATATTGTAGTTTTGCATAAGTTCTTCTGATAACTAAGTAAAATTGTGACCAAAATGATACAGTAAACTACGAATTCAGATCTGTTTAGGTAGTTAACTGCTTAATGTAGAGTGCAGTCATGCAGTAAGGCGCGAAAGTCATTCACTCTGCATTGAGCCAAACGTGTCTTAAATACCCATTTGAACGTTCGGTTTAAACAGTGTTTACTTATTCTGGTCCAAGTTGCTGTTGCTAAAATAAGAACAAAACAAAATATGGCTTAAGTGGTAGTATTGTCACATCTACGTTCAAACTCCTTTCCCTGTTCTATATTTATTTCAATACCTACGGTATACGGGCTCGTATTCATGGACAAAATAGCTATAGTGTAATAAGGAAGGTGGAATATTGTAGCAAGTTTAGAAACGAAAGAAACAGATCTATAAAATTTCATTAGCAAACAGAGCAGACCCAGATCTGGGTATATACTGTTTGCACAGGCGTAGGAAAGCGTTTTCACGGAGTAAACACTTAATCAACGTCAGCTATTTCTAGGGCGAGACATTATTACTTGTCACCCGTTGTTGTTAAATTTACAATTTGCTGTCTACAACAATTATCTGTACAACGAAATGAAAGGTAGTTTTAATGGTGTTGTCTTGTTTATGTTTTAGCTCAATTGAGCTATTGCTCAGTGTGAGAAATTATCACATGTCGCCGTCCGTCGTCTGTCCATTCGTCCACTATTCACTTAACCTTTTCAGTGCGCGACAAGAGTCGTCACTCAAGTCATTTGCAAACGGTGAAGACCAAGATGAGAGGGCTCCTAAAGGAGCCCTCTCAGCAGGATCTGCACTGTTTGTTATATTGCAATTTCCTTAAAAATATTCATGAATATTCACAATAATCTTGACCTTTTGAATTTTGGAACTGTTCACTTGATAATCCAGCCTTGAAAGGGTTAAACGTCTCCCTGAAACTACCTGATGGAAGTTGATTAGACATGACAATGATCGTGGTATAGGCGAAGGTCTTCATGGACTTGAATGGGGTAATGTCACTTCTTAGAGAGATCCTACTGTAGAACACATATAACACTTAACTAAGCGATATATTTCAATTAGACCAACTAAACTGTATTTAAATATTTAGTTTGTAAATGTCAAACAAAGGAGGTATTTCTAAATTGAAGTGATAGTCTCTGCTTGCAAAGTGACTGTTTTAAAAATGCCTAGCAAATACATAAACCGTTTGTTTATATGCTGAAAAGAAAATAGTCAAATAAACACCGAATAAGACACATTTTTCATGTGTTTGTTATTCGGCAATTATTATATTTTATTCGGCTCGCGTTATAGTTTCGTTAACTGTTCGACCAATGCCGATACTATTTTGTTGTAAGAAAAATATAAATATCGATGAAAACGGTTTAGTTTGTACCACAGGGGCAATTTTCGATATAATTTCAGATTGACTATCTTCATAATAATAATTGAACATAACACATACCGCGTTTTATGATTGAAAATATGCGTTCATTGTTGGGACTTCCTCTTTAACATTTATCTTGCTCATTTGATCCAGGTGAGACGGACACTTACTCGCTGTTTGATACTCGAGCAATACACAGATGCTCAAAAGTTGTAACAAATTGAAAGCAAAGTAAAACATGCAACATATCAAAATTAAAGAAGACATACCTTTTACAACAGGACGACACACATTGCGTACTAGAATAGGACTCCACACCGATATAAAAAGGTAATTCAGATGAACAGTGCATTTTATGTGTTCTAACAATGGAAACCTTACCATTAACATATACAGATTGGTTTTATTTGAACCAGTGGCTGCTTAATGCAGGACGAAAGTAATTCAGAAAGTTCCAGTAGAGGCTTTCTGTATAACTTTCGGCCTGCACCAAGCTATCCCATGGCTTCAATACATACAGTTAGGTGGCGGTGGTCTAGTGGTAACGCGCTTGACTATCAGTCCGGAGGTCCGGAGTTCAAATCCCGGTCACTCCCGGAAATTTCAGAGACGCTTTTCCGTGTCTCCCACCCGCACATCCTCTCGACCCAGGGGTTAAAATGGGTACCTGTGAGGGTCACTCGCCGGTACTGCGGCTGCATGATTGCGCCATATGTTAGCAGTGCTCAATATTGTAGGCCAATGACTCGATGACCAGGGGAGTAAATGTACAGTCGGCTGAGCGGTCATTCGGACTGAAAGTAGACTATAACTAGGTACTTTTTTTTCACTACAGAGAGATTTTACTGTATCCTACGGAACTTTTGTTTCACAAAAAGCAAAATAAGAACACAGAACACAAATTGATAATTGTATGTTGCATTATTCAGTAAAATTCAGTTTTAATAAAGATTATTTCACTGAAATGTTTTCGTTCTACATGCAATTTACCACTGTGTTTGCCATCGCGGTTGTTGTAGTTTAGTCGGAGAGGGGATATGTTTATTTACATTATTTGCATTTTAGGGAGGAGATGGAATAAGTGTGAGGTTGGGCGCCCCTAAACCGGTTTAACCCCCAGTGACTATTGTCACTGGCCGTTCCAAAGCGGCACTTCAATCTTCCCCCTTTTTTTTGTTTGTTTAGTCTTTGTGCGTCTCTTTGCGCTTTGATAGGTAATGTACATTTGCTGTGTTTCTTGTTGTTGTGCTGTTCTGGCGACTGTGTGTTTTGTATGCTGTGTTTACTGCATGACTCATACTTGTACTTTCCTTTAGAGTATTGTATGCCTTAGATAGTGAGTTTACTTTTGATATTTGTTACCCTATTTGGGCATTTTTGAGCTGGGACTATTATGTAAGTAACTCTTTAATGATAAAACGACACCATCAATAATAATCAGATGAGTTTTTATAATGACATATGAACACTGAAATATTTGCCATGACTGAATCTTTAGACTCAGATATGTATTGAATCATTAGCGAAAAGAACAGAACGTCTGATCTGGGTCAACTCTATTTGCAAAACAAGTTATTGAGTAAAGGGTTAACACGGTGATATACATGTAATTAGGTTTTACCTATTGGCAACCCCCCCCCCCAAAAAAAAATAAAATAACTAAATAAAAATAAATAAAAAAAATTAAAAAAAATAAAATAAATAAACACACTCTTTTGCTGTTGCAAGACAGCCAGGTTTTAGTCCATTTTCTATATGAATATCTATAAGGTACAAAATAATGCCAACATAAATGTTTATTAGCTGAATTCCTCGGAACGCAGAGTTGTTTGCTACAAACTGTACAATCAGATCATACACTTTCGTAAGCTAACGGAGTAGACCCGGACCAGACGGTTGTTACAGGCTCCTATTTGAACCATCTGATCTGGATCTATTCTATTTACAAAGGCATGTAAATGCGTATATATGAATGAAAGTATTAGAGATAATATGTCTGTAGATAAAGCGGTTATTTATTTCAATTATCTCATAAGCATTGGAATAATGTCTGGATCATTTTAACTGTCCCCTGTACAACTTACGTATATCGTAAAACACATTTGTTTGAATCAATAATAATGGCTTACATCGTCACTCGTAAATTACTTGTTCCAGAACAAAATATTATTGCGAAAAGGCGAACATACGGTACACCCCATGGAACCAACCGATATTGAACTGAAGTCTTGTCTAAAACGAGGGCGATTAACACCGATGACGTCGACACTTTATCATCATTTTTTCACAGTTTTATGTGATTCCTTGTAGTTATGTCCACACCTTACTTTTCATTAAGTAAATTACAATTTTATTTTATGAGTACAGACTTCTAAAGACACATTTCTAGAGGAGGGCCATTGAGTACATAGGACCTCTGCCTATGTCGATCGGATCTTAACGTTCCAAGTGTACACACGTAACGGGATTGGATTTTAACCATATCCAGCTATATCGCTTTTACACTACAACTCTTTTCTAGAGGACGTATAAGGAAGGGACAGCTAATATCATTTACAATGTCTTTTGCCAGACATGACTATGGATTGACACACAACCACCCGGCTGGGGATCGAACTACAGAACATTTACAACTTTTTTAGTATCAGTAAAGTCGAGCTAATATGATATCTCAAACAAGTATAATTCTGGATTTTTGAAACATATTGTAGCTTAAATCAGTACACGTGTTATACAAATATATCCTACAGGAATTGTCTGTACTATGCGTGACCTGCATTAAGAACACTCTGCCCTTTACAGACTTCTATTTTAATAATTTATGCGATCGCTTTAGTTAGATGTTGCTGTATATTTGACATTTGATAGGCTACTTGCAAATCGGAGTGCACCATAACAAAGGGTTTGGGTGTATATAAGATGCGGAGTACCTCGGCATCTCATCATTATAATCTTCTATAAACTTCTAACATCCTGTGTTCATACCAGAAAGCTAGATGAGTCCCTCTAGTAGGAACTAGATTGGACGATTCTGACCAGCCGCTGTGTTTTAAACGCGGAGACTAGCTAATGGAATTTGATAGATCTGTTTTTAGATTCCAAAATGGCTAAAATGTTACACTTTCCATATTTCATTACAACTATTTTGGCCATGAATATTCAGTAGGTACTGAAAATATCGACTAAATATAGTACAGGGAAAGGGTGAAAATGGGATTGCGACTGAACATAAACAGATCAAGTTGAGTGCCACGTGTTCCCGTCATTTTTATTGAACTCAGTTCGAGTGTCCTAGTATCTATTCATTAATGGTTTATCCTTCTATCAAAACAATTTGCATTTACTTGGGATAGCAACAAACATAATTCCCTAAAGATATGGCAGATTGCAAATCTATGCTAAATAGGAGCGCGGCGTGAAGAGAAAATGTGTTTTTGTTCTTTTTCTGGTCGAGCCTCTGAAGATTCGACAGACGTTAAAAATCACAACGTTGAAAATTCGACACATCTCTTTGAACAGTGGTCATGCTAAGCACATGACTGCACATTTGCTCTTTCGCTGCCAAATATTTCCATCTGCAACATTTGTCGTCTGCTATAATATTCATTATTTTAAAATTCCCCTTGTTCTTCGAAGGCCATTATTACAATATTAAACATTTTGGATCCGGGTGAGATGCCGAATTACTCGGCGTCTCATCTTGATCCAAATTGTTTGCATAGATTATCACAGATACGACATTGGCAGCGAAAGAAATAACCTTTTTAACTTTTTCGCTGCCAATGTTGCATCTGTGACTACATATGCAAACAGTGTGGGTCCAGATGAGACGCCGAGTAACTCGGCGTCTCATCAGGATCCAAACTGTTTGTCAATACTGTTTTTTACCAAAAGGTAAGAAAAATAAAGAAATGAAAATTTTAGCAGACTAGAAAGTTTACAGATGATAAAAAAGTGGGCAGTGAAAGAGTTCATGGTGAATACTCATAGTAGAATAGTCAATCAGTGTTTAACTGTAGAGACTTACCAGTATAAAATGCTTACATTAGCTGGTGGAATTTGAATGACAAGCAGTATATACCCTGAACAAAATAGTTATAATGAAATATGGAAGGTGGGACATTGTAACCATTTTAGAAAACAAAGAAACATACTTTTTTGAATTCCATTAGCAAACAGAGCACACCCTGATCAGACGGCTCCTATAAGAGCCGTCTGATCTGGGTCTACTCTGTTTGCAAATTAGTGAAAACACGTTTATATGAAGAAAAGGGCTAAGGAAATCCCGTAGGAACTTCTGCGTTACTTTTTTCTGCATTAAGCTACCATCTAAATTAAATGTTAAAGTATACCGGTTCATTTCAGTGACATTTTGGATAGACTCTGTTGCAATAAGAGGCCAGGGAAACACAAAACAATGTTCATTTATTAGTTGTATGACGTTGGGTTTATCAGAACGGACTCACTAAGTACCTGCATGTTAGTATATAAAATGTTGGCATACGAACAAATATAGAAGCTGTAGAATCAGTTCTATATAAGTCCACAAGTAAACAGAGCAGACATTGATCAGACGGCCCCTACAGCAGTCGCCTGATATATTGGTCTACTCTGTCTGCAAATGCGTTATAGGTGTATATGTGGAGTAAAGAGTTAACCCTTCGCTTGCTGAATTTTAAAATGCATTTCTCCTTCTTTACCCATGACCTGTGGTATAATTACATATATCTTCACTGTCTACAATTATTTCGCTGTGAAATCACTGCTGTGGAGTGTATTGGTTGCACAATCAACTTGTAAATAGTGCAGACCCTGATGAGACAGCTCCGTCTCATCTGGGTCTTCACTATTTACAGGTAGGTATATTGACGTGAATAGCAAGCGAAGGGTTAATGAAATATATATGTTCCGTTCGACGCAATAAAAAACTCTTTGAATCCCCACGAACATAATTTACTACTCGTAGCGCGACAGTATTTTCTGCATAGGTTTAACAAGTTGATGTATATCACCTTGTTTTTGCAACAAACGTACGTGGTAAAAACAGATCACGATGGAAGCCATAGACGTAGACACAAAATGGCAAACTATTTTACAATCTACAAAACATCAATAACACGACACGGCTGATATATTAATATCTCGAGAGTTTTATTACTCAGGAAAAGCAGAACTTGGTCCCATGTTTTCTGATAACATTTATCAGTGTGTGATAGTGGTTTTATAAGAGGTATTGTCGCTACTAACTATTATTCACTGTTAGCAGGGGAACTCTAACAAATACTTTTTGTATTTATCGTTCCAGTAAAATGTGAAAACATGCAAAATATGTATATGCCTTATGCTATTTTTATTTTAATTCTTGACTAAGTACTCGTATGTGACCTTGGTATGTGTAAAACATATTGACCTTTTACTGTTTACGCCTTTTGCAAATATAATGGATCTGCAAGAGCCGTTTGCTATGGCAATATATGTTTTCACTTTGTAGTTTTTATACAAGTTTTAAACTAATTAATATTCATAATGGGCAGAGTGTCGCATTAATATTCATAAAGTAAAAGGTTTATCATGAAACTCATAATTCCGGTAACTACCCTTCAATGATTTCACTTATCATATATATATAAACTAATACAATCTTTGTATTATTTCCATTCTAAGCAAAGGGGTGATTCTCGAGGGATAATAATTGAGATAAAATAAATAAAACAGTATAGTAAAGATTCACTGTTAAATATAAGTTTTCTTTTTCTTATTGCATATATGTATACTTGCCTATTGCTATCTGTTTATGTCATGTATGTGATACTGTATAATTATTTTGTTGATGTTTGCTTTTAAATAAACGGACTGGGAGTGCCAGTTCCAAAAAGAAACTAGAAAGTTGTGTCTGTAAGACACAGCGATGCCTCCGCGATGGTGCTGTGCTTGACAATGAAAAAACTGTGACAACCAACAGTACGTACACGCGTGACACACAGACAGATGGACGGACGGACAGGTGAAAAACATAATGCCCCTGACTATCGTCAACGGGGCATAAAAAAGAAAAACAACATTCTATAATCTAGTACATTATCTCAGGAGAACGACAGGTGAATCAGATAGGGAATTCAGTACAATACCTAGGATAGTATATCACTAACAGTTTGCTATAAGATAAATAAACACTAAAGCAACCTTTCAATTAAAACACGATTTATAATTGTCAACAGGGGAACAAGTTATAGCGAAATGAATAAGTTGAGCACGAGGAAGATGGAGCACGGGGAACTTCTCTGTCAAGATGAGGGAAATTTATAATATTAAAATCAAAATCTTATCTTTTGTCATAAATTGTACAAAAATAATTCCATTGTCATATTTAAGGTCTAGATTAAGAAAAGCTGCATATGTATCGGAATGGTTAGCTTTATTCAATTTGAGTTCTTTTGGGTAAATGGTAGGAATAATAATATCAAAGAAAAGATTATCTATGTTGCAAATATCACCCAGACATTGAGAAATTTCATTGAAGGCGTTTATGACATCTGCTTGGGATTCAAGTTTAACATGACATGTCTCTCATAGCACTATAAAAACAAATCTGCGACCAGTGGTGCACATGTTGTTCACACATTTTGACATGGTCAATAATAATTCTGGATATAATTCTAGATTTGGAAAACAGGAGGTAACATATTGCATGGTAAAAAATTATGCTTTCTGCATTATTTTTGCCGTGCATTAACCCTTCGCTTGCTACTCACGTCAATATACCTACCTGTAAATAGTGAAGACCCAGATGAGACAGCTCCTGCAGGAGCTGTCTCATCAGGGTCTGCACTATTTACAAGTTGATTGTGCAACCAATGCACTCCACAGCAATGATTGCACAGCGCAATACTTATACACAGTGAAGATATATGTAATTATACAACAGGGCATGGGTAAAGAAGGAGAAATGTACTTTAAAATTCAGCGAGAGAAGGGTTAAGCAACCACCTGCTTTTGCCCTGCATTAAGCAACCACCTGCTTCTACAGACACCTATGTTAATGAATTACGTTTATCGATACTTTACTGTACGTCTACATGTATACGGTAATTGTAACTTTCGTATTGGTAGTGTCTTACGTTTGGTCGTTCGTAAGTTGCATTACCGTTAATTAGCAAAACCATAGCGTTATCAAACAAAATAAAACATTTTCAAGCAAGCATCTTTGAAATATAATTATATCAAGCCTGTTAGTGATACAACACAACATAATGGTTTAGCAACAATATGGTTGAACAAGTGCACTGTCTGATTGCTTAATATGCCATGAACTTTGTGATTCTTCAGGGAAACGAAAACACATTAGCATCTTTATTTAGTTAATCACACAGTCACGTTTTTAAGATAGTGTCTGATGTCTGTAAAACCAGCTATTGTCACCAACACCTACTTTAATTTGATAATATAAAGAAGAAGAAATAACAAAAAAGATTACCACGACTCTGTCGTTTTCGTACATCGATATAAACTACAAGTGAACGTCTATATTTCAAACTTCAAGGGACCGTACAAATTACATCGAGGTAGCAGAGGTTCAGACATCCAATTTTAATCTGAACGATATCGCAACTTTACTGCTTAATGCAGGTCGAACGTAACGCTGAAAGTTCCTATAGGAACTTTCAGCATTACGTTCGACCTGCATTAAGCTGTCACATGTGTTTTTTATGCATACTGATACATTTAAGAACAAAACTGTATTGTAAAGTTGGGAAGGAACGAACTGATTTTCGAGTTATCCCGAAGTTCGAATTATCCGACTTCGTGCCGTATACGGAAGAAACGGTTTCGTCGAGCTTTGCACGGATGTGGTATTCTTTTCATCCTGCCGCCACTAAAAACGTTTTTCTTCAATCGAAATGTCCTTTAAAATAAAGCATGTGACTAAAGTGATCACTTCGCTCTCTATTAACCAGTACATACTTTCAAAATGTTTGAGCTCTGTTATCTAAGTCTAAGACAAATCTTATTAACGTATTGTGTATTTATAGCCTGCAGTTTGTCTTTCAGGTTTTAGACTGACAGCAGTACCGAAACAGCAAGCACGTTCCCAGAGACACAAAATAAGGGAAGTTTCCAAAAGTTTATTGTATGTGCATTGTTTTTTCTGTTTTGAATTTTTAACGTTTGCCCGGTTAATTATGGTATCAACCATGGATTCACTTGACAAATTTTGGTCCTGAGTGGCGCCTAAATATTTAACAGACTCCGTAGATTAAACTGCAGTACCCTTGCAAAGGGTATTAGGAAGCATTTTGTTTATATGTATGGTTGACTAGAGTTATAACATGTTTTATCACATAATCTGCCTTGTGTGAGTGCCGTAACAAAGTGCCGTATTTCGCGGAAATGCACAATGTATTTTTTATGCAAATGAGCAATCGCTAGCCAATCGTAGCGCTCATTTAAGTGTTAACCAATCGTAACGCTCCGTGTGCGCTGTCCGTTGTATTACTACGTTGTTTGTTGGCAATGGCCGAAACAGCCGTCATCTACAGCCCGTTTTATTTTCTATGGCATTTTTAAGGCTTATGTGATAAAAAGCATCTTACATTCATGTTCATTACAAATTGTTTTCATGAAACTCGTTTACTATAATGAATATGACACTCGCTAAAGCTCGTGTCATATTATTATACTGAACTTGTTTAAAAAAAAACAAAAAACAATTTGTAATGAACACTCATGTAAGATCCTCTATATAGAAGATACCGACCCATAATAGAGCATAATACATAATACAACATAATGCATTTTCATATATAGCCTGATCTTCAAGAGACAAAAAGGGTTGAGTTATCTGTATAAAACTCCCGTCACGGCTAATATATCATTAACATATATTAAAAACAGACGAGGGCCTAAAATTAAACCTTGCGACACACCACATGTATGTGACGAGACCGACAAGACAAACGACAGGCGAATATCAGGCGAAACCATTGTCTCCCAATACCCTGGGACCGTGAAACATGTAAATGTATCATGTCTTCTGAATTGATTATCTGCGATATCGATCACGCATCATTTGCGACTTTATTGATTTAACTCTTTCGGTGCCAAATTGCTTATTAGTGTCTGCAATCCAAGTTTGTTAAGTTAAACCATTCGGTAAATTAAGGAAATACGATAAATTCACAGGAATAAAGCACAGATATAGAAACAGAGTTTGAGACAAAAAGTGAAGTTCCTGGTAAGACGCCGCCTTGAAAAGGTGGCGTCTGATCTGGGACTGCACTATTTGTCGCGGTGCATTTTTGCGACATTGGCTGTAAAAGAGTTAACTGATAATTTATGTTTAGTTTTTTGTCTTGCTGATTTTGAAAACACGTCGTGGTATCGCATAAGCTTTGGTGTGGTCGGATGCGCCGTGGTAGTCGTTGTGTAAAGCCTTTGAAGTTTTGTCGAACTTTCAGCATTAGTACAATGTACAGCCATCCCTATCAAACACCATACGGTTGTTCACCATTATAAAACGTACCAGTCAGGAGGCCAGCTAAAGTTATCGCGCACCCTCGCCTGACCTTTTCAAGGGTACCAGGGTGTTTGGTAGGGTCTGCTGAATGGAAAAACTAATTTCCGGTATAGATATTTCAATCGTTCCCATGGCAACCGTTCGTGTGGACAAGGACGGTGTGTAAATGCATTATATATATGCTGTATTGGGTGATAAGATTTTGAAACTGGTGCCAAAATGGAGGTAAGACGTTGGTATTTAATTAAAACATATGTGTTCGTTACTTAAATTATTTCCATGAAAACGTAAGACGAGGGTGGACGGTAACCCTATCTGGTGCCTTGGCTATACTAGTTGATTTGGGGTTATTACTCTAGCATACAGAGAAAAAGATAACTCGTCATCAACACCATTACAGTCGTCCGTATCAAACGTCACACAGATGTGACATCTGACAAGAGACCAATTCTCTATCATACATATCTAAAGAGTTACGGTTTATTAAAACACAGCTTTTCGCGACAGACGAGCACTGTATCTGCGCTCGATGCTATTGCTGAGGCTAAAACAGAATAAGAATCAACCATATTAAGCACCACCTTTTCTATTTCACTGTCGACATTATATTTAACATTTTCCTTCTTATAAACGCCTTTTTAACGCATTTGCAAACAGAGTAGACCCAGATCAGACGGCTCCTATAGGAGCCGTATGATCAGGGTCAGCTAGCTCTGTTTACTTGATGTATTGTATAGATCTGTTTCTGCCTAAAACGAAACAAAAAAAACCCAAAATCAACAACAACAACAAAACAAAACCTTGTCCATGTTTACTTTAAATGGTTATGTCAATGAATATTCATGAAGTCATGAAATGTTTAATAAATACTGAACAGGGAAAAGGTTAAGCCTTCCATCGTTTGAATGTGAAAAGAAACCAAAACGATTGATTTGTATCTTCAGGAAACACATACGAGTGGCTTCATGAGACAACCTCCCTTGGTCCGTTCTCTACGTACTTGTTCATGTGCATATTGAGGTAATACTGTTTTTTTTAAAGATTCATTATAATTATTAGGGGCGTAGCCAGCGATACGCACTTACGCACGTGCGTAACATCAATCTGAAAGGTGAAAACATTATTATGGCCAAAATGGAGCAAATGTCGAAGGCTAAGAGGAGTAGAATTTGATAGACGTTCTGACTTGTCATGTAAGTTTTTATTCCCTTATATTGAGCCATTTAACGACTCTGTAAAAGTCACATTTTGAAACCATTGCTATAGTAGGAGCAAATGCTCCATAGGAGCAAATGCTCTATTTATCACAATGGTTGCAAAACTACAAAATGCCCTCTCCCGGACCCCTATAACCACGACGCGTACAATACAGTTGGATTCAGATACGCTCTTGATTAAAACCCTTTTAAATCATCAAATGCACATATATATTAAATGTACACACTTCTTAACCTTTAACATGCGGGGCAAGGTATTTCTATACAATTTGCCACCAACCGCAATTTCAAAAATCAAACTACAATCTACAAAATGGAATACAGGTTGGATCCGGATGCGAACCCGAGTCAATGTGTGAAACGAGTGTGCTAGCATTTGCAACCAGTGTATACTCACGTCAGAAGACTCTTAGAGGATCCATTGGATTAGGGTCTGCACTTTATGCCCCATCAGATTAAGTTTGTCATACTCACTGAACTCTATAGCTAACCATTTCCATCATGTAAACTCCTCTTCACGCCTTTGCAAACATACATGTAGTAGACCCAGGTCAGACGACTATAGGTCCTACAGTTTCTATCATTACGAAAATTGTACAGTTAATATACACGATGTCATTATTTCTCACGAATATTCAAACAAGGAAAGGATTAACTACTGATGGCCAATTACATTTTCAATATTCAGGATTGAAATGGTTAAACAACCATTACATATACAGTAAAGCCCCTCTAAACAGGAATTCAAGTAGAGAAGAATTTAGATACTTTCCGGCAGATGACTGCTTTATATATGATGAAAGTCACACAGAGAGCTCCTAGAGGAGCTTTCTGCATGCATTTCACTCTGCATTAAGCTGCCACCTGTCTCTAAGACCAATGTTGTTACTAAATTGAACGTACGGTTTAGAGGGGTGTTGCTGTATCTAAAAGATACAGTGATATTAACTGTTGTGATGTACTTTGAAATTCAAAGTTTGAGTTTGTGACCTTGACATACGTTTAAGACAATAGTAATAATTATAGTTTTAGTATTTATCAAAAACCTCATTTTTATCATCCATGGAAACTATTCTTAAAATACCTATGACACGTTCCCACATGCAACTGTTTAAAAGGTTTTATCATTCAGTCATTTTAAAAAGGCATTGATAGAAGAAATAAACAAAATGTCTAGAACATAGGTCATATGTAGAAAAAACCCGCTTATATTGTTTCTCTAATGATTAATTGTTGTTTCACATTACAAACTTTATTAGTTCAGTCATAAAAATACCCGATGTACGAGGTCACATCTCAACGTTATTGTCAGGACGGCAGATGCGTTGTCAAGGGAGTAGATGCGTAGTATATAATATACTGTCTCATAACCTAGTCAATATAATTATGACGAGGCTAATATATCTGCAGCACCTGCGTCATCATGGTATTAGCTTATTCAATAACGACAGGTAGCAAATAAAGTTAACCTTTTCCCTGTTGAATATTCATGTAAGAAGTAATAACATCATGTACATTGATCAGTTGATTGTTAAATAAGTCATATGTACAATTCATTTTTTATGCTTTATTCTCCCCGTCATAGGTATGTGAGGGTCGGGGAGGACCATCCCTCATCATACCTTACAATCATTATGTCTCCCCCATATTTATATGGGGGAGACATATTGTTTCGTGAGAGTTGTCTGTCTGTCTGTCCGTCCGTCTGTCTGTCCGTCACACTTTTTGTCCGGACGATAACTTCAATATGCCTGATGCCAGTTGATTGAAACTTCATATATATAAAGAGCATAATGAGAGGAAGTGTCATGCACAAGGTCCATAACTCTGGCTTCACTAATATAGGAGTTATTGCCCCTTGTAAACAAAATCACACTTTTTTGTCCGGACGATAACTCCTATATGAATCATGCCACTGGATTGAAACTTCATATATGGAAAGAGCATAATGAGAGGAAGTACCAAGCACAAGGTCCATAACTCTGACTTCACTAATATAGGAGTTATTGCCCCTTGTAAAAATTCACACTCTTTTTGTCCGGACGATAACTCCTATATGGCTCGTGCCATTGGATTGAAACTTCATATATGGAAAGATCATGACTAGAGGAAGTGTCATGCACAAGGCCCATAACTCTGGCTTCACTAATGTAGGAGTTATTGTCCCTTGTTAAAAAATTCACACTTTTTGTCCGGACAATAACTCCTATATGGCTCATGCCATCGGATTGAAACTTCATATATGGAAAGAGCATGATGAAAGTAAGTGTCATGCACAAGGTCCATAACTCTGGCTTCACTAATATAGGAGTTACTGCGCCTTGTAAAAAATCACACTTTTTGTCAGGACGATAACTCCTATATAACTCATGCTATTGGATTGAAACTTCATATATGGAAAGAGCATGACGAGAGGAAGTGTCATGCACAAGGTCCATAACTCTGGCTTCACTAATATTGGAGTTATTGCCCTTTGTAAAAAAAATCACAATTAATTGTCTGGACGATAACTCCTATATGGCTCATGCCATTGGAGTGAAACTTCATACATGGAAAGATCATAATAAGAGAAAGTGTCATGCACAAGATCCTCAACTTGGGCTTCAATAAATGTAGAGTTATTGCCCCTTGTACATTTGTTTAACGCTTTCTTGTCCAGACGATAACTCCTACATGGCTCTTGCCATCGTATTGAAACTTCATGCATGGAGAGAGCATGATGAGAGAAAGTGTAATGAATAAATCTTGCTTCAATACTTTTGGAGTCATTGCCCTTTGTTACATTTTTGGCTAGTCAATAACTCCTGTTCGACTGATGCTATTGGAATGTCATTTTATTTATGGAAAGGGCATGATGAAAGTAAGTGTCATGCACAAGGGCCATAACGATGGTATCAATATTTTTGGAGTTATTAGCTGTTATCATTTTGTTTGGAAAGTGCATAATGAGGGGAAGTATCATTCAGCAGGTCCATAACATTTTTAGTGATTTCCCTTTACATATTGTTTTTATTAGAAGGGAGACATCCGTTTTTGTGACAAAAACCTCTAGTTTGGTAGGTTAATAGCATTGATTCATGTTTATGATAAGTATAATGGTTACATAAGTAAACAAACAGATAAAATCAATGGTAACCAAATTTAAACAATGCTGTTTCAACAAAAAAGTATTATTGATTTATATTTTATACAATTACTATTTTGACGGGGAGTTTCTATGGATTTGATAATAAATAAGAACAAAAGGTGAAAAAATACATAATTATATAATAATTATAATTATATTTAATAAGTCACATCTAGAGTATCCTGATAGATAAAAAACGAAAAAACAAATAATGGAAAAATGCTTGATGGGGTTCTCTCATTTCAATAATACATGTATTACTATTTTGATGTTTTTTCATATATCAATGTTTAAATCTGTGCAGGAAAAGATAATTGTCAATGCCTTTTTTACGTTATAGATATTGTAATGCATATGGATGAATATATTCCTTAATTAGATCACAGTATTTTGACCATGTCTGATCAAACTGTTCAAGATAATTATCCCTTGTTGCTATGTATCTCAGAGCCTTATATTTAGCTATTATTTTGTTTTTCAATGATATTATTGAGAGTTTTCCTTTTCTTTTTCTGGTCAGATATATATAGTACTTTGTTACTAGTAGAATAGTCATGTCAGCCATTGAATAGGAAATGTTTAAATTGAAAAGGTATATCTTCTCATTTATAAAATTATTAATTTTTGCTAATTGCATCCACCGCTGAACTTTTGTTAAAAATAATTCTGTTTCTGGACATGACCAAAGCATATGTTGAATTGTTTCTATTTCACCACAAACACTACAAGTAGGATTGTTTGAGATTTTGATGTTAGAAAGGTATTTTTGTGTTGCAAGAATTCTATGGTTTATTCGATACTGAAACCACATTATTTCTGTACTGAAATTATATTTAAATATAGCATTGTAGATTTCTTTCCAATCGTTATCGTCTATCTGAACAATTTGGTTCCATCTTGTCACGGCAGTAGGTTTTTCATTATTTTTAGTCAGTATGTTATATATAAATGAGATGAACCTTTTGACTGTTTCAGTAGTATTAATGCATTTAAAGGGAGTAATGGATTTTGCAATTTTTGCAGTGTTACTGTAAAGCTGAACTTATTTAAAATATTTTTATAACATCTATAAGACCGTAATATTTTACAAAGTCAATATGCATATCATAGACTTCACAAAAAGACTGATAACTGTAGAAGTTTCCTTCAGAGATGAGTAGATCATTTATTTGTGAAATCACTTTTCTAAAATAAGGTTTGTAAAACACATACATTTTACTTATTTTAAATATATTTGTTGTAGAATAATTGTGTAGCCATTAATTCTGTTATGTTTTCATGAGTGTATGATGTTTGTATTTTATGGAAAGCTTTAATGACATCTTGCCAAAATGGATTTGATATTTCTTTCTCACATTTTTGTAGATTCTCGGATCCTAAAGAGAAATTTTTACTATAATCAATATTACATTCTAGAATTTTGTTCCATTTACCATAGTTTGTTATTAATCTTCTCAACCATGTTGATTTTAAACCTTCTATAAAACATTTTTAATGTATCATCTTAAGACCCCCTTCAAAGTATTGTTTAACTAACACTGCTTTTTTATTTTTGCAATCCCTTGCCAAATGAAGTCAAAGAACATTGAATTTATTTCCTTTAAGATTTCATTAGGAGGATTTGGAAGTGACATAATGAGGTGATTAAGTAGGGGGAGAAGTAGTGTTTTAATTACTGTTATTTTCCCCATAGGTGTTAAATACCGTCGATTCCAATTTGATATCAGAACTTTTAATTTTTGTATTTTTTTCAGTATAGTTGAGCATAACCATGTTTGAAAGGTCCACATCAAATATAATCCCTAACAATTTAAACCTATGTACAGTTCATTTTGGTATTAGTAGAAACTGTAGAGTCAGATCTACACCAACACGAATTGAAAACATAATATGTACTTCAAATGTTCGTATTGATATCTTTTTATATCAATACTTCAATTCCATGTCAATGTGTTTTTGTGTAATTTTACTGAATATAAGTCGGGTTTTGCATATGTTTAAGAGAAATTATGTTGAGAAAGGTCGAACTATGTTTTTGAAAACTTGCAGATTGTTACATAGTGTTTAGAGAAACACAATTACTGATTGAGTGCATTAACTATTTTGGCGCCAAAAAGTGTCGTCTGCAATACTAATTTCATATTGAATATAATTCTAAACTAAATAATAAAGGTATATTAGTAAAACATTTGTTTTTAAAAACATGCATGCTTGGATGGTGCCAACAGGCGACAATGACGCCGAAAGAGTTAAATGGTGCTCTAAAAGTATGTAACCAATGTTACCTCCGTCCCATGTTTGCGAATAAATGGACGAATACGTCGCCTCATTGAGTTAACGAAACCTTCCATCAGAAGTGTACTGTGGAGGTTATTAATAATAGTTTTAATAACATTGGACCTGTCTCTCTGACCTAATTCATCCTACATTTGTTCTATGGGGGTTCTGTCTAGGGATTAAGCAGGCCAAGGCGAGACTTACGTGTTATTCTGAGCAAGGAATTGTGTGGTTAAACGTCAATACAGCTACGTGATATGTGGGATCTTGCATTGTCATTCTGGAAAGTGTCCAGCCTATTGTACCGAATAAATGGTATAATTATTTTACAACCTTTGCGTAATGGTTGATGTTTCTCAATAGTAATGACCGGAACAGGTTTTATTCCCCCCCATATTATTTCCGAAATGTGTATACAAGGAAAAGGAAAGGAAAGAAGCGAAAGACTATGTCTTATAAAGTTTCTCCTCTTCAGATATCAAGTGTACATTATAGGGGATATTTAGGTTCAAACAACAAATGAATAACAAACTAAACGAATTCTATACTAACAATTACACCTTTGGTAAATGTATAAAATTATATTGAAACGGCTGTTGTAATAACAAAACATATTGTGTTAGGTAGGAAGTTGTTGATATACTAAGTTTGGAACAAAAATAAAGCAAAACTAAAATAAAATAAATGAAACACATAAATGATGTGTAGGGTTGGACGGAGATGAAAACAATGATGAAGGGTAAAATATACAGTAACTTGTAACTTGAAACTGTGTTGGCTTAAAGGGTGTGCAATGGTTTAAAAAACACCAAACAAACGAAAGCTAAGAATTAAAGATGATAATGTACAACATCGTTACGTATATGGTATAACTGTGTTTAGGTTTATAGACCCCAAATCTGTCCCAGGGCTAATCTTTGGCCTGTTGAGCGAATTACATTTTTCACCCACAAAATGTCTAAAGTTTAATCAATCAGTTTATCAAACAGGGTGTCAAACAGTTTGGATCCTGATGAGACACGAGTTAATCGACGTTCCATCTAGATCTAACATGTTTGCATAGGTAATCAGTAATCACTCATTCGCCCGAAACCGGCTAAAGGTCGAGGTGCGATTGTAGTTGTTTTAAGTGAAAATAACGAAAGGCATATATAAGAAAAGACCCCCATCCATTCAATGATTACATCTACAATGTACCAGTATACACAAATTGCTTTAACAAGGTTTGAACAATATATTTCCATTTCAATTCCATTTCCCAAGCTTGCTAATTTATCGTTAATTTATGTACTTCGATGTTTCAACGAACCAGTTAAGATCGATAGAGTTATTCTTACATATATTTATAATCTAACATGTAGAGATTGTAAGCCATGGTGCATCGTTTTAAATAGACAATGAACTGCCGTTTACTAACTTTCGATATAATGGATTTATTTGCTTTATCGGAACGCGGTGATTATGTTTACCAAGAAAACACATTTATTGCATTTAGGGTTGATAAGCAAACATGGTCCGACGTTATTTCCGTTTTAACCAGCTGTAAAAATGTGTTCATGTTTTGATTTGTAGTGATTCTGACTACTTCCGATTCGATCAAGCTTTTGAGAAACTGATGGCCGTGTGTCCAATCGGTAACTCAACAGATTCCTGCCATTTTGCAAATGTGAGTCAGATGAGGGACTGAGGACGGAGGTTATCTTTTAAGACAGTTACCATCATTAATTGATTTTGCCACCTGAAAACTGGCCTTTTAGACACTGGAGATGTCACATTTATCTGTCACTATTCACAATATGCCCATGTCTGTAACACTGAAATATCGTCAATGTATATGGCTGCACCTACTTGAACGATCAATAGGTTTTGTAAGACTAAACGGACTCAAACTTAAGTTCGTGCCATTATTCATAATCACTTCCCGTGAAACTATTACAATTTCTACGTGCTTCTTACAGCCACGCGGTACGATGGCGAACCAGTGACACAGTTACATGAACCTCCATCGTGGTAATACAGTAAAATCTCGATTATTCGATTTTTTTAGAATAATTTAGAATCGTATAGGCAGACGGCTGCTTAATGCTTGGAGCTTTCTGCATATAACCTTCGCCATGCAATAAGATGCCATCTGTCTTAACGATCGATTATGATACGTATTGTAGTTTCGGAATAATCGAGACTTTACTATATATCTAACGAATACCCATTTTCACATCAACCATATTTTCATGATCTAATCCGGTGTCAGCAGTGTTTGTAGATAGGTACTATCAAATCATGTCGACTAAATTGTATTTAATTGTCTCCAGGATTTAGCCAAGATAAACGCGAATGTTTCTACACTCTGCAAAACGTTCTTCAAATCATTATCAACTCCAGTTGTCAACTCCAGGTTTCGCATCAAATCTAAATTTCAGAAACACAATATTGCCCGGAGAGACATAAGTTTACGCAGCAAAGATTTTAGTTTGCCATGGTAATCCAAGTTCTAATTCTGCATAACTTATTCTAGTTTTCAAATCTACGTGTTTTTGCGAATCGTATCAAATTCAGAATTATAGGAATAGTTGGGGACTGTTTTGCCGAGAAATTAATATGGACGTTAACTCAACAGACAACAAATTGTTGTTGACGGCAAAATTTGTTTTCTGCTAGACCTTTTGTTAATTTAATTTTCTCCCCTTTTCTTTTAAAAATCATTTCCATAGTTACAAACAGTTTGGATCCTGATGAGACGCCGAGTTACTCATCCGGATCTAAACTGTTTACATATGAAGGTAATCAAGGAAGCATTATTGGCAGCGACGTAAAGGTATTGTAATATGCAGTAGCACATATCCAAATTGTATTGGTAACTTGCTTACTATTACAGACATTTCTTTTTTTTTTTAAAAAAAAAAAAATCATTCTCTCCTATTGACGCATCTGTAAAATCATTGTTTTGAAATCATTGTGATAAATAGAGCATTTGCTCCTATCACAATGGTTTCAAAACTACACAAGTCTAAAATTTTCCTTTTTTCTATTAAAGGCTCCTGTTCGGTAGATTTATTCAAAGATGTTGGATCGTAAAAATGGTCTAGCTGTAATGTTATTTATTATTCATTGCTATAAGTAAAACAAAACACAAACAAGGTTTACAATGACGAAGTACTGTTTAGTCTCGCTAAAGCGATTGCATGCTTTATTAACATAGGAGACTGTTAAACGGGGGGTTGCTTAACCCTTTACTCTATAAATACGCATTTCTGTGTCTTTGCAAACGGACTAGACACAGATCAGACGGTTCCTATATGAGCCGTCTGATCAGGGTGTGCTCTGTTTGCTTATTATATAATATAGATATGAGTCTAGAGTTTCTACCATGGCCAAAACTTCATCTGTCCATGTGCTATTATAACAAGTTAATTTAATAAATATTCATGGCGTCAGTATTTCTTTCATGAATATTCATGGTGGAAAGGGTTAATACAGGGGGGGGGGGGGGGGGGTTCTGTATCCTATTTCGTCCTGCATTAAGTTATCCCCTGTTCTAAGACTCCAGATTTAGACTTCTTTTGAGCAGTCGTATCAGCGAGAAATCACTGTACAACAAAAACATGTGTTTCGATACTCCATTTGACAAGACAAAACTAAACATATAAATCGTATACGCTATTTATTATTATATTGGCACATTAATCTTACATTTATCTGTAGTTTATATACTGAAAAGAAGTATATCGCAAGAAAACCAAACGAATACTTGCCGAAGAAGACCCTTTTATGTGTTTGATATCGAATACCCGAGTTTATCCACCAATGTATAAGACTAAAAATTCTGAAGGGAGGTGACACCCCCCCCCCCAACCCCGAGAGCAAAAATTGCAACACAAAAAGAGAAAATTGCAGACTCGGTTTTATTGAGTCTGTTCATGAGCAGTAATTGAAAGTGCAACACTGCTCACGCCCCCTAGCACCGGCTTAAGCGGTATTCAATTTTCAGAACAAGAAGTACTGAAATTCATGATCTCCAAGGATCAGAAGGTATAACAACACTGAGAATGAAGTACGGGGCGACGTTTTACGGCCGCCACACAAGCACTTAACACCTGCTGTTGTGAAGATTATAAATTCTGAAGGGAGGTGATTCCCCCAAGAGCAAAAATTTCAACACAAAAAGAGAAAATTGCAGACTCGGTTTTATTGAATCTGTTCATGAGCAGTAATTGAAAGTGCAACACTGCTCACTCCCCCTAGCACCGGCTTAAGCGGTATTCAGTTTTCAGAACAAGAAGCGTCCAAAATAATGACTGAACATGATAAATACAATGTGTTCATTAACGGTACTACCGCTTCCAGAAATATTTGGAGCATGACTATAGACAAATGGAGTTATGTAATCGAAGGGTATCCCTATGTATTGCTGAACTGAATACCAGTGCTTCACATCTTTCTATATTCAGTTGACTCGAGTCATTCACCTACGAAGTCGATTGAAAGTGGCCAGTAGGGCGTGCAGACATGGGCGAATATGTGACTACTGTCGAGTGTGAACACGGTATCTCATCAGGATCCAAACTAGTTGACATACCATTGATATTTTAGAGAGGAAATTGAACGAAAGAGTGTAAAGTTACTACATGTTCCATTATAATACCGATCTTTCGTTTTCTCGCATACTATGACGTGTCGCAAGTCGCACGATTCAGTATCTGTGTATTTATGTTATGGCATATACGTCTTCAATAAGTTATATAAAATGTACATATATACGACATTTCATAATATACATATCAATGTGTACAATATACATACATGTTTTACCATATGTACATTGAATTTTACTGTGAGTACAAATATATTTATTGAACACATGTATGCATTTTCATGAACCACACAAATACTGTAGAACCTGTATTATATGTTTAAATATAATCAAAACAGTGAAAACAAAACAAAAACAAACTATATGGTTCAATTATGTCTTTTAATACCTGCAATTATGATTATAAAGAGAATCAAATCGGATATACATGTACACAAAAGTCTCGCTAATATGGTAACTCCAGCGAAAGTTAAACAGGTTGTAGCTGAATACAGGACAAAGTTATGCAGAATGCTCCAAGATGAGTTTGTCCTGCATTAAACAACCATCTGGTTTAATAGTCTCCTATGTTAATAAAACATGCGGTCGCATTAACGAGAACCTACAGTACTTTGTTACAGCGTTGATATTTATAAAATAATTATGTTTGTATCACTTCAGACTAACATTTCTCTGTAAAACAAGTTATTGATCATAATGTTTACATATATAGATTATTGTTTGCGTAATAAATCATAACAGAATTCAATCTGATATTTTCAAGTAAAGCTTTTCGCTGCCATATTGCGTCGCCTGCTAATGTTGTCGGCTACAATACTCACGTTTTACTGTTCTTAACATTGGTTAAAACATAGCCACAGTAATAAACTGTTTAGACCCTGATAATACACAGACATACTTTGTGTCTCATCTTGTTCCAAACTGTTTGCATAGGTAATCTCGGATGCGAAATTGGCAGCAAAAGAGTTGAACACTGATCAAATACGTCTCGCACGATATATTTGTGCATCACAGTATCCATACAAACATGTTACTTAACTGTTTATACTCTGACAGTGGTATTTTTACCTATTGGAAATAGTTTGGACCCAGATGAAACTTTTTATTTTGCGTCTTATCAAGATCCAAACGTTCGAGACAATGTCAAAAGTACAAATAGGAGTCACGCAGGGAATACCACATACAGAACAAACAGCCGCTCGAACAGCAACACAAGAAACCACAACAAATGTACATAACTACCAAAACCGTAAAGAGACGCACAAAGACAAAACAAACAAACAAATGGGGGAAGATGGAAGTACCGCCTTGGAACGGTCAGTGACCAAAGTCACCGGGGGTTTAAACCGGTTTAGGGGCGCCCGACCTCACTTATTCCATCCCCACCCTAAAAGACAAACAGTGTAATTAAACGCATCCCCTCTCCGACTACAACAACCGCGATAGCTTATACAGTGGTAAAGTGCATGTAAAATTAATACATATTAAGTGAAATAAACTGTATCCACCTATCGCTAGTGTACTCAATGATTGAGCTGCAAACAGAGTAACTGTAGAAAGGTAATAAAGGGTACGACAAAAATCCTTCCGTTTCCGGATTTTAGAGGTAAAACACTATATTGGGCAATAATTAGTAACAGACATGATTTTGAAAACTATCATGATAGAGTACTGGAACGAGATAGAATACTGGATAGTTTATGGTATCCATTATGGAACTATGTTACAGGTTTCTTACAAACTAAGGACGTTAACTGGTAGCGATACGCAGAATCTCCATCGTATTATCAATATCATTTCAACCCCCATGGCCATATAACCTCATTGATTATGATTGTCCCTGTCATGTATTCATACGCAATCTAGGTACAGTCAGGGAGAAAATGATTCATTTTGCCAACATCAAATGTAAATTTGATCAAAACAAGAGTTAGATAATTCAACTTTACCACTTTTTCCTTTATTTACTTACACAAAAACGTCTGTCTGCCTTCTGCTATCGAAAGTGCAGTAGTCCGTTCATCCTTAACCTTATTGAAACGAATTTTCACGCCACTACACAAAGAGAGTAGACCCAGCACAATCGGCTCCTACATGAGCCGCCTTACCAGAGTCTGCTATGTTTTCGTTTGGAATTATAGACATATTCTACAGTTTCTGTTATAACCCAAATCCATATTCCATTATAAAACATAATTTAATTTTTATGTATGATGTCATTATGTCTTACATGTATATCCATTGAGTGAATATTTGATTTAACTTTTGATGTCCAAGAGCAGAATAAATAATCGATTTGCAGCGCTATTAGTAAGACCAGTAAAGACAGTGTACATATAACGACACCGAATTGATGCTCTTGGCTTTGGATAAGAAAAAACATATCATAGACAACGTTTCGTCGGACAATTGTTTGCTTTGACGGGACTAGGCAAACGTCAATAACCAAAATGGCGGCTGGCTTAATAACCATAGACTAATCCTCGTCTAATTTTGACATGGCTGGTTAGAATATAGTACATCTGGTAGACTGATATGTTGTTCGCCGGAATAAGAATACACCAACAATTTGACAAGCAGAAAATACAGGGTCTAATAACCCTTTGCTCAATGAATATTTATATAAGAATTACATACATCAAGAATATCAATTGGTTTAATTTTTATAATGGTCCATATGAATACATGAATGTTTGGCAAATACAGAAACCGTATAATCAGATATATCTTTTCATAAGCCAACAGAACAGACCCTGATTAGACGGCTCCTAGAGAAGCCGTCTGACCTAGGTCTACTCTGCAAAAGGCGTAGAAAAGACGCATATTCACCGAGTAAAGGGTTAAAATATTTTCATTCTGGGTCCATGCTTATAAAGCGTTTTAGTTGAGCCTGAGTTCGTTCGCAAGTTTTTGATTGGTCAGATTTGATTTCTCAAGCTTTTGATTGGTCAGATATGAGCCAAATCTGACCTATCAAAAACTTGAGAACGAACTCAGACTCAACCAAAAGTTTTATAAGCATGGGCCCTGATTTCGTACTTCTGGCTCCTTACTTCTAGTGTTTACGTCCTTGTTCTCACGTCATTGATTTGCACTGTAGAGTACTACTTTCAACACTTCTAATTTCGTACTTCTGACTTCCAAAGCGTTACTTCATTGTTCTAAATTCATTACATCTTACCAACGAGTACCAACCTCAATACTTCCCACACCAACTTTTTCTTACTTGAAAGTAAGAAGCCAAAAGTAAGAATTGGAAGTGATAAGTAAGAAATATGAAATAAACAAAAAAACAAGGGCATGTTGTATTGCTATGCAAGACATGAGTCCCCCACCGGACTGAAAAAACCCCACCACTCTCCCCACCCCACCCACCCATGGTGTGGTTGACCATGGTATATACATGACCACCTGAATGGTATTAGTACCTACTTTCATACATTGAATCAGTAAATAAAAAGTTATTGTCCCGACAAGAAAATATGAAAAAGGGGAGTAACTCCAAAAATATTAATGCTAGAGTTATTGCCCTTGTGCATGACACTACACCTCATCATGCTTTTTCCATATGAGAAGTTTCAAATCAATTGAACAAGAACATAAAGAGTTATTACCTGGACAAGAAATTATGAAATGGGGAATAACTCCAAAAATATAGATGCCAGAGTTATGGCCATTGTGCATGACACTACCCCCTCATCATGCTTGTTCCATATGTGAAGTTTCAAATCAATTGAACCAGTAGATAAAGAGTTATTGTCCGGACAAAAATATGAAAAAGGGGAATAACTCCAAAAATATTGATGCTAGAGTTATGCCCCTTGTGCATGACACTAGCCCTCATCATGCTTCTTCAATGTGTGAAGTTATAATGAATTTGGCATAACTTTGTAGGAGATATGGCCCGGACACGAAGCGTGACAGACGGACGGACGGACGGACGGACGGACAGACGGACGGAATCGAGCAAACCTATAGTCCCCCAATCGGTAACCGGTGGGGGACTAATAAAAACATTATTAAGTCTGAAGTTGGAAATCAGCAGAAAGAAGTAGGAAGTCGAATGTCCCTCTAGAGCTTCCACACAAACTTGAAACACTTGTTTGTGTCGAATCCTGACTCCCAATGAATCAACCGTTTGATAAAAAATGCACCGATTAAATGTCTCCAGGAAGGTTTACGCCTCTTGCTAACGATTTATGTTACAACAATGCTAAATATTATTATTTTTGTCAGCATGAAATTCCGTCATAACATTCAATAAACCCCCTCTAAACTGGACGTTCAAATTAGTTAAATACAGGATGAAAGTCACAATGAAAGCTCCCAAATGGAGATCTAAATTCTTCTTTACTAAAATTCGAGTTCAGAAAGATTTTACTGTAAAGCAATATTCACGCAGTTTACGAACACCATAACCAACGGATCATCTAAGTAATGCATCCTCTCTCTCTCTCTCTCTCTCTCTCTCTCTCTCTCTCTCTCTCTCTCTAAAGAAATTCGAGAGAGAGGCAATGTTTTCGTTCTGGGGACGAAAATATGACTGTATCTCATATTGTTATGAGGACAATACTATAAACCACATATAAATTCATGTCAAGCATAGTTCATTATTTCTAACCCATCGTAAAAGTGGGGACACGAATGATGTCCCCATGAATACCATGTGTCCCCATAACGACAGGTTTTGGAGAAAAATTGTCCTCACAAATACGGTAATCCAAGTTCAGAATTTATTATCTCTCTCACTCTCTCTCTGTGTCTCTCTGTGTCTCTGTCTGTCTGTATCTCTATCTCTCTCTGTCTCTCTCTTCCTATATGTGAGCGTGCGTGACACTATTAGATGCGAAAAGTTTCTGAAAGTATCAAAAAGATTTGAAAATTATTTGAATTAAACAGCTAATATGGCAATCCATGTTTCAAATTTTAGAAAATTCAAAAAGTTACCCATATCCCGCTAACTATGAATTTAGTCGCATTTGCAAATGGCTTGGATCAAGACGGGATGCCGAGTAACTTGACGTCTCACCAGGATCTAAGCTGCAGAACACTTGGCAGGTACAATAAGGTCGATCTCGGTAATGCAAATACAAACATAGGAGTCTTTAACAGAAGGTGACATGCAATCAATAGTTTCTCAAGAACTGGTGCCATGACACTAAGTCAATTCCTCTTCAAAGGTTTGATCGAATCGTAAAAGAGGCCTAAGTATTGGTCTGTAGGGCAGGCGGTAGCAAAATGCAGGTCAACAGTAATGCAAAAAGCTCCTCCAGGATAAAAGATTGGTCGCTTAAGAAAGGTTCTACTGTAGTCATAATCACACCCGATCCAAACTTGAACATATTTCTCTTCACAGCTGGATAAAGGATAAAAGTCGGATGTCTAAAACTATTTCATTCCTTCCTTATTCGAGATAGTTTCCCATTACGGGACTAGCAGTGATATATCTCCCGTCGTCACAATCACGCAATTGTTTAATCATGATTCATAATAAATAGGTTTTGCAGCGAAAATTATCAGGCTAAATGCATAAATGAAATTCACTGCAACGAAGAACATCCACAATGGCAACTTCTTGATTTAATGCATTTTAAAAGGTTAACACGTTTATTGTGGGAAAAGAGTCACTTTTGCAAAACGTGTATACCCAGAGCCTGCACTGTTTTCCATGTTACACTCTTCTTTAACTTCTTTAAAAGTATCTGAGGCTTACAGTGCATTCATAGAAGGATGCATAACATGTGTTCATATACTGATACTTACAATGCGTTCATAAAATGATGCATAACGTGTTTTCATAGACTAATACTTACAAGCGTTCATATAATCGTGCATGAAATGTGTTCATAGACTTATATTTACAATGTGTTCATATAATGATGCATGAAATGTGTTCATAGACTGATACTTACAATGCATTCATAGAGTGATGCATAAAATTTGTTCATAAAATGATACTTACAATGCGTTCATAAAGTGATGCATAGCATGTTTTCATAGACGGATAGTTACAAACGTTCATAAATCGTGCATAAAATGTGTTCATAGACTGATACTTACAATAATTCATATAATGATTTATAACTTGCGTTCACCGACGAATACTTACAATGCATTCATAGTCCGATGCATACAATGGTGTTTACAATCTGTTAGAATGTACGCCAGGCATTCCTACTCTATCATAACTTTTTGACATGTTTATAAAGTGTTCTTAATAACTTACGAATATGAAAGGTACATGTATATTGTCAAATATTTTCACCAAGTTATAATTGCAGCAGCTGTACACAATATCTTGGTGTACAGGATAATAAAAAGAGGCGAATCCCGGTATAAGTCGATTTGTTGCCGCATTTGGGAAGCTACTGGTCGAGTGTCAAAGCATTTGAATGCCGAATCTCATCTGGACTTGTTTGCAAACGTCAGTCAGGTCGCACATGCCATTGTTTATACAGTGTAATCTGGAATATAACAAACAGTGTATCCCCTTGTTAAAATCGTCAACTTTTGCATGAATCTAACCAATTGGCTCCCAGTGTCCCTTAAAAATGACGTAGACAAGCTGTGTAGATCTAAATCAGAAGGCTCCTAAAGGAGCCCAATTGATCAGAGACTGCACTGTTTGCTGAATCCATCGGTGTAAATACCAGAAAATATGATGTTTACTGTGTGCCAATTCAAAATGAGAAATGGATGGGTTAAGAAACAAAAAGATCCGGACAGGGTTTCTTTAACTTTTTACCTGCTGAGCAAATTATTTGTACAAATGTTTTTATTTACTAAATTTTCAAAATGGAAGCTATAATCAATGTGTCTACCAAAATGCAATCAGGGTGTCAAACAGTTTGGATCCTGATGAGACGCCGAGTCACTCGGCGTCTCATCTGGATCCAAACTGTTTGCATATATATTCACTCATCCGCTCTTAGCATGCTTAAGGTTAAATAATATGGCATTAATTAATCAATCATGTTTGTATGATGAGAACATCAATCGTGTTCGTTCTACTACAAAGAAACTACATAACACTGTATGCCACGTTAACAGCTTTGAAAATAACAATGAAGCCACCAATGCATTTCCTACTCGGCGTCCATCAGGATCCAAACTGTTGGCCATTCGGTTAATGGTTTCTTCTAAACGCGAAAAGAATTCAGTTTAGGTTTTATGAAAAATGTTTTAGCCTCTTATTTGGCCCAACCCCGATCTCGCTCAATAATCGGTTCAAATAATTAGCTCAACTGGATGTGCAGTTCAGGAAAAAAACATATTCAATTACTGGACCAAAACTGAGGTGAGCCAGTTATTGTAGCATATTTCGTGACACCGGGGCCTGAAGTATAACAGAATTGGAAGAAATAGGAGATTAAGCAAACATCATTAATAAGCGTTAGATAAAAGAAAACATAATTAAAATTCAGTAAACTCTATCTAAACCGGAATTCTAGTATAGAATAATTTTGATACGTTTAGGCAGGTGGCTGCTTAATGCAAGGGGAAAGTCACGTGGAGCTTTCTGCATGTCTTTCACTCCGCATTAAGCTACAACTTGTCTGCAAAACCGATATTTATAGTAATTTTAACGTCCGGTTCAGTGAGTTACTCGGCGTCTCATCTGGATCCAAACTGTTTGCATAGGTAATCACAAATCCGGCATTGGCAGCGAAAGGGTTAAAGTTGGGGACAAACCAGCCAACAAACCAACCGACCGATAGACAGACAGAGCAACACAATATCCCCCGGGGTCATAAAAAAAACATGGCTGGGTGCAATATTTGCTGATTCGTTCTATAAAGACAAGTTTTTAAGAAACTACTGATCGAATGTCAAACAGCTTGGATCCAGATGAAACGCCGAGTTCATATATGTTACAAATTAACGGATTACGATTTACCCACTATCAGGAAGGTACGTTGATAAATTTGATGTGGACCACTGATGGTATTTTATGTTATTTAACCCTTTACTTCATAAACAGGGTAAACCCAGATTAGAAGGCTCTGTTTGATTGTGAATTTATATAGATCTGGTTCTGCATTGTTTTACCACAGCGAAACTATTATTGTTAATTAATATACTACTAAAACGTGCACTCCATTTTGTGTCAGGTTGGCCGTTAGTATCAGAAAGGGTACTGAGAAAAAAACCCGGTATCGCTTATTAGTATAGGCGTGACTAATAGTAATTTTACATTTCAAATTAAGTAAACTTTCTGTCCTCTTTCGTTTATTCCATTACTCCATAAATACGCATTTCTACGTCTTGCAGACAGCATAGACCCAGATCAGATGGCTCCTATATCAGCTGTCTGATCAGGGTCTGCTCTGTGTATGGTATAGATATGATTCTACAGTTTCCACCATGGTAAACATGCCCGTGTTTGTGTGCTTGTTATAACAATCAATCTAATTAATGATCATGGTGCCATTATTTCTTACATTAATATTTATGAAGTAAAGGGTTAATAGGAACTCTAAATAAAGCTTGGAAAACCAAACGGTTGCTAATCGTATCAATCGAATGATAATCAAAATGATTGTGTCAATGTAATACATCAATCAGTTAAGTCTGTAATTGTTCAGTGTAATCAATTTCGGTGATGGATGGTCTTGGCGCCCTAAAATATTTATCACAGATGAAAACGTTGAGATTGTGAACAGTCTCGTCATGTATGACAGGAGGCGAAACCAGCGAGATATAGCCAGCACATTGGGCGTTTTGGGCATAATTTGCCATATTTACAGTTTGTCGTTAATCACAGCCTCATAGAAACGCTACGCCTGCCTAAGTCTTTCCAAAAGAGTGGACTCATATCAGGCGTTTTCTGTAGACAGTCTGCTCTGGTTCTACAACTTCTTTGTTCATGTACCATTATAAACATTCACGAGGTCTAGGGTAAATAAAGTTTATATATGTATATGTTATATAAATATCACATCCTGTGGAGAGCGACAGCACGTATTGTCAACCCGAGGTTGGTAATGTTCACCGAGGCGTTAGTCGATGTGTACATTACCATACCGAGGTTTGATAATACGTGCTGTCGTTCTCCATAGGATGTGATATTTATTTTGTTATACCGGACAGCACAATCAATTTTGTCAGCAAAAATATTTATTCAATAACAACAATAAACATATTGAAACAACAGTAACACTCGGTGCTTAAAATTCCCGGAACAGCCTCACACTTCTATTCATTACACATTAAGTACTGGCTGAGTCATTTTTACTGTCCAATCTTGACACATCCTCCGCTGAAATAGTCGCATATTGCGATATTTCTCAAATAATTGAACAAAAACAAAAACAACCTTCAAAAATAACGTTTGTTAATCAAATTGCAAACGTCAGATGACGTCAGTCGATGACGCCAGTCTGATGACGTCACGCACACAATTTAATAAGCGCTCATTGATCTAGATGTACTGTTGCCCTCACGAGATAATGTTGCATGGAACAGTACAAATTGTTTTATGGCAGGAATATGGAAAATTTGTATAGGAAAGCCACGTGAGGTATAATATATACATGTAGATATATGTAAATTGCCTGTTTATACAACACCACGTTAATTTCAAAATGCCTTGTAGTCAACGAACCTAACTACAGTTGAAAAGTTCATATCGGTAAAAAAGAAAGACTCAAAGAATTCCACAGAAGCAAAAGATGCCTTGCAATGGCGCTGTCATTTATAGGTTAAGTTCAAAGAAATGTACTGGTTTCATTATGGAGAGTCAATAGTGATATTAAAATGTAAGACTACCAACGAGAACAAAGTTGACACTGACAAACCGACATTGATTATAGGGAGAAAGAAAGCGTACTAGTTTTGTCTAAATGTTTCATAGAAACTTTACTGAGAAGAAGTCTTAGTACTCTTTATCTACTCGTGAGGAGCAATTCTCTCCGTTAAATTCCCTGCATGTATAAGACGATTTGCAAACATCTTAACCTTCTCATGAATCTTGACTGACATCTGCAAACATGTTTTATCTAGATGAGACGCCGAGTAACTCGGCATCTTATCAGGATCCAAGCGGTTTGACACTCGGTCAATAGTTTCTAAAATGTGTAACCGAATCAAAAGTAAGTACACCTTGTAGCAGACACCGTTTTCCAGCAGTTAATCCATAGCCCGCCAGTCACAACTATAGTTGCACACAATTTTCCAGAAGTCACAACTATAGTTGTATTGCAAACAGTGAAGACCCAGATGAGCTCCTATAGGAGCTCTCACATCTGGGTCTGCATTGTTTGTTATGGAAAACCAATGCATTCAGCCTCTATGCTTTTGCATAGGAAAACCATTTCATCATTTTGGTAAAGATTTGCCTAATTAATATTCAAAGAGGACAGAGCGATAAAAATATGCGGCGGGCAGTTCAGCAGATGATCATGTATGTATTGTAATGTATCAAGAAAAATAGTCATCAATTATTCAACTATTTCTCTGCCAAAATTTGTGGCCTGCAAATTTTGCCGTTTGCTACACTTTCCAGTTTTTATATTCTTTATACTTATTTAAAAAGTACAACTATGCCATGCTATCTATATAACGTCCATCTGCTAGTGCTGTTTTGCATGATGATAAGGCTGGACAATCCTCCATATAACCTACAGGTGGCGTCCTGTCTTAATCCCAAGTTCCACAGGTTACGTGGTGTTGAGAGAACATCGAACACCGAATTCAGAATGAAGCTGATTCTATGGCTGTCAATCTTCCACGTGTTATTTCAGGTGAGTTTTCTTTGATGTTTATCACCCCAGTGGGTGTTTTGGTAGTGACTGCGTCTTGTTCGTGGCTTTTCCTGCTTGATTTTACTAGTTTTAATGTTAGTAAATTTTAGTAACACTACATAGGTTTGGTGACTGAAGAAAAGATATGGGGATCTGTATTTCTTCCCACGGAGACAGAAAGGACTGGAGAAAGTCACTGTTACATAGGTACAAATAATAATGTATGAAAACAGGAGTCTTACCCTGCTTGGAAAACATATAGTCTGCATACATTTGAACCTGTTGCAAGATTGACGTCTTCCGATTCAATTAAGCTTTTGAGAGACTTTTATCTAAATGTCAAAAAGCTTGGATCCTGATGAGAAGCTGAGTTACCAAGCTGGTTGCAAATGCGAGTCTGGTCGCGAATAGTGGCATAAGGCTTAAGTCTAATAAAAGAATTGAACTAGACAGTATATCTTCTCAATAATGGATATTACCTTGGTGTATATTCCCTTCCTGGTCCAATCCGACTGATCCAATCAATGAGATATCCAAATGTAATATGTTCAAGATGAATAAAGGTATTATAATAATGAATTATTCTCAATACATTCGATTGTGTCTGGGTTGAACATCATTTTGGTTTATTTTGTAACAACTAATACTCAGATCTTATTTTGTATCATTAGTTGTTTTTGCATACCCGTAGACGGTCAAAGTAGATTTTAATAACGCGCAGATAATTATGTTCTTGACTTGACTCCAGTCTATGGGGAGATAAGTATTAATTCACCACGTCATTTATTAGGATTTGACAAATATAATTCTGTTATACGTGCGTGTTATTCTAAAAAAAGGATTTTCCTTTCTTGATTGGCGCGGCTTCAAATCTGGTGTAATACCTTTTGAAGAAATAAAAGCTGACACGCTTGTTCTGAATGACAAAATGAAACGTTTAAATATTCAGCTTTGGCATACTGAATCTTGAATTCGCTTGGGCTGAAATGGAGTAAGCTGAAATACCTTCAGCGGAAGACACATTCCAGTATCATAATATCTATCACGTATCACTGATCGATCATAATTCCAAAAAGCAAACTGTCATGATAAATTGATATCATTGCCACACAGTATCCGACATCTGAATTTAACCCATAGCTGTCCATAACCCAAAATATAAAGTTTGCTGCAGACTGTTTCAGGAAACGCAGTAATGGAAGAAATTTGGAATACAGGTTAACAACAGGTTAAGCTTTCGTTATTACGCTGGAGCCTGAAGGCCCCGCGCTATATTATGGAACTGATGGGGCTGATTTATACAAGAATTGCGAGTGAATTTTAATTTGTCTTTATGATCATATAAAAACATCTGGGTAGCATATCAGGTCATGAGATGTCTTCTACTATGTTTGCAAATGTGTGAAAAGGTGTTTATATGAAGGAAATAGTTAATCTGTAGTTAGATGTCACCTGTAAAATAAAATGAAAAGAGAAATATAAATTGACATGATAGGTATGGACTATCCTTAACCTGCTGAATAATTAAATCTTTCCCCACCTTGATGTATACTAACTAAACAAAGAAAACATTACAAACTCTGATCAGAGGGTTTCCCCAGGAATCAGCTGATACGGATCTACACTGTTTGCACATCCTTATATACAGTACTGATTTCCTGCACTTTAATGATTAACTCTTTAACCCTTTCCCTCATATAAACGTCTTTTCAAACAGAGTAGACCCAGATCAGACGGCTCCTAGAGGAGCCGTCTGATCAGGGTATGCTCTGTAACTGTTTGCTAATAGAATTTGATAGATCAGTTTCTTTGCCTTCTAAAATGTCTACAATGTTGCACCTTCCATATTTCTTTATAACTATTTTGTTAATGAATATTCAGTAGGTATTGAAATTTGGAATAAACATAGAACAGGGAAAGGGTTAACTGAGAAATGATTATGAAATACCCCACCGCATCACAAATTGGTGTATGCTATTTACTGATTTGTTACTTAGGCAGTTTATTTCAACTAAACACATTAGTAAAATGTAAGAGTTTAAATAATTCAAACATATCAGACCCATTAGACTACCTATGTGTTAACTGTCTGATATGGGTCTAATCTGTTTGTCAAAGTAAGAAAAATAATTGCTATTAGTTCAGTGGTTGAGAATATATTTGGGAACTTACCATTGCTGGTCACAATCTCCCAAATCGGCCACAGCTGCCTCACCAATCACCTCTAACATCTACAATGAAGATGTGTTTTATACCTCAGTGTTTATTTACTAGAATGTTACAATGTTGAAATTTAATAATTATCTGAACAAATGTATAAAAATTCTGAAGGGAGGTGATCCCCCGAGAGCAAAAATTGCAACACAAAAAGAGAAAATTGCAGACCCGGTTTTATTGAGTTTGTTCATGAACAGTAATTGAAAGTGCAACACTGCTCACGCCCCTAGCACCGGCTTAAGCGGTATTCAATTTTCAGAACAAGAAGTACTGAAATTCATGATCTCGAAGGATCAGAAGGTATAACAACACTGAGAATGAAGTACGGGGTGACGTTTTACGGCCGCCACACGAGCACTTAAGTTCAGCTTACTGCTACTGTTTGCAAATAAAATATATTATAAAAATATCAATTTTGAGCAATCGTTGTCTTGATTATTTAATTACAATTCATTCAATAATGCACACTTCATGAAATTCCAACATTATAAGAAATGTGTGACAGAAAAATATAGCAGTTGGTTTCGGATTGTTTACGAGTACATGAGACGGTCTTTTTGTAGTCAGGGTTTCACATTGCTAAAGTGCAGACTGCTTTGAACCAGAATTTATTTTAAAAAAGTCCCCATTGGCCAGATACTGATTTTTTAAGCGGTAAACGTTGTTCGCATTTACATTATCAACGATCGTAAGCAAAAGTAATCTTTTTTTTCAAACTTTACCTGCTCGTTGTCTCCAAGCAAGTTGAATCATTCTCCTTTGCTGTTAAACATATTGACAGCCTACCCTCGATACACTGTATGCTGCCCTTAACTCCACAAACTGCTCAGTCGACCAATTTCATTTTCTCGGTTCCTTGCAGTTTTCCATTGTGAACGATATGCATACACGATACGATACCGATGACAGGTGCTCGCGTCAGAAAATACTACCTCCATTTGAAGAGTTACGCACTATTCTTACTTACGCAAATTTCGCAAGTTACGAAAGTTTAGAAAAACGGGTTTACGAAAATCGTAAATCTGAACGTAAGCGTAAAGTTACGCCGAAAGTTACGCAAAAACTTACGAATTGTTAGTAAAACGGTACCCATGTATGGAATAATACATTTTTATATAGTTGAAAAAAGGTCGACATCCTTTGTTTCAGTGTATAATTGTTTGTATTTTTGAATGAAAGCATTAGCAAATTATTTCTCCTAGGGCAGGACTAATAAAAGAAATAATACCGCAATGGAAGGATCGTCAACGATAACAGCCGATAAGATGTTGCAGAACCGACAACTTTTGAGCAGTACGCGTATGATAACCGTTTAAATCAGGGGCAGGGCTTAATTAATGGAGCTATTTCGACGGAAAATCAACTAAAATGGCACTTTCTAAAGGACCAGGGGCACGGAACTGAAGAGCGTTTGTTGGTTACTATGGCAATCCGACTGAAATTGCTGCTTTTTAAATAAGATCTAGGGGCAAGATCGTGACGGCTGATTCTATAATCGAGAAAACGATGAAGAACACATTCTTTACGGAAGTGAAAGTGTCCGAACTTTAGATCTGCTATAAGCTCGGAACTTGAGAAAATGTTCAGATTAGGAATAAGATATCTGTGTTTATATGTAATAAATAAACATTCATGATGTCTTGTTTCTCATATGAATATTTAACAAGATGGGGATATGTGTCCGTGTTTCAAGGATCCTTTGTGGTGAAACGGGAAACTTGTGTTGTGTTACTAAGGCCATAGGGGTAATGCAAACATTTTGTTGACAATATATTATATAAAACACGTTTGGTTTTCATTCACTATTCAGTAAATCGCGCCGTTGATGCTTTGCATCAATGATTTTCTTGTAATATTAAGCTCTAACCTGCATTTAAGTCCCATAGTTATATCTCAACCTGCAATACGCATTGCAGCCCAATTCTCTACAACAACCCTACAACTTCACAATGACCGACGCATTTACCCTGGTCAATTAATGGTATTTCGTCTACCAATTTGTTTGCACTCCAAAACAATTATGGAAGATAAATACTAGTGCAGTTTATTGTATATATCTAATGGAGGTCAACCGGAAAAATGCAATTTGAATATGTCTTTTCTAGGCTTCAGCCTCTTAAACAGTTATCAAAGATCACAGTTTTCATTTTGAAACACACTCGAATACCTCCTAGTAAAATAACGATGTAAGGAGACGACAATTTACTGGCAAACCTTACACCTAACAAAGCGACAGGTTTTTTTTTAAAATTTCTCCACAGATACTTAAGGAACTGATTAAGTTAATTCTAATGCAACAGTCATTAGACACATGTATTGCTCCAGTGAATTTGAAGCATGCAGTACTCTTACCAGTTACTCTTATCGTGGAATTGTCTGGAAGAATTTTACTTTTAAAATTACATTAATTTTTGTCTTTTGTTAAGGCGAGTAAGCGTTACGTTGGGTACCCACAAACCTGGTTTAAGCCGCCCCCAGTTGTCTTTTGTTTTGCTACTGACCTCCAAAGGTAGTACTCCTGCTTTTGCCTATGGTCTACTTTGTTTTTTATGCGGTAAATATTTTATGTCTTTTTATTCGTTTCGTCACGTTTAGTATTGTAATTGTGCTATTTCTTGTATTGTCATGAGTTGTATTGTTATGATTAATGAAAAGGTAGTTAAAGTCAAGCAGGAAAAGCCACACACAAGACCCAACCATCTCCCACACTAGCAAATTATAGATATCTGGGAGCGATTGCTGTAAAGAGGTTTACACTTTTAAAACGTGGATAGAAAGCAAGTAATACAAAACCACAAACACACACATATACACACACAGACACAGACAGCCACACAGACACACACATACACGCGCACGCACGCACGCACACACGGGCGCGATATTGAAATTTTAAACATGAACAAACGCACAAGTACAAAGACAAAAAACACCAAACAAACACCAAAGCAAGGGTAACAAAGTGAGTACCGCCTTGGAACGGTCAGTGGCAAAACTACCACTGGGGGTACAAGTTGGCTTCCTTCTAAAAGGAAGTCAAGGAGAGACCTGCAGCAGTTTTTATCTAACATTTGCTATATACAGGGGCAGTTTAACAAGGTTTTGGCACCGGATCGTAAATAGGTTTCTATAAATAACTGTGAAATTGTGCATATCACGTAATTATAAACAACAATACATTTTATTCACCTTTCTTTATCGTGAAGATCTAAGGCACATGGACACACCAGTCAAAACATTGGTTTATGTATCTAGCAAGCACTTCCAAGTGAGCTTGATCCTCCTTTTAGGTTTCTCCCGGTAGTATCTAGAAAGTATTTTAGGATAGTGATAGTACTTGCCGTTTCTATGGCATAATGATCCTTAACAATGTAAGTACATGTATTTTAATTTTCTGTAAATATGCATATGTTGATGGAATAACGGAAAATCACCAATAGAATTATACAAATAAGAAAAAAAGAGAGAAAAAGTGTTTTTTGGTTATAGTTGGATTCGAACTCAGGCCAGGTCAAATAAATGCCTTTTCAATGGACCAAGAGTTGTACTTTCACCTTTAAAATCTGTTATCCAAATGTTTCTTCTATTCGTAAACGGTCCTTATGCAGGCGACACAGAGTGTATCCAATTATCCAAAAGTGCTTTGCTAAGAGGTGAATATGTTGTAGTAACATTTCACTATATTCCACTATAAAATCTACAGTTAATGGTAGAACATTTAATGTCAAGATAAACTCAGACGTTGATTGTACTACTACTAACGTTATTCATGTTTTAACTTGAAACGCGCCTAGTTGCGGTATACAGTACGTAGGACAAACAGGACGTGCTTTAAAGACTCGATTTCGTGAGCATGCATATCAGTGTCGAAATCGTAAACTAAACAATTTTTTATACCAACACTTTCGGAAATCTGGCCATTCTTTTAAAGATGTTTTAGTACAAATTGTTGAGCATATAACATATGATAAGGAGGCTACTAGTAGCTTTAAATCGAAAGCTAGATTTATATCTGAATTAAATTGGATCAAAAAATTGCAAACACCTTTTCCTTTAGGACTGAATGATAATATTTACCAGACTGGAAATATTTCAAAAGAACCATATATATATATGTTTTCAATTTTTTCTATTAGAAAACGCAAATCTCGGTCACATGGCATTCGCAAAAATGGTAATATTAAACGAAAATCTCGTTTGAAAATGACTCTTCTTGATCTACATACTTTACGCCTTACTTCGGGTAAACATGCCATGCTTTCTATACTTTCCTCCTTATCTATATGTTCATTAAAAGAAATTGACGAGCAAGCCGATAAAATTATTTTTAGATCAGATCCTCTCATAGGAACGGCTAGTTTGATACAAAGCTTTACTCTACATGTTCTCAGACCGCACATTGACAAATTATCTGAACACCAAAGATTCTTCTTGAAAATTCCTTTTATTAATAAAGGTAATGATTTTATTGACCTCCAAAGTATTTTTAGAGACAAAAATGTAATTGACACTATTCCTAAATACTTTAAAAATACAGAACCACCTATCATCTGCTACAAATATAACAAACCCATCAGAAATACAATTTTCAACTATAATAAAATTGTGGCCGACCTTAATATTAATGATAATATTCCTGATAATTGAGATTGCGCCACCTCAAAATTTTGCTATTCTCCGGCTGGTCATGTGATTACTGGTAATTTTGAGATAATTAAAGATAAACGTCTACGATCTCTTTTGAATAAAGGTCCCAAATATAGAATACCATCCTTGATAGATTTTAACTCTTGTCGAGTTCAGATTGCGGAGGCTTTACAAAATTTTAGTATTAAATGGTGTCGAAGAGAACATGTTGAGTCTAATGCTCTTTCTTGTTGGAAAAAACTAATTTTTGATATAATTGATAAACGCATTTCCTTTTACAGCTCTAATAAACACCTTCTTCCACCTAAACCTAGAACTTCTTTTAGACATCTTAAAAAGGGTTTACAGGATTTCCATTAAAAATACGTTTTGTTCCTGCTGATAAGGCATCGAATAATGTGATTATTATTTGACGATTACATTATATCGATGTCTTGAAGCAGGAAATTATTAATACCAAGTCATACATTTCAGTTACCACTGACGAAAAGACCATAATTTCAAACCATGTCAAAAAGTGTGAACAATTTGGAACCGATATTAAAACTAGAGGTTTTTGTCACAAAAACGGATGTCTCCCCTCTAATAAAAGCAATATGTAAAGGGAAATCACTAAAAATGTTATGGTCTTGATGAATGATACTTCCCCTCATTATGCGTTTTCCACACTACATTTTTCAAGAAGAAAATGATAACAGCTAATAACTCCAAAAATACTGATACCAGATTAATGGCCCTTGTGCATGACACTTACTTTCATCATGCTCTTTCCAAAAATAAAATGTCATTCCAATAGCATCAGTCGAACAGGAGTTATTGATCGGCCAAAAAATGTAACAAAGGGCAATAACTCCAAAAATAGTGAAGCCAGAAATATGGCCCTTGTTCATGACACTTTCTCTCATCATGCTCTTTCCATGTATGAATGGAAAAGTAGTAAAGTCAAGCAGGCAAAGCCACATGCAAGACGCAACCACCACCAAAACACCGATAGACAGCATGACACACACACACACACAACCACACACCCAAACGCACACACACACACACACGAAATGAACACAGAAAACTTCAAAAGACACACAAGTTTCAATACGATGGCAAGAGCCATATAGGAGTTATCGTCCGGACAAGAAAGAATTGTACAAATGTACAAGGGGCAATAACTCTAAATTTATTGAAGCTCGAGTTAAGGATCTTATGCATGACACTTTCTCTTATTGTGATCGTTCCATGTATGAAGTTTCACTCCAATGGCATGTGTCACATAGGAGTTATCATCCGGACAAAAAATTGTGATTTATTTTACAAAGGGCAATAACTCCAATATTAGTGAAGCCAGAGTTATGGACCTTGTGCATGACACTTTCTCTCGTTATGATCTTTCCATATATGAAGTTTCAATCCAATGGCATGAGCCATATAGAAGTTATCGTCCGGACAAAAAAGTGTGAATTTTTTTACAAAGGGCAATAACTCCTATATTAGTGAAGCCAGAGTTATGTACCTTCTGCATGACACTTCCTCTCATTATGCTCTTTCCATATATGAAGTTTCAATTAACTGGCATCAGGCATATTGAAGTTATTGTCCGGACAAAAAAATGTGATATTTTTAACAAAGGGCAATAACTCCAATATTAGTGAAGCCAGAGTTATGGACCTTGTGCATGACACTTCCTCTTGTCATGATCTTTCCATATATGAAGTTTCAATCCAATGGCATGAGCCATATAGGAGTTATCGTCCGGACAAAAAGTGTGATTTTTTTTACAAGGGGCAATAACTCCTATATTAGTGAAGCCAGAGTTATGGACCTTGTGCATGACACTTCCTCTCATTATACTCTTTCCATATATGAATTTTCAATCAACTGGCATCAGGCATATTGAAGTTATCGTCCGGACAAAAAGTGTGACGGACAGACAGACAGACGGACAGACCGGTTTAACCCCCCAGTGACTTTTATCACTGACCGTTCCAAGGCGGTACTTTCATCTTCCTCCTATTGTATGTTTGTTTTGTCTTTGTGTGTCTCTTGTTGTTTTTTCTAGTTATGTACATTTGCTATTTCCTTGTGTTGCTGTTCGGGCGAGTGTTTGTTCTGTATGTGGTGTTTCCTGCATGACTCATTTTTGTACTTTTAAATGCTTAGCCCGCTCGGTGACTGCGCCATCGATGGTAAACAGCGCTTATTTATCAGTTTTATTAACTTAATCCACCGCTGGGGAAACGTGGTTTAATCAGAATCAAGTCGAAAAGCAAATATTAATGGATATAAAGTACATGTTTCCATTCTACTCACATGCTAATTAGATTAAAAAGCTCTTAGAGGGACGGGAAATTGCATAGACCCAAATAGTATGTTCAGCTCCATCAATTTACGAGTAGATCTAAGTCATCTTAAAATACAAACTGAGCCGACCGTTACTCGAATTTTATACGGAATGCAAAAGTCATTGCACTTTGTTCTGGGATAAAATAATCATGTCTATCTGAATTCAACTAATACTATTTTTCAAATTTAACCACGTTTTCTATAAATACTTTAATATTCAAACACCTTATTGGTTAGTGATAGTTTGACTGCGGATTCTTTATATAACCAAAACTCACGCATGCGAATAGCAACAAATCGTCCCGTCCGGTAGACGGCGATATTCTTTTTACTATCCCAATTCAAAACTCCTTGAGATAAATTGTAAACCATCCCAGAATACGCCGACATCAATTCCAACACTGCGGAGACCTGAGGACCTCTCTAATATCACGGTGTACAGGCGTTCTAACCTCACACTTATCCCAAAGTCACCATAGCTAAACAAACAGTGTAAATAAAGGTAGCCCCGCCGGACGTCCCCACAACCTAGAAGACGTGTAAACACAGGACAAAATGTAACACATAGCATAACAATTGTAAATGTCCGTCAATTATGTACTCAATGACTTGGCTGAAGTCAGATCAACTGCAGGGAAGCCGTTAAGGGCACGACAGAGAAAAAGGCAAAACATGAATCTGGTAAATTCATCCCGTGTCTGGGTTTAAGAGTATACCATCATACAGTACTGCCATCGGCCTGTCATCGCACATGCAAAGAGGGAAGCGTAGCTACCAACTGTAAAGGGTTCAATAACCAAACATGCAGTGTGTTACAATGTAACTGTGTCATAACCGTTCTCCCTGAAAGGTTTAATGCGTTTATCAAATAAATCATTAAAATGGATATTACCCAGAAGATTGTAGAAAACATCCTCATAGAATTCTAGGTGATAAATAACTTGTTGAAGTAACGTCCTTAGATTGCAGTTATATTTACTAATGAGAGGTATATTTCTGCCAGCTATTGGCCAATGATGATGATGATGGTGATGATGAGCTTTGATTATGATAGATAATAGTAGATGAAGACAATAGTTTCCCAACTTAAAAAAAGTGATTTCAGCTAATGTTCTTTTATCGTAATGTTTCGCCATGCTTTTATCTAATTGCAATTTAGCACCGTCAGATATATTTTCACGAGTTGCAAGAAATGAATAATGTAACAGTAAAAGGTCGCTTATTCCAACACCAAAATGAGTACCATTCCCTTTTCTGTTTATTACAAATTTCACTACCTACTGAATATTCATAGACAAAATTATTATAATGAAATGTAAAAGGAGGGGCATTGTAGCCATTATAGAAAGAAAAGAAGCATATCTTCCAAATTCCATGAGCAAACAGAGCAGACCCTGATCAGACGGCTCCTATGGGGATATGTCTTTTTTTCCATTTCCATTCTGATCTGGGTCTACCCTGTTTGCAGATACGCGTTTATATGAGTAAAGGGTTAATACAAGTGGCAGCTTATTGCAGGGTGAAAGTAATGCAGAAAGCTCCAAGAGCAAGAGGAGCTTTCGGCATGACGTTCACCCTGCTTTAAGTAGTCACCTGTCTGTTTTGTCTTTTCCTGTCTGTTTTGTCTATTCGTCGCAGATCACATGGTAAACGTAGAAATGGTAATATTAAGTGCAAATTACGTCTTAATATGTCTGTTCATGATTTACATACTATTCTTAAAGAATTTTATGCTTTCTTGTTTATCATCTTTGCCCTTTTCTTGTATTCGGTCCACTGACAATGAGGCTATCTTCAAACTTAGGAAAATTCGGGGTCATATCCATTTTCACGATTTGTTTATTAAACGCATTAAAACCTTTTGGAAGAAAGGTTATGACCCTATTATATTGCAACACACTGCATGTTTGGTTATCGACCCATTTACCGTCCGTTGCTACGCTTCCCTCTTTGCTTTGCACGATGACAGGTTGAGGGTAGTACTCTATGATTGTATACTCTTAAACCCAGAAATGGGATGAGCTTACTAGACTCATGTATTGCCTTTTTCTTTGGCATGCCTTTAACGGCTTCCCTGCAGTTGCTATGTCTTCAGCAAAGTCATTTAGTACATATTTGACGGATTTTCACAGTTGTTATGCTATGTTTTACATTTTGTACTGTGATTACTGTCTTCTATGCTGTAGGGAAGTCCGGCGGGGATACCTTTATTTACAATGTTTATTTAGCTAGGGTGACTTTGAGATAAGTGTGAGGTTAGGACATCCGTAAACCGGTTTACGAACCACAGTTGGTTTTGCCACTGGCCATTCCAAGGCGGCACCCTCTTTTTCACCCTTGCTTTTGTTTGTTTGGTGTCTTTGTACTTGTGTGTTTGTTTGGATTAGTGGTTTTCGTCTCGTGCGTGTGCGTTAGCCCCTGTGTTGGTCTGGTGTCTTTATACTTGTGCGTTTGTGTTCAATATTACCATCCCAGGTGTGTGTGTGTGTGTGTATGTGTGTGTAAATTGCCTTCTTTCGATGTCTTAGTGATGGTGGCGTTTTGTGTGTGTCTTTTCCTGCTTGTCTTTACTACTTTTTCATTTACTGAAGGTTCAAATACTCGAGGTTTTACTGTTTCGACTTTCAACATACTGTATGTTGGGTTGAACTTCCCACTTACAATATGTCAGTTATATAAGGGCGAGTATTTATGATTGTTTTTGTTTGTTTGTATCGGGTTTTATGTTGTTTTACCCCATCAGTGCTTGGAACAAATTACACTGTTTCTTGCACAGTAGAACACACTGGTGGAGCGACCGATCTACCGCAAACCATCTGGTCGACTTCCTCATATGAAACATCCAAATTATATTAAAATGAATACTGTAATAATACAATGCTTTCAGCTGCTTGTCTTGTTTCGAACACAATTAAATAATCGATTTGATATGCTCGTGTTACAAGCAACTTCAAGGTCGAATTTCACACGGAAATTGATAAATGGATTTCACGTCTAGAATATACATAAATAATATTCTACAAAACGTTAACCCTTTACTCCTTGAATACTAATTTTATATACAATCAGAAATGGTGTCAAAGCCACCTGATGCTCGCCTGTTTAAAAGTTAAGTATAAAACGTGTCATATTGAACACAAAAAGATCAATTTAAACTTAACTGCATCAATATCACAACCAAAGGCAACCAAATACCAATTTTCATAAATTTAAAAAGATTATTAAACAAAAAAGATACATATCAAATATGGAAGCCCTGGGTCTATTCAGGTTCCAATGTAAAAGGCAAACATGTTGGCATGGTCATACCTGGTATGGAAGCCCTATGCCTATTTGTTGCAATGCTATAGGCATTTAAAGACTTTTGCAAACGTAAGTCAAAGGTCAAGGTCACATGGTAAAAACAATGGTATGGTTGGAAAAGTCTTAAGACAAAAAAGTTGCATACCAAGTATGGAAGGCCTACCAGTTCAAATTTTATAGGCATTTAAAGAAGTTTGCAAAAGTAGGTCAAAGGTCAAAGTAACATGGCAAAAACAATATTGTTGGAAAGGTCTTAACACAAGAAAGTTGCATACCAAGTATGGAAGCCTTTGGCCCATTGGTTCAAATGTTATAGGCATTTAAAGATTTTTGCAAAAGTAGGTCATAGGTCTAGGTCAAAGTCAGGAGGGCAAAAAAGTTGACATGATCATACTAAATATGGAAGTCCTAGGCCTATTGGTTCCAATAATATAGGCATTTTAAGATGTTTTCAAAAGTAGGCCGAAGTCAAGGTCGGAAGGGCAAACAATAATATTAACTGTTAGATCTCGTTAGATGGTGTTTGATGCGGTGTCATTCCGTGTGTGGCTCTCCCTGTTTGACTATTTTTCCATTTTTGGATGTTATAGGCATTTAAAGATTTTTGAAAAAGTAGATCAAATGTCAAGGTCAGTAGGGCAAAAAAGTTGACATGATCATACCAAATATGGAAGCTCTATGTCTATTAATTCAAATACTGTAGGCATTTAAAGAGTTTTGCAAAAGAAGGTCAAAGGCCAAGGTCAAGGTCAGACGGGCAAAAAAGGGGGCTAATCATACCAAGTATTGAAGTCCTAGTCCTATTGGTTCCAATAATATAGGCATTTAAATATTTTTTCAAAAGTAGGTCGAATGTCACGGTCAAGGTCAGAAGGGCAAACAATGATACTGTTGGAAATGTCTTAACACAAGAAAGTTGCATACCAAGTATGGAAGCCCTAGGTCTATTGGTTCAAATACTATAGGCATTTAAAGATTTTTGAAAAAGTTGGTCAAAGGTCAAGATCAAGGTTAGAAGGGCAAAAATATTGGCATGGTCATACCAAGTATGGAAGCCCTAGGCCAAATGGCTCCAATAATATATGTATTTAAAGATTTTTGCAAAAGTAGGTCAAAGGTCAAGGTCAGAAGGGCAAACATGTTGGCATGGTCGGAAGGGCATCGACAATATGAACCTTCTCTCCAAATTTCAGCATCATAGCACAAATATTAAGCTTTATACCAACCCGTCCAAAAAACTTTAACCTGGTGATTTTTGGCCCTACAAAAAACTAAGTCCAAAACATGTCAAAAATTGATAAAATCGAAAAATATTTTTAATGTTTAACTTCATAGCAGCTATATTTGACCTAAAATGAACTTCCATACAAAATTTCAGCATCCTAGTACACATATTAAGCTTTATACCAACCCGTTCAAAAACTTTAACCTGGTGATTTGTGGCCAAAAGGACTAAGTCCAAAACATGTCAAAAATTGATAAAATTGAAAAATATGTTTAATGTTTAACTTCATAACAGCAATATCTGACCTCACATGAACTTCCATACAAAATTTCAGCATCCTAGTACACATATTAAGCTTTAAAACAACCCGTCCAAAAAACTTTAACCTGGTGATTTGTGGCCAAAAGGACTAAGTCCAAAACATGTCAAAAATTGAAAAATATTTTTAATGTTTAACTTCATAACAGCAATAGTTGACCTCAAATGAACTTCCATACAAACTTTCAGCATCCTAGTACAAATATTAAGCTGTAAAATAACCCGTCCAAAAAACTTAAACCTTGGCCACGCTCACGCTCACGCCCACGCTCACGCTCACGCTCACGCCCACGCTCACGCTCACGCCGGGGTATAGCATGAGCTCTACTGTTCTACGAACAGGCGAGCTAAAAAAACCTGCCATTATGAACACTAGATAGATTATGTTTTACAATGAACTCAGCAAAGTTGGGCCATGGCAGAGCTTGTAGAATTAGATCAGTATGATGTCATAAGTAAACAGTGCAGACCCTGATCAAACGACTCCTATATGAGCCGTCTTATCTGGATCTACTCTGTGTGCAAAGGCGTTAAATGCGTATTTATGGAGTAAATGGTCAAATCAAATTACAACGCGCTAATATAATACACGATCATATTGTGGTCAACAAGTACACTGTCTGTTCTATTTTTACATTTAAGATACTGGGAAATAGGAAATCATCAAAGTTTCTTATTCGGGTGATGGCAGATTAATTCTGTTAGCCTCCAGTAATACGTTAATAGGCTTTCATATGTCTGGGGTAATGGTTTTAAACATATAATTATGTGCAATAATAGCACACATTTCAACAAGCTAACAAATCTTCACTCTAGCCAGCATGGGATTTTCCATCAATTGTCTTTATTTAATTAAAACACCGAGTTAGACTGACCATAATGTGGTACTGTACAATTTTGTATACCAATGTTGAAAAACAGCATCACGCTCTTGACTGCTTCTGTTTTAATGACAAATATTCGAAAGCAGCATTCGTAATATGTCCTACAGAACATACACATATAATAATGGCATCCTTCTCGTCTGTAAATACTTTAGAACAAGAATACGTACATTAGATACGGTAGTCTTGATAAGCAGAAATTTAATACTCATTTGACATCATCTATCCAAATTAATCCGATAAGGAAACCAATAAGTACAACTGCATAATTATGCCTTTGATCTGGGATAATGTAGTACAGCAGACCCGCTCTAAACAGAACACTGACTGAATAGTGAACAATGAAAAGCGGGTGGTCACTTAATGCTGGGCGAAAGTAATACAGAGCACTCCTATAGGAACTCTGTGCATAACTTTCGTCCTGTATATTAAGCTACCACCTGCCTTTAATATCAGAATTACACCTAAAGTTTGTGGTCGCTTTAGAGGGGTTTTACTCTAGTTTAAAAGACATTTCATAAACACGTATCTTTTAAGTTTACCTGATGGCACGTATTCACTCATTACGAGTACGGCCTCTGGCTCTACCTTACATACATTGTAACACTATTTGATGTTATTGCTCCACTTATTAGCAGTGCACTCTTTTGCAGGTAACCACATAATTAACGGTTCCTTCTATCCTCGACTACTAGAGAAATGCACGCTGTTGAATAACTTGGACAGTGTGAGGCGACAAGCAATAACTGGATGAATATAAAAACAAGATCATAAGGAACAATTAATAAAACCAGACTTTGTCATGTTTTGAAGTAGAATGCTGTTAAACAAATATTCCATTGTTTCAGAAAATAGTGCTGGTGACAATGTCAAACGAATAAGGTTCCGTCAGATAGCTTGGGGCTTTTTACTCCGTAAATACGCCTTTGCAAACAAAGTAGACTCCAATCAGACGGCTCCTGCAGGAATCGTCTGATTAGGGTCTGCTCTGTTTGCTATACGGAATAATATATATCTGATTCTACAGTTTCTGCCATGGCCAAATAATCCTGTTTCACGTATCATTATAAAATCAGACGGCTCTCTAGGGATCCTCTTTGGTCTGCTCTGTTTTAAAAGCGTAAAACGGTATCACTAATATTAGTTGAAGTGTTAAGGTATCATAATCACTGTACTATAGTAAATGTAGAATAGTCATTACAGTAATAGAGTTGTACTTTAATATATCGAACTTCAAGGGACCATACAAATTACAACAGAGAGAAAAAAATCATTCTGTCTCTGCAGAGTGATTATAACACCTTTTCTACACGGACATCAAATGGTATGTTTATGAGTGGTCTGTTTCTACCCCAGGCCACGGACTCATCAATCGACCCTCGTATTCTAAACATACATTCGTACGACAAAGAATCCAGATTAATAAAAGTAGTTTGCTGTCAATGGCAACTATGAGATTACCTTTGCAAACAGGTTGGATCCAGATGAGAAAGCCGAGTAATTCGTTTCGTCTGACTCCAGACTTAATGATACTATGATTATGTTTTTGAAGCAAAAAAAAGAGAAGAAAAACAAATTATACAGACGACAATACGCAGACAACAAATTATACAGACGACAATACACAGAGAGCAAATTAAACAAAGGACAACAAAAGCTTTTACCATTCTCATACTGAAACATTAAAGTCTTGCTTTAATCTCTAATCTGCTACCATTTCACTGATTTCCGATTCGTTAAATTATTTCAGAACATTTTAACGGAGTATCAAACATGTTAGATCCTCATGAGTTGTCAGGTTATTCGACGTCTCATGTGGAGCCAAGCTGTTTGTAAATAACAGCCAAGACACGTTCAGCATGGAAAAACTAATAGCATTGCTTTAGTATGATTAAACGGCACGTTCAGCTAATTAGTTTGCGATTCAAGTTTCTGATTTGTATCCTTGAGGCATAGATGAATTGCGATTTGTAACAAATCGGTTCAGATAAAATCGTATTAATTCGTGAATCAAGATCACGTTCTCTTTGTTTCTCTAGGATTACCATTAAACATTTTTACAGAAATCGCTACAAGAGGCCTATATATTGGCCAGTGCGGTAGATGGTAGATTAATACACAGTTATATAGTGGGGTCCATATAAGTAAAACATTTTCAAGAACAACTGATTTATTTCTTCAGCAAGTTATATGTTTTTCCAGACAATTCTAAAAAGTGGTCACACTAGAGGAGAAATGATGACTTTAGTAGTTGAGTACCCAACGTTATCTGTTGCTCTGTATACTGGAAGCCACTGAACTACTTTCATTTTGCGTAAATGCAACCACCTTCTTTTAACCTTTAAATAGGTCTTTCTACGCCTCTGTAATAGTGTAATAGTCACTTCTTGAAACCATTGTGATGAATAGAGCATTTGCTCCATAGGAGCAAATGTTCTATTTATCACAATGGTTCAGTACTACACAATTCTAACATCTTCCTTTTCTCTAGTAAATGCTTCTTTTCGGTAGATTTATTCAAAAAGGTTGGGTCTAAAATAGACTGTGAGGGAATGGCTTAAAGACACGCCTGTTTGCTGAGCTGGCGATATAAAGATGATCCACTGAACACAGCTTTAATTTCACAAGAGACACACTTCACAGTCTCAATAGAATAGTCTGACGTACTTTTAGAACGATTGATTTAAAGTACAAAATGCAAGAGACACAAACTTTTCTTTTATACTCGAAAGAGACATATTGGAAAACTTGTAAGCCTGCATGATCGAAAAAGGTTTTCATCAGAGTCGAATTGCTAATTTGTTGTTTCAAGCATGCTGGTTAAACCCGTTCAGCGCTCAATTTTCAGTTGGATTATTAAACAAGTGAAACAGGTCAAACTTACCGTGAAATTTAAGTTTTTTTAAGGAAAAGTTTAACATGACAACCATTGTTGATACTAATGAGAGGACCACTCTTGTAGCCCCTTGGTCTGAGTCTACACGGTTTGCAAAGTACACTAATGACATCTTTCCCGTGCTGAAAGGGTTAAAAGTTGACAACACATTGTGAAAGAGTTTAAATTAACTTTCAGTCTGTTTTGGACGGAACTGTGATCTCCAATTCCCTTCAAAATACAATTAGAGCTGTATTGTTGATGAGAGGTGTCGAGATACACGGCTAACCGGCATACTCAAATGTTATCATACATGAATTATACTAGTTTACAGATAGTTAAAGATTTGTTGCAGTAATCTTTATGCCTAAAATTGTTAAAGGTGTGTAACTGTAATATTAATGCCTGAAATGGTTTAGGGTTTGTTGCAGTAATATCCATGTTTGAGATGGTTTAGGGGATAGTTTTACATGCGACGCCTTAGCGGAACATGTAAAATGATTATTTGCGACATATAAACCACCGATATACTGCTGCAAATCTTCAAATACGCAACGTTTTTCCCTATTCTAATGAAACCATAGACCCAGATGGTAAAAAACAGACAATACTTTCAAACAATACTATTTTTGAAGATTTGAATCACATAAGCACTTAGGAGTAACTTTGACTTCAAATGGTCAGTGGAATAACCATATTGACAATATATTACAATCAGCATAAAAAACAATTGGAATAATGAAGAAACTTAAATTTACTTTGAATAGACATTTTTTGAACCAAATATATATATCTCATGTTCGGCCAATACTGGAGTATGCTTCAATAGTTTGGGATGGCTGTTTTATACATTGCTCAGAGTCTTTGGAAAAATTGCAAAATGAAGCTGCTCGTATTGTAATTGGACTCACCAGATCTGTATCCCTTGACAATCTCTATCGTGACTGTGGATGGGATTCTCTTTCAAGAAGACGTAAAATGAAATGCAGAAATTATCCTTCATGTACAAAACTCATCATATGTATGGGGAGATAACCCACTATGCTTTGCGAAATCGAGGAAACACCGAAGTTCCATTTACTAGAACAACTATTTCAAAACATCCGTGCATTCCATCGTCGATAGGTTTATGGAACACTGATAACATTGATATCAGAAATTCAAATACTTTGAGTTCTTTTTTAAGAAAGGCTTACGCGATAGCTCTTATAGCCCAAATAACTGTTTTGTTCCATCCTTTTATTGTTTTGGAGATAGACGTTTATCTGTTATGCACGCTAGAATAAGAAATCACTGTAGCAATTTGAACAGTGATTTATATAATAATCACCTTAACCCAAACCCAATGTGTAATTGCTCAAATGAAATTGAAGGTGCACATCACTACTTCTTTAGATGTAGAATTTTCCAAGAACAGAGAGTAAACCTTTTTAATGCCACGCGAAAATACCACCCTCTAAACACGGATATTTTGTTGTTCGGTAACTTAGAATTGAGTGATGATGAAAATAAAACACTCTTTTCTGTCGTGCATGCTTACATTGAACAAACGGGGATATTTTAATCTGAGTCTTTACCTGTAATGTGTCTTATTTATTTAATGTGTTTCATTTATGTATTCAACATCAAATGCTTTAGTCGTCTGATCATTTGCTTGATTCAAGGATAGTTTTTTATACTCTGTCTTTCTCTCTAACATACAATTTCTCTTTCTCTTACACTCTCCTATTCTCCTCTTTATCCTTTGTCTGTCATTCTCCTACACATTCGTTCTCGGTTTATTTTTCACTTTGTTTTTGTTATACACTTACTAGCTGTATGTGATGTAAAAATCGCCATTGTATTTTGATTGTACACAATTTTGTAGGGGGAGGGTCGAAACTAATTTTGTCAGAACTTGTGACCCAACCCCATTTCTAATATATGTACTTTAAGTCATTTGATATTTTCTCTCTGTCGTCATAACATGACGCCATGAAACACCGCATATCTCCGCATTACGCATATAGAAAATAGTTCTTTCGGAACCTAGCAATTGTGCTTATATTTAACACACCAAAAACTGGTGTTTTCACTCAACACTTTGATTTTTACAAATGAAAATCGTTAAGTCATGGTCCTTTTGAATTCCTGACGGTAGGTCCCTTTCAAAACTACTAAAGATGAATCAAATGTGACCTCGACATTGCTGCTGTGTAAATATAATAAAATTCCATAATAATTGTGCACATGGACAACGGAATTATTTATTTTAAATTGTTTGCAATGTGGAACTGGGGGAATATTCAAGATACTTTGGCTGATTGGTGTATTTGATGAGAATGATGACAGGCCAAGTTGACGTGCAAATGGAAAATATCAGGAGCGACAATCTACAGGCGTGATTGGAATTTGCAAAGAGCCCTCGAGTGGTCTAGTGGGTGGGGCGAATTCTCATTATGGGACTGTCCTTGAAGAATGGAAGAATACTGCCGCTTCTGATTGTCGGACGAGTCAGGATTATAGCTTCCGACACTGGCTTCATTCTGATAACCGGACTTTTTCATTATTTCCCTGGTTTTGATACCAACATAGACTAACAGCTAGCCTATGATTGCGGTCGCCCGGACACAGTGATTTGTGAAAACTTTGACGAAACCAGCCTCATCAGAAATTGTTTTCATCATTTCGTTCAGTACACGCCCACCAACAGGTCTGGATGTGTATATGATTCTTCATAATCGACTGCACGTTTGGGTTACTGAATGAAATGGTTCGATCCCGGGTGCAGTTTTATCAGGTATGTTTTCAGAGATTTACAGGAAATGTTTCCCCTTGATTACTGTACATACTTGTATTAATGTTCGAATCGTTGTTCTTGATAGTGTCTCCTTTGCGATTTTTGGTGTGTTCTTGATTATACGCCATCTAGCTAAATTAAACACCAGCCTCGTCATGGAAAAAAACAAAAGATGGCTGTTTGTTCTGTATGTGGTGGTTCCTGCATGACTCATAAATTGTTCTTTTGTCAGAGATGTTAGGTTTTCTATGTATACCACGAAGAGCGAAATTCAAGGTTATGTCAAACCACACTTTTCTTTGGAATGATTTGTGACTTATAGCAGAGAGGAAACCTGAGTTTTTAGTGTTTTCAGATCATTTTCTGCGATTGGTTGGTAATGTTAAGTGATTTCAGGTCCTTCTTAAATAGTTTCAGCATGGATATAAATCTCACAGCTACATGGTTATATACCTTAAATCTTATATTTACAGGATGCAGGTGCCACATACACCTCAAAACAGAATAGAGGAATAGGAACGTTTGTTCATGGGCAGTGAACTAGATCTACATGTGAAATAAATGGACTCTGGATCAACTTGTGGGGCTTTGCGATAGATATTTGAGTAGAATCACCAGAGTCACATTGAATACAGCCATAAAGTTTGTTGAATAAATAAGCAAATTGAAAACATTTGATATTTCATTCAGCCAGTGTCTTCGTTCATTCAGACCCATTCATTCAATTTTACTACGAATGCGCATATGAATAAATTATAGTTCGTAGTAAATGTTCTAGTGATTCGGTTTCCGACAGTATATCCATTTTTTTCGACAGTATATCGGTGGTTTATATGCTTCAAAATTTGTCTCGTGGACCAATCAGAATGCGTGTTACAAAAATGTTGCATTAGAATAAAGGTTTGTTGCCGTAATCTCCATGTGTGAGATGGTTAAAGGTGTGTTGCAGTAATCAGCATGCCTGAGATGATTAAAGGTTTGTTGCTGTAATCACCATGCCTGAGATGGTTAAAGGTTTGTTGCATGCAGTAATCACCATGCCTGAGATGATTAAAGATTTGTTGCAGTAATCACCATGCCTGAGATGGTTAAAGGTTTGTTGCTGTAATCACCATGCCTGAGATGATTAAAGGTTTGTTGCTGTACCCACCATGCCTGAGATGATTAAAGGTTTGTTGCAGTAATCACCATGCCTGAGATAGTTAAAGGTTTGTTGCTGTAATCACCATGCCTGAGATGATTAAAGGTTTGTCGCTCTACCCACCATGCCTGAGATTATTAAAGGTTTGTTGCAGTAATCACCATGTCTAAGATGGTCAAGGGTTTGTTGCTGTAATCTTCTTGCCCGTATCACATATCACACTGAAAAACGTTATTACCACAGTTATACTATTTAACTAATGTATGATGTGATACCCTTGCACTGACTCAGATGTCATTTTGGAGAAATGTCATGTAAATAGTCTGCTTAATAAGACAACCGGCCATCAAGTACGTTTTGTCTTACAAGCGTGTCTGACACATTTAACGACAACATGCCAATCAGAACAAAATATGGCGATGCTAATAAATTACCTGACAGGTGCAAATCCTTATCTCGCTATTCGTCTCCTGACTCGCATTTGCAAACAGTTTGGATCCAGATGAGACGCCGAGTCGCTCAACATCTCATCAGGATCCAAGCCGTTTGACATCCTTTTAGACATTTCTCAAAATCCTAACCGATTCGGCAAGTAGTCAAACTTGTCCTAGGCCCACATTTAGAAAGACACTGTTTTTTTCACAGCGGGGTAAGGGTTTAATGTCACTTATCTGTGAATTGTAACAAGGTGGTACATATACATTGTCGATCAAATATACTGAGAGCAACAACATATTAACGTCAGCTTGTACATTTGGTACCTACGCTGTTTCTGCACTGAACTTTGTCTCCTATTCATGAGTGCCCGATTTGGGAAGTACGTGTTCTTACCTTTAATTCGACGAGAGAAGTTCTGCTGGTAGAAAGTTTCATTTATCATCTAAAATAAGTTTGAGTTTATCTAGAGAATTCGTCAATTGATGCGACGTCGAGTTACTCGGCGTCTCATTTGATTCCGAACTGCATGCGAAGATAATAGTAAATTCATCAATATCATATTTGAATTTTACTCTTCTTATCCGACCGAACGTGGTCTAACCGTCATTTGCAAACAGTTTGGATCCAGATGAGACGCCGAGTAACTCGGTGTCTCATCAGGATCCAATCTGTTTGACACTCGGTTAGTTGTTTCTAAAACAATTGAACAAATCGCAAGTGAATAAAACTTGTCTAATATCAGTGCCTAAGTAGATATTATTTTTTTACCCTATGCCTGCGAAGTGCACCTTTGCTGGTACAGTAATGTCCCGCTAATGCGACCACCTAAAAAAGGTATAATTCTGTGTGCTAGATGCAGGCGGTAGCTTAATGCAGGACAAAGGTAATGCAGAAAGCTCCTAGAGGAGCTTTCTGCATTACTTTTGCCCTGCATTAAGCAACCACCTGCTTATAAAGACATCCATGATTATTCATTAATTGGTCGCATTAGAGGGGTTCTACTGTATTTGCAAACAGATTAGATCCATATGATACGCCGATTAACTCGGCGTTTCATCAGGGTTTGATACTCCATCTATAGTTTCTCTAAAGCTTTAACGAAGTTAGTAAAAAAAAAAATAGCAGACCAGAGTTTGAGTAAACCTCATTTATTCTGCAAGCTAAGGGTTAATACAGGATAAGGTCTCAAGTACGACAGGGCTATGCAGTACGTAAGAATTATCCACTAGACGACGTTAGGTTGACTGAAGGGGCTGTTGGTATTAGAGCCGTACACTTTCACCAGGAACGATGTTTCGTCTGTCTGTACTTGTACTCTGCCTACAGTTAGTGAGTGGTATCCATGATGGAAGTATCCTGTCACTGTATAAACATAAGTACACCGGGGATGTAAGTATATTCTTATGAGTTTTAATCATTTTGCTGATTCTTAATGTCGTTTGCAATATTTGTCGTCTGCTACGATTTCCTTGTTTTGAATAAAATATGCTTCTATTTTCTTTCAAGAATCAGAAATACAGTAGAATCCCTCTAATGCGATCACTTAATGAATAAACATTCCTGCGTTTATAAGCAGGTGGTTGCTAAATGCAGGGGAAGTTATGCAGAAAGCTCCTATAGGAGCTTTCTGCATAACTTTCATCCTGCATTAAGCTACCACCTGCCTCTGCCACCCAGAAGTATGCCCGTTTTTTGTGGTCGCATTAGAGGGGTTCTACTCTACAACACCAACCAGTTTAGATCCTCAAGAGACACCGAATCAATCGGATCCAAAATGTTAGCATAGGTAATCAGAGACTCTTCATTGACAGGGATGTGGTTAATTACACCTTGAACACCGAGCTAATATTAGCCAACTAAATACGTGGCTTGCTTAATAATTACAAACAAATGCTATATTGCCTTGTATGTGAGCATGCACACCGGCTATCAACCAGTTTAGGTTACCTGCCGTCTCATTCTTGATCCAAATTGTTTTCCCGAAGGCATTCTCGAACTCGCACGTAGTGTGCTAATGTTTAAGGTATACGCTGCTGCTTGGCGACGTATGCAATATATAGCAATTAATAAACCTTATCATAATGTGGACAAAAAATAAGACTGCTCTAAGTTTGATTGGTGCATATGCCTTTTACTCAGGCATTTAGACCGTTTGTTTTTATAACACCTTAAGATACTGTAACCTTTTAAATACAGGGCACCTATTTACTAGCATTTGCAAACAGTGTAGACCCAGATTAGACGGCTTCTGGTCAGGGTCGGCACTGTAGTCATTCGAAATCTCCTCACAAACTTTACCCTTTCATGCTGTATAGACTATAAACAATAATGAATCATTCTATAGTAGAACCTTTCTTAAGCGGCCAATAAAAAGAGGTTCCCGTACTGAAATGTTTAAAACATTTGACAGTGTCTTAATCTCCTCTCTGATACTGTCTACGCATGTTCGTCATTAGCATGGTTCGGGACTACAGTTTTCAATAGCCCAAGTCAGTAACGGTTGCCATTCTTCTTTGAACATTTAGCCAGTATAGAACTGTCCTGTGTTCAGTTAACGAGAACTGTTACAGGTTTATGCGACATTTCTCACATCTTTATACTGAAATGTTGCGATAAGTGCTGTTCTCGCAACATTTCAGCCTTAACAAATGCAGTGAGCGCAGTGAGATATTTCGGTCTTAATATTTTCAGCGATAGCACAATTTCGGTCTGAGAATCTGCGAACAGTTGCATAAAACTCTAACGTTTACTATTAACCTAACCCAGGGCATATGTGTGAACAGACAAAGGGTCAGATCATATCAGCGTACTTCGGGTTATAACTTATCAGAGAAGGCGATTGTTTAGAATTATCTAATAACATTTAATGGTAAGATAAACCCTTATCTTTCATTACAAGTTCACAACCACAGTCTAACAAACGTGTGTCTGTCTTAACCCTGTCACACTGAATCCTTAAAGTTGAATAGCCCATCAATGTTCACGCAGTATAAAAGACTTAAACTAAGCTGGAAAATTGTAAATAAAAAACAGTGCTGGGCTTGATCAGAGAGCTACTCAAGGAGCCCTCTGACCTGGGTCTACAATGTTTGCAAATGTCAGTGCACGCGTGTCCCACATTTAAAAATTAGCCCATTTGCTCCCAGTGGATTCTTCCATGTTTATATATTGGATTAGTCTATCTTTTATCTAAGGGATGTCTGGTCTAAATTTTCATTTTTGTTTTGTTTTATATTGAATTTCCTATCAGCAAACTGTGTAGATTCTGATCAGACGCCGCATTATGCAGCGTCTGATCAGAGTGTACACTGTTTGCCTACGTCCCATATATGGGATCGTGGGAGCAAATGGGTTAAGCGGAAACCTCGTAATAAAGATCCGAGAACAGTAAATAGATTGATTTGGATTCTACGCCTTTGCAAACAGAGTAGCCCTATATCAGACATCTGCTATATGAGCCGTCTGATAAGGGTCTGCTCTGTGAAATAATTATGAAATAATATAATTATTATTCTACTGTTCCTACTGTGGCTAAATAGTTCGTGTCCGTGTACCATAACAATAATTAATATTTAATTGATATTAATGATGTCATTATTTCTTATATGAATATTCATTGAGTAAAAGGTCAACCTTTACCCTACTGAACACATTATTTTTACACAATGTTTCACCCACGACATTTCAAAATGCAAGCTATAATCAATTTGTCTACCAAAATGCAATTGATATCAAACAATTTGGATCTTGATGAGACGCCGAGTTGCTGGGGTCTCATCTGGATCTGAACGCTTACAACGGTAATTATGGATCTGAACTCTTACAATGGTAATTATGGGTCTGAACTCTTACAATGGTAATGATGTATCTGAACTCTTACAATGGTAATTATGGGTCTGAACTCTTACAATGGTGATGGTGGATCTGAACTCTTACAACGGTAATTATAGATCTGAACTCTTACAATGGTAATGATGGATCTGCCGGCAGCAGACTAAATGTTAACATTGACGAGCTGCATCTACTTGCCAATTCAATTTACCATCTTGGAGAGCCTCAACGAGAATAGAATAGAACGTGCTTATTTTCCTATCTCTAGAATGGTGTTGCAAATAATAAATAATGACCAGCCCTGTATCTGTGGATGAATTAGATCTAACAAATAAAACAGCCTTGTCATGGTTCGTTAGTGTGTCAATGTCATTTACAAAATCGCATTTATAAAACGTCTCACTGAGTATTAACACAAACCATTCGCTGACAGCGATACTTCATAAATGAATAAACCAGCCTTGGATCATTTTTTATACAATGATCTTCGATATCTCGAACTCGGATAATTCGAAATGCCGGATAACTCAAAACTTTACAATACAGCACTGTTCTAAAATGTATCATTATGCATATATAGGAATACACGTGACAGCTTAATGCAAGTCGAAGGTAATGCTAAATGCTCCTACAGAAGATTTCAGCATTACTTTAGACCTGTATAAAGCTGATAATTAGAGACAATTGTCCAGATTAGAAATCGAATGACTCGAACATCTGTTATTTCGAGGTTATTTGTATGGTCTCTTAACCCATTACCTCGTAGGTTAATTTTAGATACAACCACTTTAAATAAATCTACCGAAAATGAGCATTAACTAGAGAAAAGGAAAATTTTAGAATTTTGTAGTTTGAAACCATTGTGATAAATAGAGCATTTACTCCTATAGGAGCAAATGCTCTATTTATCACAATGGTTTCACAAAATGACTTTTACAGAGTCGTAAAAAGTCGTCAATATGAGGGAATGGGTTAAAGTTTGAGATATTGAAGTTTAACAGTATGCACTGTATGTGCATTGTATCTAACATCACATTACTTAGATTCCATAAATGTTAGTTTCGTCTTCTTCGTTTTCGCTACGTCAACCTTTCGCCTTCTGTGTGCTGATGAGTTATTACCTATGAAAACAATTTTGATTCAGATGAGACGCCGAGTAACTCGGCGTCTCATCAGGATCCAAACATTTTGATATTCCGACAGTGTTGTGAAAAGAAATGCAAGATGAATCAGCTGTGACAACTGAAGCCGATGGCATACTTTGCTTAGCAGGCTCGGTGTTAATGTGTTTAACCCTTTCACTGGTCAGTGTTTATTCAAAATGTCAATACCTACTGAATATTCTTGGACATAATAGTTATAATGAAGTATGGAAGGTGAAACATTGTAGCCATTTTAGAAAGTAAATAATCAGATCTATAAACTTCCATTAGCAAACAAAATAGACCCTAATCAGACGGTTCCTATAGGAGCCGTCTGACCTGGGTCTACTGTGTTTGCAAATGTGTGAAAAGGCGTATCTACGAAGTAAAGGGTTAATTATGTTTAGTGTATGACGGTTGCTATATTGTAGAAAGCCTCTTATCTTGATTCTTTCCATTACTCAGTGCGGATGATGAACTAATTTGAATGTAAAGAAATACAGAATTCAGGTTGCTCCGAACCAAATGACCATGGACAGATGATTAACAATATATTTTCTTCGGTAATTCAGTTCATTACTACAGTAAAACCATTCTAAACCGCCGAATTTAAGAAAGAAAGAAAATAAGTAATTTTAGGCAGGTGGCTGCTTCACGCAGAGCGAAAGTCATACAGAAGAGCTCCCTATGGAGCTTTCTATATGACCTTCACCTTGCTAAGCTATCGCATGTGACCAGTATTGATCCTGAATTGAATATCCGGTTTATATGGATTTAACTGTAGTGCTAACAAGCCAATAAGGTTTTTACAAATAGGTCATTTGTTACATTAAGACCACTTCCACAAGACTAATGAGATAAGTAAGACAACATAAGGCTTTCCATCTGTCGAAATGATATATTGCTATAATTAATATGATTCTAATTCAATTCCATGAGATGGTCTTAATTTTGTTTCATTTCTCGAATCTGCATCGTGATATCTTTTAACACGAACCCTTTAAATAGTGGGAACATCTTAGCAAACAGAGAAGACCCAGATCCAACCGTTCCAAGTAGAGCACGCGTGAAATATGCAATCGCCTATTTTGCTCTCATCATGCTAGGTTTGACTTAATATATGCATTTTTATCCATTTTATTTCCATATAAAACCGATACACTCGGTCTAAGTGGAAGGTCCACTCATTCCCGGAAAAGAAAACACCGATAATCTGCTTTGAAAAAAGAGGTACATAATACAACTCCTCTAATGCGTATGAGGTATGAGTCTGGGTGCTATACATTCAAGCACGTGTTGATGAATAAATACAATTCATAACATTTTTCTAAATGAATTAGGACATCCCGACAAATCAAACTGTTCTATTATAATATCTCAGCCTTTACCCCATATTTACGCTTAACCTTTATACGATAAGACTTTACTCCACGTACGCGCTAAATCATTACCCCACATATACGCTTAACCTTTACTCCGCATATACGCTGAACCTTTTCTCCACATATACACGTAACCTTTACTCCACATATACCCTGAACCTTTACTCCACTTATACACTTAACATTTACTCCACATATTAGCTTAACATTTACTCCACATACACACTGAACTTTTACTCCACAAATACGATGAACCTTTGCTCCACATATACGCTGAACTTTACTCCACATATACGCTTAACATTTACTCCACATATACTCTGAACATTTACTCCACATATACAATTAACCTTTACTCCACATATACGCTGAACCCTTACTCCACATATATGCTTAAACTTTACTCCACTTATACTCTTAACATTTTCTCTATGCATATGCTTAGCCATTGTCCCACATATTACGCTTAACCTTTACTCTAACATATACATGTATGCTTAACATTTACTCCACATTATTTAACCTTTACTCTAACACATACGCTTAACCTTTACTCCACATTACTCCACACATACGCTTAACCTTTACTCCACATATACGTTAAACCTTTACTCCGTGTATGTGCTTAACCTTTACTCCGTGTATACGCTCAACCTTTACCCCACATTTTACGCTTAACCGTTATTCCCCAAATACACTTTGCATTTACACCATATATATGCCTAACCTTTACTTTACATATACGATCAAATTTTACTCCACATATACCCTTAACCTTTACTCCACATATACGCTTAACTTTTACTCAACTTATACGCTTAACATTTACTCCACGTATACACTTAGCCATTATCCCACATATTACGCTTAACATTTAATCCACATATATGATTAGCCTTTACCCCATATATACGCTTAACCTTTACTCCACATATATATGCTTACCCTTTACTCCACATATACGCTTAACCTTAACTCCACATATATGCTTAACCTTTACTCCACATATACGCTTAATCTTTACTCCACATATATGCTTAACCTTAACTCAACATTTATGCTTAACATTTACTCCATATATACGCTTAACCTTTACTCCACATATATGCTTAATCTTACTCCAACATATAAACTTTTATTCCATGTGTACGTTTAACCTTTACTCCAACATATATGCATAACTTTTACTTCAACATATATGCTTAACATTTACTCCACATAAACGCTTAAACCATTACTCAACATATATGCTTAACCCTTTCTCTAATATATACGCTTAACCTTTGCTCTCGGGTTTTCTACGGGTACTCCAGTTCCCTCCCACTTCATATAGCACAAACAGTAATAGATCATATACCAAACGTGATCAGTGTCCGTTTATTATCCAGAAGAGCTGGAAAAGGTAGCGGACTCCTTATTGCAATCAGAAACATAAGCACAGGAAATGGGTGAATGTCTGGTTGCGACTGAGAATGTGTGGTATCGGATGATTTGAAGTTGTCGATAGTTTTTTTTCTCGATAGGAGGACTGTATTTTTTTCATAACCATAGCAGCACATGTTAAAGATATAATGTACATGCTTGTAACATGTTAGTATACCTGCCTAAAATATATTGAAGAGTTTCCATTTTAAGTATTACTTCTTAGTTCCTGTTAATCGAGTAATACACTAAGCCAAATAGTTTTAGCAACTATACATCTCATGATATACTTTAGGAAAGAAACCTTAGTCTCGTGTTTTGTTAATATTTTTTATTTTGTTGTTAAAATTTGCACAAGGTTTTATTTTCGTGATGAATGATAATGATGATGATGATGATGATGATGATGATGATGATGATGATCGGCATCAATCACATTTGTCACAAAATGCGTTACATATGTGCTCGATTTCCGGACCACATTTGTAACACGTGTTATGGATGTGATCACATTCGTAACACGTGTTACGAATGTGATTCGTTACGAATCTAACAGAGTATCATCACCGTACTTTTAAACGAAGCGACCGACTGTAATACGAGTATTGCTGAAAGCCTCTCAGTGATTCCACAAAATGGCATTTAAACCTCAAATAGTACTTACCCATATATAATTTGGCTCCTGTAATGGTGAGGGCATTCAAGGCCGTAATTCGTTTGTCTAGCAACTACAATATATCATTTTGCTTTCTTGCTAATCTATACTTTATCATCTCCAACGGAAATGGAGCAGAAGCCGAGGAAGTACAATATAGAGAGAAATTTAACCATGCTTTGCTTGATTCCAACTATAAATGCGTTATGCTTTTTACGTGCGTTACTGGTACGTGTCGATATATTCTTTATGCAAAACAGTATAATCATATTCTGTGACCTATGATATGGGAACTGAGAAATTGAATTGGATAGTAATAGAATCAGAATCAGAATACACTTTATTTTGGATTTAAACATATACAGTTTATCATCCCTATACATTGTACGATACAAGATATAATCAAAGTCAAGCAAACCGCTTGAGCACATAACAAAACAGAATTTTAGCATTCAAGCCATAATAAAATACATGCTAATATTACATTACGCGGAGGGTAAATTTGGAATGTTTTCTAATACTTTAAGCAGAGAGAAGGTTACTGCATAGTTTAAGTGCACATGTAACGTATGTTTCTAGCTTTGAAATTACAACTTCATCGTTGGAACTTAAAAGCATATTTGGTCTCGTTCTAAAATAATTTTGAATATATCTTTGTCTAACAACCTTGTACTTTTCACATATAAATATAAAGTGAAACTCGTCTTCAATGTCTCTACTGCCACATACATCACAATATCTCTGTTGCCGTTTTATACGGTGTCTACCATAGCGACCAGTTTCAATTTTCAATTCATGGCAAGAAGTACGTAATTGTGTCACACATTTAAGCTTACTGTATGGTATGTTCATACCCATACGACGTTTTCAAGTGTTTCTATATGATAAGACTGTTATTGTTTTGCAATATATCGTCCCATTCCTGTTGAAAACAAATCAACTATCCTTTGTTTAAATACACATATAAATACATTTGGAATAACTGAAAAAGGGTCTTCCCATACATGTCCAAAACCATACTTATATCACGGTCCTTTAATACCTTACGCCCAGTGTGTATGGTTATTCCTCGCATCTGACAACGCACATGCATAGAGAACAGTTTCTGTTGAAAGACCACTAATCAGATATCAAAGTCTGCATTTTGGTACAGCTGAACTTGGATAACTCGAACCTCGGGATAACTCGAAGCAAAAGAATTGTTCTAAAATGTATCACTACGCATATCTAGAAACACATATGACAGCTTAATGCAGGTCGAAAATAATGCTGAACGCTCATACAACGCCTGCATTAAGTTGTGAACCTGAGAAAGTGTTCCAACTTCTGTTACCTCGAAGTATTTTGTACGGTCACTCGAATTTTAACTATAGAAACATCATACCAAGTTATTGTTTGAGTCTTTAAAGGTCAAGTAAACAGGCAGGACACTTTTTCGTAAATATTTGACAAATGGGTACCTTGCACGACGTAGTTTCGAAAACACAAAAAAAATACAGTCATATCGCACATAGCAGCTGTCATATATCACCGATAAGTAAGCACTGGCTGATTTTGGTCGTTCGCTTATCTCCCTTGTGATGACGTCACTTGTGACATTCGCGATAAATGTCGAACTAGATATCATATAGAAAAGAATCGCACGTAATGTACTTCTGCTTCGTTTTGAGTGCTAAATGGTAATTTTTGCTGCCTATGGGTGTATCCCTGCCTGTGGGTGTAGCTCCTAATCCGACAGAGACTAAACAGGATTATTTAAATTACCAAACGAGAAGTTCAAGAAGATGTGATGTGATTTATATTGGGTCAGCTTACATTTTGTCTCGATGGCTGTTTTCCGTGAAATTTATACTAGAGAAAATAGTGTAGTGGATGACTTGGGTCTACAATTATAAAAAAAGATATGCTACATTCTGTTATAAATGTGACTTAGGTCTAGCACTGTAGGTTAATGGGCTTTTTCTTCGTGGAAAATTATTCTATACAAACGTTTTGTTAACAGCGTAAACCCAAATCACGCAGGAACTGTCTGGTCTGGATCTGCTCTGATTGCTTAGTACATAAACTTATTTCTTTAGATTCGATCAGGGTTGTCTAGAGTCTCTGTAATCCCTGTAATGAATATTCACGAGGTCATGAAATCTTTAATAAATATTCTTAAGAGATAAAATGATTAATAAACACAATTTAGCACTGTTGGCAGCAGACACCTAATTTGCTTTAAAATCAATTTCCCAATCCTTCTCTTCTTATATAAACGGCTTCACGCGTGTTTGCAGATAGAGAAGATCCAGATCGGACAGTTCCTGTAAGAGCTGTCTGATCAGGTTCTGCTCTGTTTGCTTATGAAATTTTGTTGATCTAATCCTAATTGATCTGTCAGAGCCAATGATCTACATGTATTTGAAAAGTTAACATTGTGAAAAAAGCCTTTAGATCTTCATGAATATTCGTGTAAGAAATAATGATTTCATGGAGAGTTAATGATATATGAGCACAGGCTATGGCAGTGATTGTACAACCAGACCTACCGGTATATTATTTCATAAGCAAATCGACAAGAACCTGATCAGGGAGCTACAACAGAGCTACTCTGTTTGTAAATTTGTTTCAATACGTTTGATCTGGGTCTACTATGTTTGCATTGGCATAAACAGGCATGTGAAGGGTTTATATTCGTGAAGTGATTTACTCACACATATATTTTCATCAGGGAAATAGTTTATCATAAATATGATCCTTTTTGCAATTTTGGAACATGGACAATTTTTACCATAAATCCATAGGAAAAAAGGCATTCTGGATTACTGTAATTTACGGAATTGTTCATTGGATGCGTTTTATAGTTTTACTGATTATTACATACATAATGCCCAGAACTAACTTTGAGGCACCATGACCGCAATGATTGATTCTTTTGATACGTTACTACAACTACATAAAGGAATGCAACAATACGTAATATACAGGATGCGGGTTTTATGGCCTTGTAATAATCATTGTCCCCTGTTGGGTATTTTGACAAAGGGCCACTATGATAACTGACATCTGGAGACTGCATGGGGCATTTCGTGTGTAATATGGCTTAGTAAAATATGGCCTAAGGCCATTTAACACATTCATTCCTACATGCATAGAAAAATTCTAATGGCTATGTTTACTGTTGTTTCCATACAAACCATAATTAAATTGCACATACGAGTATACTGTAAAATTATGATAAAAATGTAATAACAGTTTTAATGTGTTGACCATATTTTTTTAATAGACATTTTATTTGTAGTGGGTCCAGTCATTTAAACATAATTCACAAGCTTTAGAAACATAAATAAATTAATAAACAAAAATTAGTCATTCTTCAAGACTGACAACCATTTGTTATCAAGATCCACCTTTTTCTCATTTTCCCAACAAAATACATATTTTGGTATTTCAACCTTTACTCGATTTTCTGAAAGTAATGCATCATTTTGGTATTGCAAATATTAAAGTAAAATAAATAAATTTCTATTTTTCTGTATTTGGGTGGAATTTCTTTTTTCTAAAGTACGTACAAACTCATGGGCGGGACCCAAATGATCCCTCTGATCTGAATCTACACTATTTGCTAATGGTCTTGGTCCTAACTTCATCCTATTTTAAAATTATAGTTTATGAATAGTGTAAATTCACTGACAGGTAAAGTAAGTTTTAACCCTTCGCTTGCTATTCACGTCAATATACCTACCTGTAAATAGTGAAAACCCAGATGAGACAGCTCCTGCAGTAACTGCCTCATCAGGGTCTGCACTATTATTATAAGTTGATTGTGCAACCAGTGCACTCCACAGCAGTGATTGCACAGCGAAATACGTGTACACAGTGAAGATATATGTAATTATACAACAGGGCATGGGTAAAAAGGGAGAAATGTATTTTAAAATTCAGCAAGAGAAGGGTTAAGATTAACAAAATTTAATATTAAGTATCATTGTATTTCACACCTAAAATAAACATCACACCCCATAAATAGTTTCCCCTACTCGATAAAGTGTCACTTTCTATGGCTAATCCATGGACGTAATGTCTGGAAAAGTGTGAAAATAATTTGGGTATTTGTAGAAACTGTGGAGTCGGATTTGATCTAATTTTGTAAGCAAACAGAACAGATCCTAATTAGAACGTTCCTGTAGGCTCTGATCTGGATCTACTTTGTTTGCAGAGGCGTTAATTTAAATAAAAAGGTTAAGTTTCTGTGTACATTCCTCCCTCTCAATGGGATCCCTGACTGACGAGCATCACAAGTGACGTCAAGCAAGGGAGATAATCATGTATCGATTTTCAAAATGCACGGTTCGCGGTACAATAAAAACTCGATTTAAATCAAAACTAGATAAAAAAGTTAACGGTAAGAATTTTCTAAAGCTTGGTGTTTAACTAACTTGCTTGGTGTTTAACTAACTTTATACTATCAGAATTTGGCGAAAACCCAATCTGTTTACTTGACCTTTAATATAACACACATCATATACACACATACTTCTGACCTGCTTAAACAGGAGAATGCACACACATTTTCTGATCATTTTACGTACTAAATCATGTATCGATATGGCTATGGCGCACACACTACGTTCTTCACATCAGCTTTGTTCTCATGAACAAGCGAACTTAAACCAGTTCTGAATATACTCTCTGATCCATAAGGGAAACACTGGAACTTTGTTTTAGGCCAGCAATGTATTCGCTTTAATTTTTGACCGTGTGTTTGAATGTCGAACACATCTGACTTTTCAACCAATTGTCAGTTATGCATTTGATGCTAGGTGTGTCTTTGCACTATACGAAACAAATGTTGAACACGCTCCTGCCTACGGTTTCAATGCCGGTTGGTTGTGTATCTGCACACGAAGGTATACAAATGAAATGTTCATCTCCCAACTCACTGCTAACTGCACATAGCTTCAAGCAAGTCAAATCAATGGTGTGTTCTATATGTGCCTCTACCTTTATATATGTGAATTGGACTTGGTGGCAAAGGCTACTTATATAACACTAAGAATGTATAAAAAAAATTACGAGACGTGTGTGTGTGCGTGTATGCGGTTGGCATGTGTGGAGTAGATGTGTATGGTAATGTGTAGAGTGTTTTTGTGTTTGTGGCCGTGTATGTACTTGCGTGCGTGCGCGCGCGTATGTTATTATGTGACTGTCCGCTCGCTCGCGCGCGCGCGCACGTGCGCGCGTGTGTCTGTGTTTGGGGGAGGGGGTTATAAAATCTCACCAATGGTAGTTGGTTACTATAGAGGCGATTCGCTTCTTTAGACAGATGTAGTGCTGCCACACTATGATTGTATGCCTTAGACGCATGACATCGGGCCGACCAGTTACAGTTCGTATCACTTCCCGTATATTGCCTAGCGTTAACAAAGATACTTCCATTTTAATGACATAAGTATGATTTCGCTTCCAGTGTCGCATCTTTGATTACCTATACGGATGAGCAACTCGGTGTCTCATCAGGATCCAAACTGTTTGTTACTTGCAATAATATATTTTGAAAGGAAAGGGGAGAAAACTAAACCTTTTTGGATTTTTTTGGAATTTGTAGCAGATAACATATTTTGCGGACGACATTATTTGCAGACAACACTATTTGGCAGCGAAAGAATTTAAGGAATGTTTAAGCAATATTTGAAGTGATTTGTTGACTGAAACACATTAACCATTCAAGTTGTCTTGCGAAATGGCTTCTACTTCAAATTAACTCCGAAATATATTGAGAAATGGCATAGCGTTGTGTCTGAGTTTGGCGTAGGATAAACAATTACCCCTAGTTATTGTACACAATCCATGTTGGATGTGGTCACACTCAGCTACATAAAATATTTTATTAAATGATCTTTACACGTGACTGCTAGGAAATAAATATTATGATAGCATTCCAGTTTGTCGACCAAAGCATATTACAACAGTATGTGTTTTTCTGGCATATATTAGAAACTTTAAAAGTTATCTTTCAATGAATAGATATGGTTTCGTTTTTTCAAGAACAAGTCTCAGGTAAACGTATTTTATGGAAGTACATGTATTATTGAAGGCACCTTTGTGACTTTCGGTAACAAGTTTGACCGATATTTACCAAATACAGTAAAACCCCGCTAATACGACCACCTAAAAGGGGCATAATTCTGGGTGGCAGAGGCAGGTGGTAGCTTAATGCAGGACGAAAGTTATGCAGAAAGCTCCTATAGGAGCTTTCTGCATAACTTTCGTCCTGCATTAAGCAACCACCTGCTTTAAACGACATCAGTGGCTGTTTATTAAGTGGTCGCATTAGCGGGGTTTCACTGTACATGTATTAACATTTTCCATTATAAAAACGCACTGTCACGCCCTTGTTCAAGACAACAATTCCCTTTTAAATCATTATCTTATATAATTAAGTAATGCATGTTCTTGAATATTCGGATTGAAGACAATCAGTGATCACATTTGAATGATACAATACGCAAGGTCCTATCAATCGCAAGTTCGTCTAATCTGCAACCCTCATCTGCAAACAGCTTGGATCCAGCTGTAACTCGGCGTCTTATCAGGAACCAAACCATTTGAAATTCTGTCTCTAGTATCTCAAAGTGTGATCAGAGCGGAAGTAGCCTACCTCTCTAAACCTGACGTTAAATTTAGTACAAATATCTGTCACGGCGACAGGTAGTAGCGTAATGCAGCAGCTTTCTGCATGGATTGTATCCTGCATTAAGCAGCCACCTGCCTAAAAGTATCAAAATTCGTCTCTACTAGAATTCCAGTTTAGAGGGATTTTACTGTATTATGTTTTCAAAGCCGTGTAAAGGCTCAAAGTGGTTGGAAAGCACCAGACAGGAGTCGTTTTTCTATCAAATGTATTTACGTCTTTATATGTTCACAATTAATAACAGTTACACGAATTGGATCAACATTGACAGAATGTGTGATCCAAACTGTTTGTAACTACTTATGTATAATAATAATAAGACATTTTGAAGGAAGTTTTGAAGTTTTCTATGGGCTAAATGAAGTTTATAAAACAGTATTTTACGATAAATTCTTTCGATTCCTTTTATGGAAAATTAGATTCCTTAAAAAAATACTTAGACTGTTTTATATTGAAGAATGTGTCTTTTAAGACGACAAGGACAACAAAAACACAGAAGCTTAATATTCTAAATTGGTATTGTTGGTCTTTTTTCGGCTACAGATAAGATGAAACCTTCTAAGGCATTTCGTCTAGTCAAATAGTTTCACAAAATCTATTTTAAACTCGAAAATTAGGTTTAATGCGATTTACGTCACAACCATTATGCTCTCTCTTCTGATCAGCAGCACTTCAATGTAATTTCAGTTCCATAGTTCGAAGTTTTTAGAAATGACGAATTGAGAGCGTTTTAGGCAAGTTCCTGCTTAACCCACCAATGCCAAGTTTCCCCTAAACAGAAAATAAGTAAACAGCGAAGGCCCTTTTCAGAGAGTTCCTAAAGTAACAATCTGATCAGGGTCAGCATTGTCTGCTGAAACCATCAATGACTATTTATGTAAGCAATCATGCCATTTTGAATAATAATGTTTAAAATAGCACTATGAACAAAGGATTGGTCTATCATGCCAACAGCTGTAGACTCGGATCTATAATATGCCATGAGCAAACTGAGCAGACCCTGATCAGACGGTTCTTATAGGATATGTGCCTACGCTTTTTGTAAATGCACAACAAAAACGCATCTGTGTGAATGGTTATGGGATCTGTAGTTGTTGACATATGCCTCACATTTATCGTTCTAGGGGACATATTACGGGGCTACCTCCGGTGGGATGTGTACCTATAATGTACCAACACTTCCTCCAGTGACACGCTACGTCGACAAGCTGGTAGCTTTAAATCGTCCGCAGATGTTTGGTTCCTCTGGCTGTGGTCTCTGTTTTCGAGTGAAGTATTTTGTTACTTTATACTTTTGCCCTGGAGTAGGTTACGACAGATAAATAAACAGACTGTTGTAATAAGATAGTTGAAGATATAAATTACGTGATTATATCTCTGCTTATAATTCATACATTGAAATATGCCTTGTGGCAGCTTAATGCAGGACGAAAGCTGCTTTCGCAGATGCAGGATTATTTTCATTCTGCATTAAAAACAACCTGCTTTTAAATATGTTGTTTACTGTTGCCATTGTTGAAAGTTATACTGTACACCGTATCGTAAAATTATATCACCTACGTCTGTCTTATGAACGGCATATGGATCACTCTCTGGTAAAAAGGTCGTATTGCATTGCAAACATTGAAGAGAAGGACCAGAAATCGCGTCTCGGACGAGTCGTCTGGTTAGGATCTGTAATGTCTGTCACTCACCAGAATGTGTTTTAAGTTGTTCTTACAGTACATGATGTCTGATCTAGGTCTACACCGTTTACAGTAACACTGTTATCAAGCATTACTCTCGATCATTATTTAATAGTATTGTCTTCACAGGTCAATGGCACTGGTCATGGATTAGGAAATGATCCAATAACGGGAAGCTTTGTAGCCTATGTGAAAGATCTGTGTCCTGAATGCCACCAAGGTAATCTTTACGTTGTATTTATTTTCGAAACACTAAGCCGAGTCAAATGTATATTTCTACGACTGTGTACGAATTCAATACATTTCAGTACGTAACTCAACAATATATAATAACCTCTTCATTTCACACCACCGCTTGTTACTCAGATTTTCAAATTTTGAGCCTCAGTCAATACCTGTAAATATATGCATAAAAGGAGGTTATTTGCTTATTTCGTGAGACGTCAGCTTTTGCATAACTGTGATATTGTTTTTTATGTTTTTCATGAATCTATTTGCCATGTTTCTCATTTATTCATTATTTTTATTTTATAAGCTGTTTGAATACAAATTGTATCTTTTTAAGTTAAAGTTTAAATTTAAAACTATATATTCATGTAAAAAGCATATTACAGGATATTTATATACAATATTTATTCATGCAGCTAAAACATTTTACATAACGATAACTAACTAACAATTTATTCCACATGAACACATATTGAACTCGTGGCGAGTCGAATATAGATTTCAGCCGTACAAAACACATTTATATTGGACTGTCACGTGATGCAAATGCTTGGCAGCTATATGTTTACATTTATAAGGTGTATATAAATACACTATAGAGTCAGAATATACTACGATATTGTCAGAATACAACACTATATAGCCAAAATACGACACTCTATTGCCAGAATGCGATAATACATTACCAGAATACAATACTATATTGCATTGGTACAATAAAACTGTTTAGCATTTTCACACATGGAAATGTTGTTAATGAATGCATTTGTATAGCATTTTCAGACAATTTGTTTTTGTGTCTCGCCCAACCAACGAATCAGCGCAGTAAATTTTCAGTAAGTGCAAAATCGCACGCGCTGTAACTAAACACGTGTTTTGAGAGATTAGATCTGCAAAATATTGAACATTAGGTCATGCATGTATTCTTTCTTGTCATGGACTCAGACTAGAAATAAATTCGTGCTCTGGAAATACGGTATCCTAAACCGTCATACAAACCCGTACACCCTTCCGAAACACCATGTAACTAATAATAATGTCATAACACAATATTTACATTGCCAGAATAAATAGTATTATTGCCAGAATACAATAATACAGTGCCAAAGTACAATAATAGTATTGCCAGAATACAGTAATATAGTGCCAGAATACAGTAATATAGTGCCAGAATACAATAATATAAAAATGATATAAATGTTACCAATTATTGCCAAAACTATAAATACTGGTCAGTGTATAAAAGTCTATTGCACTGGATTGGATTCATGGTATAAATTTTTTGGAATGTTTGTTTTACATGATACATGTACTCTATGTATTTTAATCAGTTTGGGTTTTCGTCTCTTTAAACACTAGCATACACATTATGATCTTCTTGATATAAGATAAACGGATCGATTGTATGAAACCAATATATCAAATAGACTCGACTTTACCTGAAATTTATACAGAACCAACCCATCTATAAGCAAAATACATTATTGATAAAAATGTACATCAAAATGCTATTTTTGAAGACAATTACCACTACCAAGACGAAAACAATAAACACGAATTCAGTGCACTTTATTCTATTTGTCAACAACTTATTTCAATATGTCTAGTGTCATTTTCAATATTAATGTATAATAGAGGAATAATTATACACGTACTTAACAATACCATACGATTTATTCCTAGGTCTGTTCATTGTATGAGCATTGAGATCACTGTTCGGCCTAATTGGTTTATACTATATTTTAAAACCACATGTACACAGTCTGACTTACTTCTTTTCATACTATTCAAGGCGCATTAGATTTAGCCGAAAACGGTGACGGAAGATGGTCTATTCACATACAAGCGGTGCAATGCCCGGTCGGGAACACAAAAATTCAGTACGTGCTTCAAGGCAGCAACAACTGGTACCTGAAGTTACAGGTTCGAAATGAAAGGTAACGTTTGTTAGCGATCAAATCATTAACTTCTCCGCTAGCTATTTTGTCGTATTTTGTAATCTGCTACAATTTTCTTGTCCGTCTTAAATTTGGTTAAAAAACAGTCACAGTTTACACTTACCCGGTGTCTCATCTGGACAGATTGATTTAACGTTTAAACACGTGTATGAGGTTTCGCCAGATCTCTCCTCAAGTACTCACTCTCGAACGATCAATGAATACCCCTAGAGAAGCTTTCTGCATGCCTTTCACCCTGCATTAAGCTGCCAACTGTCTCCAAGACCGAGACTTATACTTATTTGGACGTCCGCTTTAGAGAGGTTTTACTGTCTTATATTTCTGTTTATTTACTATTGATTTTTACCAAGCATTGTGTCATATTATTTAAGTCAATTCGATTGGCAAATATCAATAGAAAATGAACACTCCTGTAATATCCCGGTTACTAAAACAATAGGAAAAATAGTCCGGTGTTCTTAGTTTTTGTGTTACATGTGATTAAAAATAATATTATCTTTTTTACTTTTTGATTTTTACCAAGCCTTGTGTCATATGATTTTAGTCAATTCGTTTGATAAAAATCAATATAGTAAGTAAACAGTCATGCAATGTCCGCGCTATATGTATATGTATATATGCACTCTTAAATTATAAATGAAAGCACGTAATCATACTGTAAGTTACTTAAAACTTTATTCCATGAATAATTATGTCAGAAATAATGACTGTATGGATATTAATTTATCTATTGTTTAATTGTATCATGAACAAGGAATTTTTACCATGATGACAGGAAACTGTTACTGTATAATCAGATCTAAACACCTGATCAGACGGCTCCTACGGGAACCTTCTGATCTGGGTCTACCCGGTTTGCAAAACGTAAAAAACGCACTTAAGGAGTAAAGAGTTGCCATTATCATGTGAAATAATGTATGCCTGACTGCACGCTCTAATCAGCTACATTTATTACTACTTTGGTGTCGTTGAAGTCTTTGAGACTATAGTGACCGGATGTCGAACAGTTTGGATCCTGATGTATCGTCGAGTTACTCAGCATTTCATCTGGATACAGTCTGTATTAAAATGCGAGTCAGTTCAGGCTTTGTATGATATGAGGATTGACATTATTTCGACAAATTTATATTTCCCTATACAGAATGCCCGCCACCACAGTCGATATGTTCCAGCCAAACAGCGGTGTCTGGGTGACCCTTCACCGATCAGCTGATGGTTTCTGGCTCTTTCCGAGCGACAGCAGGATCGAGAAGCCAATAGTTCTACCATTTAAAGTCAGGCTTCATGCACCTAATGGCGAGGTGGTGACGGATACAGTACACGCCCCAAACATGGGTATACATCTTACCTCACCATGTCCAGTGTTGCCTGATAATGTATCTTAGAGCAACAGGCGTAACTTTGCTGAATGTTCAAATGGGACTTGTCCATGATGATTTAAACCTTTCCCTGTCCTATGTGTATTCCAAAGTTCAATACCTACTGAATATTTATGGACAAATTAGTTATAATGAAATATGGAAGGTGGAGCATTGTAGCCAATTTAGAAAGTAAAATCACAGATCTATGCATCTCCATTAACAAACAGAGCAGACCCTGATCACACCGCTGCTATAGGAGTCGTCTGATAGGGTCTACTCTGTTTGCAAATACGTGAAAAGGCGTTTATATGAGGGAAAGGGTTAATCTTAGAGTCCATTCAGTATAAAAGACATGGCATAGTTAAATGATTTTGAATGGCATAAAATACTGACCCCGATCAAAGTGTCCAGCAGCAGTCTTCTATACATGACATTTAACTCGTTTCCCTAATTGAAGGGGCAAAACGTTTGATTGAAACGGGGAAGCATTGCGAAAGGCCAGCGAGCAAATTAGGTCAACACGCGATAAATAACGCGATGCCTCTCAGTGGGACTCAACTCATTTGAAACACTGATTATGTATCACTATTACCATCATATAAACACGTGTTCTGCACCTTTGCAAAAGGAGTAGACCAAGATCGGACGGATCCTGTAGAAGCAGTCTGTTCAGAGTGTGCCCTGTTTGCTGATGATATCTTATAGACCTGGTTCTCTTCAGATGTTTTTGTCAAAGCAAGTAGTTTAACTTATAAAAAGTCAGCTAATGGATACTCATGATGTCATTATTTCTTAAATGAATATCGATCAAGTAAAGAGTTGAAAAATGCAAGGAAACACACAATCGAAATATACATTTGTTCCCAAATATGTCTTGCATGGCATTCTAGAGATTTAGTCGAGTGACAACGAAAATATATTAGCACGTGACGAATTTTGGTGTTAAAAGTTAGCTAACGACAGCACTCTACTGTAATTCCTCGGTATTGTGTTTTTTTTTAATTTAACCATTTCAAATGGACTATTCCAAAATCCAAACAGGTCAAGCTTACTGTGAATATTCAGGGATTTTTTACAAGAAAAAAATATTACAAACATGACAAACAGAACACACTGTGATGAAAGGGCTCCTTTGACATTTCAAATTGGGACATTAACATGTCCATTTCTGAAAATATTCATATTCGTTCACAAATATATCTAATTCTAATATATGTCGGCTCTCATAGCACCGACAGCAAGGTACAGTAATAAGTTATTCATGGAGACCTGTAGTCTAATAAGAAAACATAACACCGATCAAGCCAATCAACCTCCGTCAACAACCCAACGGTTTGCCCGCCACAGAATCAAATGAATGTCAATCGAAGACTGAATCAAAAAAGTGTTACTTGTGTTTTGATACGATAGTAAATAGTTGTTAAATATTATTTAAAATCGTGATTTTAAACTTACCATCTCGTTTTTGTCGTACCATTTATTACTTTTCTACAGTTACTGTTTGCAGCCCAATCACGGAGTACACTAGCGATAGGTGGATATAGTTTGTTTCACTTAAATGTGTTTTCTTTTTACATGCAAATTACCATTGTATTTGCCATCACGGTTGTTGTAGATTAGTCGGAGAGGGGATACGTTTATTTACACTGTTTGTCTTTTAGGATGGGGTGGAATAAGTGTGAGGTTGGGCGCCCCTAAGCCAGTTTAACCCTTTCACCGCCAATGTCGCAAAAATGCACAACGACAAATAGTATAGTCCCAGATCAGACGCCGCCTTTTCAAGGCGGCGTCTGATCAGTGACTTCACTTTTTGTCTCAGACTCTATTTCTATATCTGTGCTTTATTCCTTTGCAATTTGAAATTATTCATCTTATTTACTACTGTCACTGACCATTCCAAGGCGGTAATTCCATCCTCCCTATTGTCTGTTTTGCCTTTGTGAGTCTCTTTGTGTTATGCACATCTGCCGTGTTTTCTTGTTGTGGTGCTGTTCTGGCGACTGTCTGTTTTGTATGTGGTGTTTCCTGCATTACTCATATTTGTACTTTTCTTTGTTGTCAGAACAGTCAGGAGTTTGCATTATAGATTTTATCGAATGAATACATCCCGTATGCAAATTTGTATAATACGACAGATTCTAGTCCATGGCGGGCGCTGTTCCATTGGTTTCTGTAGCAATTCAATTTTCTCACTTTTTCGATACAAACAACTCTTTCCTTGCCATGCTGTTTAGCGCTCAGTAAGCGTTGGTTACATAGATTCCTATTCTCTAGTGAGTTTGTTAGGCAAAATCTGTGGACATTTGCGCAGGATATATCTTTAAGGAAGAGCACAATTTTGCAAAATATACTATGGAATATAGTACATTATTATTCCTCGAAACAGTTCGAATCCTGATGAGACATCACCTTACTTGATTCATGATCTAGGTTTATTTGTTTTTGTATTGCTATAAGAGGGATTCCATGCTTAGCTTAAAACCTGATACACAATCTGACACTGTTAGTGCTTTTAATAAAAGGTCCAGGTATTTAGACGATATTTTGAAATTGGATAATCCTTATTTTGAAAATATGGTTTCTTCTATTTACCCAAATGAACTTACTTTAAATAAAGCTAATCGATCCGACACTCAGGCTTCCTTTTTATATTTCAATCTATCCATCACTAGTGATAAAGGTTCGTCTAAAATATACGATAAAAGGGAATATTTCGATTTCAAAATTGTAAATCATCCTTCTCTAGATGGAGATGTTCCCCAGTCTACATCTTATGCGGTTTACATTTCTCAATTTATTAGCTTTTCCCGAGCCTGTTCTTTGCTAGAAGATTTTAATAGTCGTAATTTATAACTCATAAACTTTTTAAGCAAGGCTACAGATATAACATCAGAAAGCTTTTTCAAAATTGTATAACCGAAATTTACCCCTCATTAGCAAATATAACTGCAATTTACGGACGTTAGTGCAACAAGGTATTTCTCACCCAGACTTCTATGGTGATGTTATCTACAAACTCAGGAAAATACGGGGTCATATCCATTTTCACAATTTGTTTATTAAACGTATTAGAACTTTTAGGAAGAAAGGTTATTACCCTTATTATATTGCAATACACTGCATGTTTGGTTATCGACCCCTTTACAGTCGGTCGCTACGCTTCCCTCTTTGCTTGCACGATGACGTACTGAGGGAAGTACACTATGACGGTATACTCTTAAACCCAGATATGGGATGAGCTTACCAGACTCATGTATTGCAATTTCTCTATCGTGCCCTTAACGGCTTCCCTGAAGTTGCCCTTTCTTTAGCAAAGTCATTGAGTACATATTTGACGAACTTTCACAGTTGTTATGCTATGTTGTACATTTAGTACTGTCTTCTATGTTGTGGGGAAATCCGGCGGGTTTACCTTTATTTACAATGTTCGTTTAGCTATGGTTGGTAACTTTGAGATAAGTGTGAAGTTAGGACGTCCGTAAACCGGTTTAGCCCAGTGGTGATTTTGCCACTGACCGTTCCAAGGCGGAACCCTCGTTGTCACCTTTGCTTTTGTTTTTGGTGTCTTTGTACTTGTGTGTTTGTTTGGGTTTGTGGTTTTCGTCTCGTGCGTGTGTATTCGCCCTTTTGTTGGCCTCGTGTCTTTGTACTTGTGCATTTGTTCGTGTTCAATTTTTCCATCACCTGTGTGTGTTAGGATGTGTGTGTGTATGTGTATAAATTGCTTTCTTTCGATGTTTTGGTGATGGTGACGTTTTGTGTGTGGCTTTTCCTGCTTGGCTTTACTACCTTTTTATATATTTCATTTATACTATTTGCACATGCCATTTCGACGACAATATTGATAGACAGATATTTAATAAAACACATCATTTTCTTTGTTTCAGGCTTCACTGGAATTATACATGGCGATGGAGTACAGTTTAAACTTGACCCAAGGCTTCCATCTGCTTAACCCTTTCCTTCTACAATATTCCTATAAGAATTATATGATATCATGAATACTTATTAGTTGAATCTTTATAATGTAAACTTTTCAAAGAAATGTTCTGCTTTGACAAAAACTGTAGAATCAGATCTATATCATGTCAAAAACCAACAAAGCAAACCCTGATCAGACGGTTCCTATAGAAGCCGTGTGATCTAGGTCTACTCTATTTGCACGTGCGTGGAAAGACGTTCATATGAAGGAAAAGGTTAAGTATCGACGATGTACACTAAGTAAATATCGGCTTGTGAAATTCGTTGTGTGTTATATCTATCAAAATACACGTTTCTTCCATTATCTCCCTAACAAAATTATAACATTAATCATTACGCCGCCGTGAATACATATTCCAAATGTCTTCTTAATATAACCCTTTCTTCCATAAATACGCCTTTCTACGCCTCTGTAAAAGTCACTATTTGAATCCATTGTGATAAATAGAGCATTTGCTCCTAAGAAGCAAATGCTATATTTATCACAATGGTTTCAGAACTACACAATTCTAAAACAATCCATTTCTGTAGTTAATGCTCCTTTTCGGTAGATTTATTCAAAGAGGTTTGATCTAAAAATAAACTATGGGGGAATGGGTTAATTTTGAGTCTGTTCAATTTTAACTAACTCGTATTCGATGAAGCTCTTGAGCAACTATTGACTGAGCGTCAAACGTTTTTGATCATGATTGACGCGTTTGCATATACAGTTGACTTCACAGTTAGAGGAATAAGGGATAACCCTCTTAATGCTTAATTTTCGTTGTGGAATGGCCTATTCTATTCGCTATGAAAGGCTTATCATTACTAGATAGTTTTGTTGATAAAAAGTGCAGACGTTGATCAGAGGGTTCCTCTAGGATACCTCTGATCTGGGTCTATATTGTTTGCAAATGTCAGTATACGTTTTCAACTGCTTAAACATGTATCGACGTCCCATCTGGATGAAAACTTGAATGTAATTGCAATTTATGAGTTCAGATCGCGGAGCTGATTGTAGAGCATTACATATGCTATTTGTATCATTATTTAAAATGGCAGATGCCATTGGTATATATGCGTTTCTGCAATACTAGCATTAACATACTTTTTACTGGGATTAATACACACAAATTCCTTCGGGACAATTGTTGCCGACCTTCCGAACAACAGTCAGCCCTTGCAACATTTCAAACAATATTGCCTGAAAGAAAAGTGTATTAACACGACTTAGTGTATATGAAAAAGTAGTAAAGTCATGCAGGAAAAGTCACATACAAGACGTAACCTCCACCAAAACATCGATAGAAAAGAATAAGTGATACACACGCAGTCATGCACGCACACACACACGCGCGCACACACACATACACACACGCACGAGATGAAAATTGCAAACATCAACAAACTGACAAAGGAAACAAAGACACCAGACGAACATAAATGCAAGGGTCACAAAGAGAGTACCGCCTTGGAACGTTCAGTGGTAAAAACCACCACTGGCTGTTTAAACCGGTTTACGAACATCCTTACCTCACACTTATCTTAAAGTCACCCTAGTTTAACAGTGTAAATAAAGGTATCCCCGCCGGACTTCCCCACAACATAGAAGACGGTTCCCCGAAGGCCCCGCGCTATATATATATTGAACGCTGGCATTGGAATTTCACTGGTAGGAGGGCTGATTTATCGAGAATTGCGAGTGAATCTTAATTTGTCTTTATGATTATAAAAACATCATGTATGGAATAATACAATTTTATATAGTTGGAAACAAGTCTTCTCCTAGGTCAGAGAAAGTAAGAAATTTAATACCGCAACGGAAGGATCATCAACGATAACAGCCGAGGAAATGACTAAGATGTTGCGGAACCGACAGCTTTCACATTCGGGCAGTACGCTTACGACAACTGTTTAAATCAGGGGCGGGGCTTAATTAGCAAATATATTTTGATGGAAAATCAACTAAATGACAGTTTCTAAAAGATCAGGGGCACGGAACTGAATAGCGTTTCTTGGTTACTATGGCAATCCGACTGAAATTGCTGCTTTTTAAAAGAGATCCAGGGGTAAGATCGTGACGGCTGATTCTATAATCGAGAAAAAGATAAAGAACACATTTTTACGGAAGTGAAGGTGCCCGAACTTTAGACCTACAATAAGCTGTGAACTTCAGAAAATGTTAAGATTAGAAATCGGATATATGTGTCCATATGCGAATATAAAATATCAGCTTATAAATATTCATGATGTCTTTATTTCTTACATGAATATTTAACAAGGTGGGAGATAAGGTGTCCAGTGTGAGACTGGAAGGGTAATTGTATATAGAACCATCTGACTGAAATGGCTGCTGTTTCAAGGATCCTTTGTGGTGAAACGGAAGAATTGTGTTGTGTTACTAAGGCCATAGGAGTAATGCAAACATTTTGTTGACAATATATTATATAAAACACGTTTGATTATTTTCACTATTCAGTACTTTGCATCAATGGTTTTCATTTGCTTTTAAAGATGATATTTGCTTAAAACAAAATACACATATGTTTGTATGCAGGGCTATGTACAAGGATATCGGTATATCACATAGTCCTATATAAAATGCGCAAAGTAAACTATCATTATTTAAGAATAACACCTAAATATGTTCAACAACCCCATGCTGTTACCACATTTAGTCACAACATTTGGTGGAGAAACGACGATTGTAATATATGAATGCACGCCAGTTTCCATTGCTCTGACAGTACAAATTAAACAAACAAAAATTGTTATGTAGACGACGGTATATGGATTAAGATAAGCAATTAAACATTAACAGACAGTGCGCGATTGTGATCACGTTTGCAAACAGTTTGGACTCAGATGAGGCACTGAGTCACTTGGCATCTCATTTGAGTTATCTAATCTGTTATGCACTATGATTACAGTTTTAAAGAACTGCGCATTTGTGTTTACATAAATTATATGTTTTAACTGCAAAAAGGCAGAGTTTGACATAATTCAACAGGCTAAATATAACACACCCAAAAGTACAATTTTGAGCAATCATGGTTCATTTTCAGGGGCTAATTTCCAACAATTTACAAAGTGTGATCAACATCGACTGTGAACGTAATTGGCACTTCAATTATATGGTTTTATCATGTGTTTTGTAACTGCTACCAGCTGCGAGAATACTGCTTCAAGATTGTCATTACCCTTAACTTTACACTTGGTTTAAATTCCATGTAAACCAGTAATAGTAACCAATACCCACATTGGTTGAATTAGAAAATATTGACTGAGTAACACACAGATTGGATCTTGATCACACATCAAGTAACCCGCTCTCTGATCTGGATAACATGTGCATGCAAACGCCAACATACTGCAAATGATTCGTTTTGTGTTAACATCATCATTTTACCCTTTTAAATAACCCTTTCGAAGCCAAATACATTTCTTCTGCTAAGAGTAGTATTTTCTTGGACTTTTTTTTACAAAATAATAACCAATGACAAACAGCTTGGATCCAGATGAGGCACCGTTTTTTCTGGATCCAAATGGTTTACAAAAGTTACCACAAAGCCTATGGCGACGAAAGCGTTAAGCAATACTAATAATATCGACCTGCAAATGTGACTTCACCTATTTGATGTGAGTTGGTTTCTTTCTGACACAACCAGGTTGTTCAGTATGGAGACGATGTTGATTTGTTGAAACCCAGCCCGATCCTAAACGTTTGCAAATATTATATTTTTTCCGCTGTCCAGAGAGTTCTTTGCTGGAAAATATAGCAGCTATGAAATATATATTCAGACGTGTTCATTGACAACTGCTTTACTGGTGACCCTTTAAGAACTACCTGAAAAGCAGCGATGTAATTTGACAACTGTTCAATAACTAAATAACAACCCGTACAATAATTATCAAAACTTTGCCAACAACATGCTAATAGTTAAAGCAGTAAAGAAGTCCTTGTGGGAACACGCACCCCAATCGCAGACTATTATAATAATTTGAACGACATCAACTTCTCTTCCAATTTATGATTATTACAAACGATGTATTGACGATTCCTCTTAACCTCTATTGCACTAGGATTTTCCCTGTTGTATTCCACAGTACACAAAATTGCAAAGAACAATTCAATAAAAAAGCTTTTTACCAGAAGAAATCAAATGGAAAACCATATGATTTCAACACACTTTGTTAGTCTGTTTTACGGTTTAATCTATAAACTGTCAGCTAACTAATTAACCCTTTCGGTACCAAATTTCTAATTGTCGTCTGCAATCCAAGTTTGTTAAATCATTCAGTAAAATAAGGAAATGAGATAAATAAATGCAAATTTCAAAGGAATAAAGCACATATATAGAAATAGAGATTGAGACAAATAATGAAGTCCCTGATCAGACGCCGCCTTGAAACGGCGGCGTCTGATCTTGGACTGCACTATTTGTCGTGGTGCATTTATGCGACTGCGGCGATGAAAGGGTTAAACCCTAAAATGCTAAGCGCGACCTGCCTCGCATTTGCAAACAGTTTGGATCCAGATCAAATGCGTCACATCGGCTTCTCATCAGGCCCTAAGATGCTTGCCGCAAGGTCAACCGTTCCAGTAACGCTTGCCATCAGGTCCCAAGATGTTTGCCGCAACGTCAACAGTTCCAGTAACGCTTGTACGAGTCATAAGTAGGTAAAAATCAAACAGATCAGGATCCATGCTTATAAAGCTTTTTAGTTGAGTCTGAATTCGTTCTCAATCTTTTGATTGGTCAGATTTGAGTTCTCAAGCTTTTGATTGGTCAGATTTGAGCCAAAGGCTCAGAGGCTCAAATCTGACCAATCAAAAACTTGAGAACGAACTCAGACTCAACTAAAAAGTTTTATAAGCATGGAACCTGGTTCCCTCAGAGTGTACTCACTTTCATTTAGGTTTAGGAAAGAACAAGCGAAAAATGGGTTGGTTACTTAAATTGTAATTCATAGCACAAAAAGAAATACACGAATATGCCAGATAGATAGCATTCCCCCAATTTCTCTTGCAGTCTATTAGTTCAGGATGAGTAAGGTGGTTGTGGCTATTTATATTTCTTCAGATGGTCAATGGAAGCTATACCCTTTTCTGTATAAAAAATGCAGACAATACCTATTTGGGAGAATTATGTGATAAAATATTTATCATAAAAAAATTTCACCAACCTATAAGTAACGCTTTAGGCAGGTGACTGCTAAATGCAGGATGAAATCAAAACAACAAAACTTCAAAATGAGTTTTTCTGCATGACTTCAGTCCTGATTTAAGCTGTCATATGTCTTAAAGAGGAAGTCCCTACAATTAACGCATGTTTCCAATAATATAATAAAATGTGCTATGCTCAATCATTATTATGAAGATTGTCAATTTAAACTTATATCTAAAATTTGCCCAGTGCTACAAAATAGCCCGATTACATCAATACTTACATTTTTTTCTATGACAAAATATTATCGACATTTGCCGTTCAGATTTTCCGCGTTTTGCCGATGATCACCTGATCCCTCATTTATTTACGTAACAGCATTGCTCGGAAGTGGTCTGAGAGACGCGAATAGCGCGATCAGATACGAAACTAAAACCCAACCCGAATAAAACTGAAACACCAGGGAATGAAATCGGGACCGTCGTTCTCAAACACATGGGTATTTTGTCATTTTCAATGTTTATTGGATAAATTTTCTTGCGATATACTACTTTTCAGCATATAAACAAATGGGTTTTGTATATTTAGGTAACGCGTCGAATGTATGGAATTCCCCTTTAAAAGACGAGTATGGTACAGTAAAAACTCGATACTACGAAAGTTTGGTAATGAAGAATGCATGTCTTTGTAGGCAGTTTGCTGCTTAATGCAGGGTGAAAATCATGCAGAAAGCTCATGGAGGATGTTTCTGCATGATTCTCACCCTGCATTAAGCTGCCACCTGTTTTTCAGGCCGATATTAACTGTTCTTATTTGAATGTTTTGGTTAGCGAGGTATTATTGATAAAACAAATAAAGTTGCTGTTTTATAAAACCTACAATAACGTTTAAAGTACAGTAAAAAAACTCGATTATTCGAACACTAAAACAAATACCATAATCAGTCTTTAAGACAGGTGACAGCTTAATGCATGGTAAAAGTCATGCAGAAAGCTCCTCTGGGAGCTTTCTGCATGACTCATGACTCTCACACTGCAGTTCAGCCACCTGCCTAAAAAGGCAAGACTTTTTCATTATAAAAAATTCGAAGTATAGAGTTTTTACTGTAATATGTCCATACAGAACACGATGTTTGAGAATAACTCATAACCATAGAAACGCAGTGATTAGTTTATGAAGATTTCCCTGAACGAAGTATGTGAAATAATAATGAAGGTTTACATTGCAACTTGTCACTTCTTGTTCTAAAAATATTATTGCAATATCACTACACATACGATACCAATCGCAACACTTCGTGGAGGAAACAATCGGAACATCTCAGCGTGGTTTTAAATGACACGTGGTTAAAACATGCTCAGATCTAACAGGCGGACGAATAGCACTGGCGACATGGATACTTTAGCATCAAACTATCACAATGTCTCGTAATTATTTGTATTTTATTTTCACATGTGACATCCTATTACTTTTCGTGCAACAAACTACAATGTTATTCCATTTTAACAGATGTGTTGAAGCGCGTCAATTACAGAAACCCTTTAAAACATTTATATCTGCACAATTTTAGTTCCGGTGCAATTTTGACTATTTCCGACCCGATACAATTTTTGAGAAACTATCGACCGAACTTCAAACAAATAGTATCCTGATGAGACTTCGAGGCACTCGGCGTCTTAACTTGTTTCAAACCGTTTGGAAATGCGAGTTAAATGTTAGATAGCGAGATTTAGAGTCTACCCAATCTTCTTGTAATGCTATCGGAGATAAATGTGTTATCGAACGACTACTATATGTAATGCCATTTGTTGTTTCGGATACTTACATTAAGTTAAATGATTATTCCATTTCCCTTAACTTATTGCCCTGCTGTAGTGATGAATGTTACAAGAAGCAGTAGTTGTTTAGAATATTCAACCGGGATAATACAACGAAGTTCCAACTAGACGAGTTCGTGAGAACATTACAATTTCAGCAAAACAGTTCCAGCTACAGAACTACTTAGTGTGTTTTTTTCTATGTACAGTGACCTGGTCTTAGTATTAAAATTATTGACAGCATTTAAATACAGTAAAATCCCTCTAATGAGACCAATTAATGAATAAGCATGGGTGTCTTTATAAGCAGGTGGTTGCTTAATGCAGGACAAAGGTAATGCAGAAAGCTCCGCTAGGAGCTTTCTGCATTACTTTTGTCCTGCATTAAGTTACCACCTGCATCTAGCACCCAGAAGTATACCTCTTTTAGGTGGTCGCATTAGTGGGGTTTACTGTATATGCATATACAGTAAAGTATCGCTAATGCGACACTTCAAAAGACGTCTAAGATTGGATTTTCGAAATGCTAGACAGAAGTGACAGAAGAGTTTTGTCTGTATCAAGTGTGCTCTGCATTAAGCAACTACTTGCTTTAAGTGTGTTAATGATCATGTGGTCAAGCAGTATGTACAGGTAATTGAAACAAAGTTTCTTTTTTTACATATCATCTAACACTATAAATTCAAAACAAGACTGAGTGTGAATGTGCCGAACAAAGTCATCCATTTTGTGTAAACCACAGTAACTTAACGTTACTGCTATTTAGTTATCGCGATTAGTTATGATATGAATTAGAAATATATACAATAGAGTCCTGCTAGTATAACCACTCAAAAGAACTGAATTGTTAAAACGAGTGACAGTTTAATGCAGGGCAAGCGTTATACGACGTGTGTTATACGGATGGATCCTATTGGAATTTTCAGTATTACATTTGCCCTGCTTAACCCATTCCCTCATATTGAAGACTTTTGACGACTCTGTAAAAGTCACTTTGTGAAACCATTGTGATAAATAGAGCATTTGCTCCTACAGGAGCAAATGCTCTATTTATCACAATGGTTTCAAACTACAAGCTTCTAAAAAAAATCATTTTCTCCAGTTGCTCCTTTTCGGTAGATTTATTCAAAGAGGTTGTATCTAAAAATAGCCTATGAGGTAATGGCTTAACACTTCACTCCATGAATATTCATGTAAGAAATATTGACATCATGCATATGGATGTGGGAACTGTTAGCTGTAGTAGAAACTACAGAATCATATATATACCGGTATATTATTTCACAAGCAAACAGAACAGACATTGATTCATTTCTGTGTGCAAAGGCCTAGTGTGCAAAATTATTTTGTACACATCTGGAAAATAAATGTTAATGTTTATGTCATAATGTGCACAGATCCATCGTGTACACCTGCACAGAGCCATTGAGTACACAGGCGTGATTGCATAAAGGCATATCGGTTCATATAAGTTAAACTGTCATTTTCAGGCATACTTCCTCATATCCCTTAGTAAGCCTAGTCTAGACATATGGCTTATAGTCTCAGTTATTTACAAACACAAGCATTGTACAAAACAGTTCTTGTGTAGATAAAAATAGGTTATTTGGAATGTCATCTAGATCGAAGTTGTTTTGAAAGGTACAAAGGTAATGACAAACTTGCCAACTAATGACTAAAGCAAGGAAACAGCTAAATATAACTACTTGTATTCTTATCATAAAAAGGCCATTCCTTTCGTATGCAATCTACTTGTTAGAAGGACAGGAGTAGCGATACAATGAAGGCATATAAGTGTAGGTTAGTTTTATTGGGACATATACTGGTATTAATGTCATTCAATACCAATGTAACTACAACCGACACAGCACAACGAGGTAAGAAATCATGTCAGTACCCTTTCCCTAATAAATTTGTATGTATGATTAGTCATCTCATGAATATGCAACTTAACTTTTAATAAGTAACACTGTCAAGAAAAGTTTGACATAGACAAAAACTGTAGATGTCAAAAGCATATTTGACGAATCCATTCCGGAACAACGATTATGATATTAAACAGATGTTCATAACAAAACCTGACACAACAACAGGTTCGTCGAAAGTTACGAACAACAAATAGGGAAAGTCTACAGTATGATAGTTCTTCCGGTAGATTTTACGTCAGATTACGGATACTTACGGATAATGGCGGACGTGTTTCAGCCGGTTTCGGTAGCTATCAAATTTTAAAATTTTCGATTCAAACCACTGTTTCTTTACCACGCTCGTTGCCGCTCAGTCAGTTAAAAATGAAAGTCCAAACAATAAACACATATTTCCAATAACATCATAAAACATGGTGTTCGCCATGTTCAATCATTCTAATGAAGATTGTCAATTTAAATTTATACCGAAAAATGACCCTGCAACATACGTTAAAAAGTTTCCTCGATATTCATAATATTTTGTTGTTGTACAACAAAATGTTATCGGCCTATCTCGAACAGTTACGAAACTAGATGCAACCTGAATAAATACTATTGCATTGTCGAACAATATCGGTGTTTTCAATATTTTGGTCTTATTCAGCTTTTATTGGATCGGTTTTCTTGGGATATACTCCTTTTCAGAAATAAAAACAAATGATTGATGTAATTTCATGCACTTTTAAGACACGTTGCAAGCAGAGACTACCACTTTAAAGCTATATATATATTTAGATTATGGGGTCAATTTGTTACGCAAAATGTCGGGAATTTCTTATCTATGCCCCTGGTTTCAGATATAAAGACATGCATGGACATGATCAACAACTGTGCTGCATATGGAAAGAGTGTCTGTACAGACCCTAAATACTACGGCTGGACATACGAAAACTGCTGCGCATTCTGTGAGAAATATACAGAATTGTCTCTCTAATGCGACCACTGAAAGGAAGTCTAATTTCTGGATTGTTAAAACAGGTGATAGCGTAATGCATGACAAAGGTAATGCAGAAAGCTCATACGAGGGCGTTCTGCATTATTTTTGTCATGCATTAAGCAGTCACTTGCTTTTATATCTAATAAGTTAAATGGTTGCATTAGCGGTATTTTACTGTACCATATTATATAGATATTATCTGGTCGAAGTTAAGTTTTGCAAAATGTTCAATTTAGCTTATGAGGGATTCCTGCCAAAGAAAACTGTTTAAAAGCTTCACTGGTATTGCACACTGCATATCTGCGGATCCTTGTATCTGAATCCTATTTAAGGGATTGCGGAAGTCTGTGGCTAAACCTTAGCTTCCTCTTTCTTCCTGTGATTACCTATGTGTACAGTTTGGATTCAGAGGAAACCATGAACACCACGTAACTTGGTGTTTCATCAGGATGCAAACTGCTTATTACTGAGGTATTTTAAAAGAAAACTAACCAAACAAAACGTATAGCTGACAACCCTTTTGCAGACAACAGTAGTTGGTAGCGAAAAGCGTTAAGTAACTGTTCGTCTACAGGAAGTACCATCAACGTCCATTCTTAAGTAAGTCAAATTCTCCGCTTATCTTAACCCCTATAGTGTCATGAAGAAACAGTATGTTATACACAAACAGTTTGGATCCAGATGAGACGCCGAGTAACTCGGCATCTCATCAGGATCCAACTTGTTTGTAATTATGGTTATTTATTTATTAAGCAATTGGCGAATGGCGTATTCTAAAATGTGATGAAAACGTGTCCACAGATGACAATGCTGGCACTGAAATGGGTTAATGTCAAGCGTATAGACACTGATGATACAGTGTGGATCATTTGCGTTTCCTCTTGATCCAAACGGTTTGTAAATTTAACTACAGAGTCGGCCGACATTTGCTATGAGTTACAGTTCAAGGGTTGGTTGTATTTCTTGCTTCATACCCACGCATACTATTCAGAGTATTGTAATGAAATTTAACTAAACAGTAAAACTTGTTCACGATCTGCGAAGATATTGGAGGCAAATAACGACCTAGTCGTGATTCATAAATTTATTTGTGGGTTCCCTGTTAAACCTATCCCTAATATCAACGCTTTAGTATGTCCTTGCAAACATAGCAGACCCAAAACAGACGACTCCTGTAGGAGCCGTCTGGCCATTGTCTGTTCCGTTTGCCTATAGTATTATCTAAACCTGATCTTGCCGATTTGTCGAAACCAAAACATGCCTTGAGAATAACCTGGTAAACTATTTAATGAATATTTATTAAATGATCAATGCATACACAATGGCTATTATGGTAAGGGTTACAAAATAATGTGTTTAAGTATTTACACACATCTCTACACATAGCTGTAGTAGCCACTTTCAATATTTCTATGATATTCCAGAACATATAAGAATATGAACAGTATCCAACATCAAACTAACCGCATATTGATAACACGTGAAACAGGTGTATTTTTTTTAAAAGGGTAGAACCGCACCAAAGGGCTCCAACTTGGTCTGGACTGTTGTTTGTCTTTGGAAATCCTCTCAGAATGGAAATTAAAGCCTTTCATACTGAATGGACTCTATATGTTAAAGCTGACGAACCATTCCACTTTGAATAGTTGGCTTTGAAGTGGCTAAACCCCAACCTACTGAATAACAATGGCATGTTGTATTGCTATGCAAGACACGAGTCCCCCACCGGACTGAAAAAAACCTCCACTCTCCCCACCCTACCAACCCATGGTGTGGTTGACCATGGTATATACATGACCACCTGAATGGTATTAGTACCTACTTTCATACATTGAATAAGTAAATAAAAAGTTATTGTCCCGACAAGAAAATATGAAAAAGGGGAGTAACTCCAAAAATATTGATGTTAGAGTTATTGCCTTTGTGCATGACACTACACCTCATCATGCTTGTTCCATATCAAAAGTTTCAAATCAATTGAACCAGTACATAAAGAGTTATTAACTGGACAAGAAAATATGAAAAAGGGGAAGAACTTCAAAAATATTGATGCTAGAGTTATGGCCCTTGTGCATGACACTACCCCTCATCATGATTGTTCCATATGTGAAGTTTTAAATCAATTGAACCAGTAGATAAAGAGTTATTGTTCGGACAAAAACATATGTAAAAGGGGAATAACTCCAAAAAATATTGATGCTAGAGTTATGGCCCTTGTGCATGACACTAACCCTCATCATGCTTCTTCAATGTGCGAAGTTATAATGAATTTGGGCTAACTTTGTAGGAGATATGGCCCGGACAAGAAGCGTGACAGACGGACAGACAGACGAACAGACAGACGGACGGACAGACGGAATCAAGCAAACCTATAGTCCCCCAACCGGTAACCGGTGGGGGACTAATTAAAACTACCCCCACATTCTAGTGGATACTACTTAAATAAAGTATTTACCAACCGCTATCATTGAAGAAAACAATGTTCTGATATATATTCTGATCCTTTAGAACCTATTGTTTCAATGCATTTATTTATGAAAATTGAATACCACTTAAGCCGGTACTATGGGGAGTGAGTAGTGTCGCACTTGAATAACTGATCATGAACAGAGTCATTAAATGCAAAAGTAGTAAGGTCAAGTAAGCAAAGCCACATACAAGACGCCAACCGAGATTGCAATTTTCCCTATTAACATAGCAACTGTTGCCTTTGAAGCGACTCATACTTTTAAAACATTTATGACGAAGAGTGGAAACTATCATCAAATGGCTTCTTAAGGTATACATTGTTTGCAAAAGTCTAATATACTCGGTTCCCGCACATTAAGGGTAAAACATTCATTCAGTCAACAGTTTCCCTATATTTATATACGCAATAAGGAAACACTTGTCAATAATGTAAGTCATACAGAAAGCTCATCTGGACGCTTGCTGCATGAAGCGCCCCCACCCTCTGCCTAACCCTTTACTCCATAAATACGCGTCTCTTTGTCTGTGCAAACTGATTTGACCCAGATCAGACGGCACGCACATACTGGAGCCGTTTGATCTGGGTATACTCTGTTTGCTTATGGTATGGTATAGATATGATTCTATAGTTTCTGCCAGAGTAACCAATTCCTGTGTCCATGTGCTATTATAACAATTAATCTGATTAATATTTATGATGTCAATATTATTTTACATGAATATTCATGGAGTAAAGGATCAAAAAGGTCTCGATTATTTTTTAACAGCTCGTAGTAGCAATAATTTACTATATTTCTAAACAGATGACCAATGTTTTAACGTGATGTATCGTGTTTAACAATCTTATTACGAAAACAGTCCAATTAAAGTCCCATTATATTTGAGCATTACTTGTGCATGTGAAATATTATAAAAGATCGATATTTTGTTCAAATATGCTTTCAAATCACTAGTGAACAAGCCGTGGTGATCGCAAAATGTTTCAATCCAAAGAAATTAACGGAATCCTTAGTTTGACAAATGGCGAGTAAAAAGCCGTTAATAATATGACAGGTTCCACATTCAAAGTTGGTATATATATAACCAGAAATTAATAGAAAAGAACAAAAAGAGACAGTGATCTCAGTAGAGACACATTGTCCTTTTAACCCCAGAAACGTGGGGGAAATGGAGACCACTTGATGACATAGCCGTCAACGACTTCCATTAGTCAATTAGCCATGCATATAGAGTCATGTAACCCTATAAATTCTGATGTATATACGGAGTCATCAGCAACAATGGAACCAGCGACTTCTCCTGGCGTAGTAAATATGTACATGTCGAGTATTTCTCTTTCCGCGTAAGGTTATTATTACCAGGAAATTTAAGTCTCATTCGATTAGAATGGTTCGGCGAAACTACGTCATTCTCGTCATTATTCATGAAAACAAACGGTAATTTACATGACATTGTATGGTATTTTACATGACATTGTATGGCATTTTACATGACATTGCACGGGAATTTACATGCCATTGTATGTTTTCGGTAATAGTTTCTCTTTTGTTGTCTGGTCGCACTAATCGATCAATTCCAAATTACTTTACTCGTATTGTCAATGGTTACGTAATTTACTGACGTCATATATGCAATACATTTTCCATCTGATCCACGATATTTCTGGTGTCATTTCTGAAATCAAATAAAACGTAAAATGCTAATGTTTCCTTTATAAAACATCTAAATTGTCTGGAAGAATTTGATTTACATATATAATGGAACTTTAACATAGTCTACACAATATTTAACAAATATCATACGAAATGTGTTTTTCATATCAGGCAATTTGAGCTCTATAATTACCACGACGCAGGCGGCTACAGTAAACAGAGATAATACAACCGGTGCAAAAGGTTAGTATCTATGCATATGTGACCCTTATCATAATGAATGATTAAATATGAATGCATCCGTTATAAATATCAATTACCTGACCCATTCTAAAGTTGTATAAAGTGTAGCCACTGAATTGTAATGGCAGTTAATGCAGGCCTATATGAGACAGCTGTCTCATATGGGTTTACACTATTTGCAAATGCAGATATGTACGCTAATAACATGAGTATGGTTAATATCAACATTTTAAGATATTTACTTGGTTTTGGCGTTTTTATTTATAAATAAAAATGTAGACCCAGTTCAGGCGATGTCAAAAGCGTCACCTGATCACGGCTTAAACATCCTGCTGTATAAATATACTTATTATACTGCAAAGTAAAATCCTCGATTTTGATTGGTCAATTAGCCATGTGTAAGGAGTCGTGTATCCCTCCAAATTCTGACATATATACGGAGTCATCAGCAACAATGGAATTTCCCCCGTCGAGGGCCTCGCTTCGTTGCTTCAACAAAAAATGGCCCACCGGCTTCACTTTGTCAACTCGATCCAAACAACCGCTCTCAAACGAAACTTAACAAGAGTTTGGGGCGGAACAAAGTTATCCATTGAGAAACACTTTTGTTATAGTTGTTGTATAACAGTGTAAATTGTTCTAAATAACTCTATATAGCAGCAGAACCTGATACGTGGCGAAGATCTTATTCTGCTCTGATGCTGCAAATGTTGTTAAAGTGCTTGTGCACGTACCAATTAGTCCCCCAAATCCCCGCTTTTACAAAGACAATTCACGCCCAATTCGATTCAGATTTTATTTATGCACATGTACATTACACGTACCTGTAAATTGCAGTACATAGCCGCTCCTTCCAACGCCCATTTGTTTTAATATTATAAAACCGTCATTTTGACGTCATCCAAATGACGTCGGAATTGTGACATTCGCTCAAACATCCTGCTGTATAAATTAACTGTTCTCATGCTGAAAACTACTGCCTGCTTAATCTCTGATCTGTTGAATGTTTTACTACTGATTATTTCAGTCCTTTGAGAAACGAATGAACTTGGAAGATCCCTTTCTATCCACAAATGTAATAAGCAGGTTATTACATGGTGAACTAGGGTCGCAGAGTGACATAAGCCCTTGTCATACAGTATGAGGCCCCTGAGGGGAAGCAAAACGACGCCTACATTAACAACGCTAATTTACTGCTACAAATAACTTTGCAGTATAATAAAATCGTTATACAGATCATTGGCGGGGTATCTGGCTTTTTATTTCCTGCTGAAGAAAATGCATATTGCCCGATCCGTTAGGTAGGAAATAAAAAGCCAGATACCCGCCAATGATCTGTATAACTAATATTATTGTAGTCAGTTCTGACCTGCTGCAAATTGAATATTCTTCGGACTCAATAAGGGTTTGAGATACTCGCATCTGAGTGTCAAACAGCTGGGATTCTGATCAGCACGTACATCACAACTGTTTGCAAATATCTGATACAGTAAGGGTGACACGATTTATAGGGGTTGTAGTAAATCTTGCTAGTCAAAAGTCTGCAGAGAGTGAAACAGTAATGCATGTTTGTCTTATTTACCCTGTGTGGTATTTATGTGCTTTGATCATTACCCTCAAACATCTTATTTTCATCAGGACACGTGTTTATATATTGATTACTAAGTCTTTCACGGTCAATGTCGATAACAAGCAAGTCCCAGATCAGACGCTGCCTTTTCAAGACCGATCGATGACTACACTGTTTATATCATCCCATAATTCTATGTCTGCAGTTTATTTCTTTGAATGTATGTATCTTAATTCTTCATTTACCCGTACTGATTTATAATTTCGGTTGCAGATGAAAGTTAAGGATTAATGACGTAAATATTTCTTACATGGATATTCATGTGGTAATTATTTAAGGACACCAACCAGAGCTTCAGTGCGTGTATATCCAAAGGCGTCTGGATCCCGATATTCATGGGAGCAACTGCTCTTTTTCTCACAACAAATTCAATACTATACAATTCTAAAATGGTCCTTTTCAGTAGGTTTAATCAAAGAGGTTGGGTATGAAAATAGTATATTAGGGAATGGGTTAAACCCTATCGTGTTTCGCGTGACCTGGCTTACATTTACACTGGCGACATCAATGCTTTAATATCAAAGATTTGCAATGTATCTTAATTATTCGCAATCCATGTCTACACACTTTTGATACGGTTTGTTTACTTAAACGTTGTTCGTAACTTTAATCTGGCTTTGAAACCTTAACATCTGTTCAAGTTTGGTTCTGGTGCAATTTGGACAATTTCCGATTCGATCAAGCTTTTGAGAAACTCAATCGAACGTCAAACAACTTGGATCCTGATGAGATGTCTAATGTTGATTAAAACTGTTTGCAAATGCGAGTTAAATGGTGGATAGCGGTATTAAGAGTCTACCAACTTGAAGAGTTATTATAATGTTATCGGGGATAAAAAAAAAGTTATCGGACGAATGTTTGTAATGCTACTTGCTATTTCGTACGCTTACATTAGGTCATTCCCTCCTAGACTAGTTTTAGACCCAATCTATTTGAATTAATCTACGGAAAAGGAGCATTAAATATAGAAAAGACGAACTTAAGAGTTGTTTAATTTTGATTCCATTGTGATAAATAGAACATTAGAACCTATTTATCAAAATGGTTTCAAGAAATGAATTTTACAGAGGCGCAAAAAACGTCAGTAGGAGAGACTAGGTTAAATTCAACGATCATGTCATTTCCTTTCACTTATTACGCTGATGCTCAGATGTATGTTGCACGCAACAGTGGTTGTTTATAATATTTCAACCGGGAGAATACAACACGGTTACAACGAGACGATGTCTGCAAAACATTTCAATTTTCAGCAAAACGATTCCAACTATCGTAGATCCTAGTCTCTTTTTTCTCACTTTTACCAATGAAAAACTAATACGTTCTATATACAATGACCTTAAATTAGTATTTTAACTACTGACATTATTTAAATATATGACTATGCTGTAAAGTGTCGCTAATGCGACACTTCAAAAGACGTCTAATTTGGCAAAAGTGACACAGGAAGCTCCCATGAGAGCTTTCTGTATCAACTTTGTCATGCATTAACCCTTTACCCAATAGTCTGTTTCTAGTTTTGAAGACATATGACCACTTAAAGCAGGTTGAAAGTAAAGCAGAATGCGCCTTAAGGCGCATTCTGCTTTACTTTCAGCCTGCTTTAAGCTACCACCTACTAGGATATAGAAAATATTTATTAAGCAATATGTTCATGACTGTATGAATTTGAACTATTTTCTTCAGCGGAGGAATAAATCAAACACGCTAAAAGCCGCTTCTATCAGGTAAAGGGTTAAGCAACTATCCAAACATTCTTCTATGTTAACAGGTCTTGTGTTCGCTTTAGTTACTGTATGCATCACGCAGTATTGGCAGTAAATTGAAATTTACTACATTTTTACAAATTATCTAACAGGACTGAGTGTGGACCTAAAAAAAATGTGCCGAACAAGGTCAACCATTTTTGTGTACACTAGAGTTACTTAACGCAATTAGTTAGGGTATGGGAATGAATTAGAAATATATACAGTAAAGTGTCGCTAATACAACCACTCAAAATAAGTATAATTTTGAATTGTTTAAACAGGTGATAGCTTAATGCAGGACCAAAGTTATACCTATAGGAGCTTTCTGTATTACTTTTGCCCTACATTAAGCAAACACCTGTTTTACTTGCTCCTATGTTAATTAATTATGTGTTCGCATAAGCGAGACTTTTCTATATAAAAACAGTCCATACAACATATGCAAAGTAGAGAAAAGTTGATGTCCTTCCTTTTGTATCATACAATAAGTGTCGAGACATTTGAATGAACTTTAATGATAGTCGATTATATAAAATAATAAAAGTGCTTATTTACTAAACGGCGTGCAAATATATCTATAAAGCATTAAAATATACCTTTGACCCTGGATAGTGGGGTGGGGGTGGGGTGGGGGTGGGATGGGATGCGCGTCACCGATGTCCTTTGCAGTGTGGATCCAGACGAGAGTGCTCCTAGAGCAGCACTTACATCTGTATATTTGTCATGTTACCCTTTCTCTTTTAAAGAATCCCTGAAGTTTGATCCATTTGAAATTTTGTATAGTCCATTTACCAATACAGCACTGAACGGACTAAACGACATCAGGCAAATATGTTTTGAAAACATCCAAAATACAAACGTTAAAGTTTCTGCCGTAATGTGTAGAAAGCCATTAAGTACACAGGCGTTAGCTCTTCAGACAGTTGAATTCATATAAACTTACCTATCAATTTTTCATGTGCATTTTCTCATAGCCCTTAGTAAACATACTATGGGCCCGTCACTGAAATTCTCAGTTATTTACAAAATACAAGCATTGTGCAAAATAGTTTTGGTCCAGATGGGAAAAAATTGTTAGTTGGAATGTCATCCGAACCACAACTGTTTTTAAAAAACGCTTGCAAAAGTTATGACAAATTCACCAACTAATCACCAAAGCAAACTAAATATGACAACTTGCATCCTTATCATTCCATTGGTATACAATCTACCCATTTGAAAGACGATACAATGGAGGCATATATGTGTTGGTTAATTTTGTTGAAACATATCTTTGGTATGTCGTTAAATATAAATTTGACTACAACCAATACAGCACGAGTTTAGAAGTCATGTCAGTGCCATTTCTCTAATGAATATTTTTGTATGATTCTCACATCATGAATATTCAGCTTAAATTTTGATACGTAACACTTTCAAGAAAATGTTTGCATTGACCCAAACTGTAGACTCAGATCAATATCATGTCAAAACCATATTCGATGAAGCTTCAATTGACTCCAAATCTATTCCGGAGCATCACTTAGGATACTGAATAGATGTTCATAATAAAAGCAGGTCCGAGGAAAGTAAAAACCAACAAAAGAGAACGTTTACAGTATGCCCGTTTACCAACATGTACATCGCAAGGAGTAGGTCCGGTACAAGTACGAGATTTTACGACATATTCCGGAGAATGGTGCACGCGTTTCCGCCGGTTTCGGTAGCTATCAAATTTTAAAATTATTCGATTCAAACAACTGTTTCTTTTTCATGCTTTTTATCGCTATGTCATAAATGAAAGTCCATACAAAAACGCATATTCATTAACATCATAGAGTTTGCCATGTTCAGTAATTCTTATGAAGCTTGTCAATTTAAACTTAACCCTGTGAATAGAATAAACCATTTTCGTCGTTACTTATAATGTTCTGTTGTACAACAAACTATTTACGGTCTATCTTGAACATTTACACAACTAAAACACAGCCCAAATAAATACTAATACATTGGCAAATAACATCCAAGTTCTTGATAATTTTGTTTTCTTCAGCATTTATTCTATCGGTTTTCTTGTGATATACTTCTTTTTTGCATATATACAAATGCTTTATGCCATTTTAAGCGTGATTAAAATGCCTTGCAAGTAGATATTACCACTAGAGATTAATTTGGAGAATATACATCTTTAATCTTATCTAGTTTCAGATATAAAGACATGGCCCTGCATGGACATGGTCAGCTACTGTTCAAGATATGGGCAGAGTTTCTGCACAGACCCTCAGTACTACCAATGGACATACGAAAACTGCTGCGCATACTGTGAGAATGATAAAGAACTGTTTTGCTAATGCGACCACTGAAAGAAAGTCTAATTCTGGATGTTTAACACAGGTAGTAGCTTAATGCACGACAAAAGTAAAGCAAAATGCTCCCACGGGAGCTGTCTGCATTATATTTGCCCTGCATTAAGCTACTGCCTGGTGTAAGACCTTTATGTTGACTAAGTTATGTGGTTGCATTAGCGATACTGTATTGTACTATCTTATATGGTGGTTATCTCGTCGAAATTAAGTTTTGCAAAATATTCATTTTTGCTAACGAGCGATTCCTGAAATGTTTAACCAGTATAGCACACTGCAAACATGTTCAGAGGGATGGGCTCCCATTTAGGGGATAGCGGAAGTCTGTGGCTAATTCTTAGCTTCCTCTTTCACTGCCAATGTCGTACCTATGATTATTTAGGCATAGAGTTTAGATTCAGTTGAGACATTACGTGACTCGGTGTCTCATCTGAATCCAAGCTGTTTATTACTGAAGTAATGAAAGAAAACTAACAAAACACAACGTGTAGCAGACGACATTCGTCTCGCAAAACCCTTCAGAAATGAAATTATATCATTTCATACTGAATGGGCTCTATATGATAAAGCTGACGAACCATTTCACTTTGAATATTTTGGCTTTGAAATGACTAACCCCTAATCTGCTGAATAATAAAAACTACCCCACACTCTTCTGAAAACTGCGTTACATTTGAATTTTCCCACTTAATCTACGATATTTTCCGGCGTCGGTTCTAAACAAAAATAAAGTGTAAAAGCTAATACTTTCTATACAAAATCTCATCTTGACATCTAAACTGTCGGGAGGAATTTGATTTACATAAACATATAATGGGACTTTAAACATAGTCTACACAATCTTAACTCTTACAATGCGGGACACGAGTCACTAATGTCCTTTGCAAACAGTGTAGACCAAGATGAGAGGGCTCCTAGAGGAGCCCTCTCATCAGGGTCTGCACTGTTTGTGATGTTACACTTTTCTTTAGAAAAATCCCTAAATATTCACCATAAGCTTGACCTCTTTGAATTTTGGAATAGTCCATTTGAAAATCCAGCGTTGTAAAGGTTAAACCAATAGCATATAAGCTTTGTTTTTCATATCAGGCAATTTGAGCTCTATAATTACCACGGCACATGGGGGAACAGTAAACAGAGATAATACAACTGGTGCAAAAGGTTAGTATATATGCATCTGTGACTCTTATCATAATGAATGATTAAATATGAGTGCATCCGTTATGAATTTCACTTAACTGACACATTCTAAAGTTGGATAAAGTGTAGCCACTGAATTATAATGGCAATTAGTACAGACCCATACGAGACAGCTCCTCTAGATCACATAGATCACAGCTGTTTGCAAATGCCTAATACAATAAGGGTGAACTCATTTATATAGGTAAATAAGGGTTCTAGTAAATCGTGATAGTCGTTATTCTACAGAGAGTGAAATAGTAATACTTATTACATGTATTTCTTCTTTTGTGATTATTGTTTTAGCATTACCTTCAAGCGTCTTAATTTCATCAGGGCATGTGTTTAAATATTTGGAAAGAGTATTTGCTAAGTATTTCACCGCCAATGTCGACAAGCACCACGACAAATACAGTAAAACCTCTCTATAACGGCCACTAAATTACATCAGGTATTTTGTGTTGAAGGCAGGTGTCTGCTTAAAGCAAGGTTAACGTGCTTAAGCAGCCACCTGTCCTAAATACGAACTAATTAACACAATTTAGTGGCCGTTTTAGAGAGGTTTTACTGTAGTAGAGTCCAAGATCAGCCGAGTTTGATCGATGATTACACTGTTTATATCATCCCCTAATTATATGTCTCCAGTTTATTTCTAACCATACTGTTTTATCCAAATTTCGGTTGCAGATGACAATTAAAACTTTGGCACCGAAGAGTAAAATGCCGGTGTGAAACAAGGGCTGGTCAAATTCTGATATTGTGCAATTTTGACTATTGATATATTATCAGACAGGTTGAATCATGTTGCTCGAAGTCTCATCTGGATTCAAGCTGTTTGTAAATGCTACTTAGGTCGCGGATAGTGGGAAGCTTAATACAAGTATCCAAGAATCTAACGAAAAGAAAAACATGCGACTGAAGCAATCTGCAAACGAAACGTGTTTGAAAACTACATAACAATTTCAGGATATGGTGAAAACTGTGAACCACCATATGACATTATAGCTCCTATCGAACATGCACCGATACGATTGTTTGTAAAAAAGCGGAACTTAACACTTAATCCGATGTAAAGAAAATATTATCAGCCAAATTTGGAAATGGTGCACTTTTAACTACTTCCGAATCGACACTTTGTTTAACACATTTGCTCCTATGGGACGTAGGCAAACAGTGTAGACTCTGATCAGACGCCGCATATTGCGGCGTCTGATCAGAGACTACACTGTTTGCTGATAGGAAATTCAATACAAAACAAATTAACAATGAACATTTAGACCAGACACCCCTTAGATAAAAAATAGACTAATCCAATATATAAGCATAGAAGAATCCACTGGGAGCAAATGGGTTAAGTAACTATTGACAGGTGGTCAAACACCTTGGATCCTGATTGGAAGCCAGGTTATACGGCTTCTCATCTGATTTCAAAGTGTTTGCATACGCAAGTCAGGTTGCGGGTAATGCGACAAGTGTTGATTGGTGAAATACAATCAACCATAACAACAATTCATTTCGCTACAGGTTGTTCATACAAAGGACTGACATTTCAAGAGGGACAACAGTGGAATGCCGTCTGTAACTATAACTGTGAATGTCAAGATGATGTCTCTGGCAAATATGAATGCAGGGAAAGGTACGATGTAATTTTCCCGTGGTTTGATTGGGCATGAACTGACAAAACATCAGTCGTTACATGTATCTCAACCCCTTACTCCATAAATACTCACAGAAGACTCAAACTAAAATGAACAGTAATCCTTTCAGAGCGGGGACACGAGTCACTAATGTATTTTGCAATCAGAATAGACCCAGATGTGAGGGCTCCTACATGAACTCTCGCATCAGGGTTTTTACTGTTTGTTATGTTATACGTTTCTTAAAAATCACTTAGTATTCATAGTAATCCAGACCTGTTTGATTTTTGGAATAGTCAATTTGAATGTTTAGCGTTGAAATGGTTAAATAAAAACTCATTTCATACGTTCACGTGTGTATAAAACAAGTGAGTCATTTAGTAGTATACCAGCCTTAACATATTGCATAAACAAACCGAACAGACAATGGTCCCACGGCTTCTGCATACATCTGGGTCTGCTTTGTTTGCAAAGGCGTTAAGAATGTGCAACAATAATGTAAAGGATTAACCCATTACCTCATATGCTATTTTTAGATACAACCTCTGAATAAATCTACCGAAAAGGTGCATTAACTATAGAAACTAAAACGATTAGAATTGTGTAGTTTGAAACCATTGTGATTAATAGAGCATAAAAAAGTATGCTCCTATAGGAGCAAATGCTCTATTTATCACAATGGTTTAATAAAGTGACTTATACAGAGTCATCAAAGGTCGTCAATATGAGGGAATGGGTTATACAGATTTAACAACACATATCAATAGTGCCCTTACCTTTCAAATTAAAAAGTAGTAAGGTCAAGCAAGCAAAGCCACATACAAGACGTAACTTTCCAAGTTGTTCGTTCCATTAGAAATATTATGATATACTGTAGTGATGTGTAGGTACTTGATCAATAGTTTCGAGAGGTGCTGAACGACAGTTTACAAGCCTTGAAGCATTTTCTAATGATTTAAATCAAACTAGATTAAAAATGGAGTGTCAAATAACAGATATTTCAATGCAAATACGGTAAATCCCCCTAAGCGGGAATGTTATTAAAGAGCAGTATGGGTCATTTTAGGTCCCTTTCTGTGTGATTTTCAACCTGTATTAAGCTGTCACCTTTTTTAAAACACCGCCACTAGTACTAATTTGAACTTCCGGTTGAGAGGGATTTTACTGTATTTTCTAATGACTTTAATTCCAAAAAGAGTAAACACAGATTGTAAAAATAAAACCAAATAACAGTTAATAAAATGCAAATATATGCTTGCTTTCCAAAGTTGTCTGGTTTATCCAATCCTGCCTGGTATTTGTAAATTCAAGAAGAAACCCGGTGATTGCTGTGCTGAAATAGACTGTAGTTTTCAACTTACCTGGGGCGATCCTTATGAGCTGTACACAAGTTCAGAAACCATAACTGGAAGTTCAGGTAACAGATACAAAAAATCATCAACATCATATCAATGATTAGCTTGTTTAAATGTAACAAATCAGCGGTTTGAAAAAAATCCATTTAACGTGACGTGATAAAGCAATCATCGGTATCTATTGTTTAGAAAAGAGCGATCCAAGCGATTCTTGTAGTTCCTACCGAGAGGAGTTTCTCTTCCAATTAACCATTTGCCTCATATAAACGTGTTTTCACGCATTTGCAAACAGAGTAGACCCAGATCAGACGGCTCCTAGAGGAGCCGTCTGACTAGGGTCTACTCTGTTTGCTAGTGTAACTTGAAAGATATGTTTCTTTTCTTTCTAAAATGGCTACAATGTTTCACCTTCCATGTTTCATTATAACTATTTTCTCCATGAATATTCAGTAGGTATTGAAATTTGGACTAAATATAGAACAGGGGAAGGGTTAACACCAGACTGGTTTCATAACGTTTAAACCGTTTGTATATATACATGTAGCCTGAAGCTCACTTTTTGTTGTAGGTCAAACATTTTCAGAAATGTTACTGACGAGATTTTGACCTACATGTTTAGCTAACCTTGTGAAAGATACTTTCATACTGTTGACTAAATGTATATACTCAGGAAGCCAGTAGTGCCTACCGTGCACCCCCATAGACTTTTTTTCATGGGTACCAAAATGTTCAGAAAAGTGTCCTGAATTAGAATCGCGAATGTACTCAAACTTAAATTCTTTCAGGCTATGCGTATTTTAACCGTTTCCATGGCAACCCCCCAGTTTTCGTAATGATGACCCATACCTACAAATTCGCCCATATCACAGCCAGTTTTTGTCCCAAAACTATAAAACTGGTACCAAATGGAAGATAAGACATTGTGCTTTTATTTCTAACTTGATTTTTAAATTACCTTATTTGCATACTCATGAATATTAATGAGAACATTAAAAATAGTAAAAAAAAGTATAGAAATAACGTAAACCTTTCATCTTTTTATCCTACAAATATCAGAAAATAACTTCAAATGCAGTTTTACATGATGACAAAACCCCCACGAAACGAAATTTCCAATTTGAGGACCATAGCGTTAATTTTAAGCACCATTTTCACCGTTTCCATGGCAACACCCTAGTTTTCGTAATGATGCTCCGTACCTGCAAAATCGTCCATATCACAGTCAGTTTTTGTCCAAAACCTATAAAAAATGGTACCAAATTCGAGATAGGACATTGTGCTTTTATTTCCAGTTTTTTTTTAAATTACCTTATTTGCATACTCATGAATATTAATGAGAACATTAAAAATAGTAAAAACAATATAGAAATAACGTAAATAATGTAAACTATTCACTTTTTATCCTACAAATATCAGAAAACAATTTCAAATGCAGTTTAACCTGATGACAAAATCCTCAGAAAACAAAATATCAAATTTGAGGACCAAAAATTTAACTCTAAGTAACTGTTTCCATAGTAACCATTCATTTCACTCTGTTCAAACATTTTTGTTAGTCGACACCTACCTGCAAAAATCTTCCATATCACAGGAAGTATTTGTGCTAACTGTATAAAACTGGTACCGAATTAAAGCTAAGACAGTGTGCTTTGGTTTAAAAGCTATAATTAGGAATTACCTTATTTGCATACACATGAATATTAATGAGAATAATTAAAAAATAGCAAAAACATACAGAAATAACGTAGACCTCTCAATTTTTATCCTACCAATAGCAGAAAACAACTTCAAATGTAGTTTAAAATGATGACAAAATACTCAGAAAGCTAATCATCTTAATTGATATCCAAACAATAAACTGTAAGTAAGATTGTAACGGTTTCCATGGTAACCGATCCTTTCACACATTTTGGAAATTTGACATCCAACTGTAATACTCCGCTAGATCTCGGTTATTTTTTATGAATCATGAAATCAGTTGTTACAAACATAGATATGAGGCATTGCTTTAATAATAAATATTACTTTTCTGATATAAACTAATTTGCATATGTATGAATATTTATGAGAACAGTAATAGATGTTGAAATTTTCGACAGACACCAGCAAAAACATATGGAAAATGGTTAGCTAAAGTTTACTATGATCACTGAATATCACCCAGATTATTAGATAAATAAATTTGGGACACATTATATAGCACTGATGGTGATATATCTGTTTCCTAGGCAACCATTCTAACATCAGTGTTCATATTACAGAGTGTTTACATACCTGCAACATACAAATATATTGCTGCCTTCTTGGGCGATAATTATAAATGATATAAACATATACCCGGTAGTTGATGTATGAATCTTAATGTTAGGTTCACTTTATGCAAATTACCTTATTTGCATCCTCATGAATATTAATTAGTGATAAGAAAACAAAGAGAAACAATATTGAAAATAACATGTTTCGCAGTATGCCGAGCACAACATTACACCATACACCATAATATTTATTATTAAAGCAATGCCTCATATCTATGTTTGTAACAACTGATTTCATGATTCATAAAAAATAACCGAGATCTAGCGGTTACAATCTTACTTACAGTTTATTGTTTGGATATCAGTTAAGATGATTAGCTTTCTGAGTATTTTGTCATCATTTTAAACTACATTTGAAGTTGTTTTCTGCTATTGGTAGGATAAAAATTGAGAGGTCTACGTTATTTCTGTATGTTTTTGCTATTTTTTAATTATTCTCATTAATATTCATGTGTATGCAAATAAGGTAATTCCTAAGTATAGCCTTTAAACCAAAGCACAATGTCTTAGCTTTAATTCGTTACCAGTTTTATACAGTTAGCACAAATACTTCCTGTGATATGGAAGATTTTTGCAGGTAGGTGTCGACTAACAAAAATGTGTGAACCGAGTTAAATGAATGGTTACTATGGAAACAGTTAAAAAGTTACTTAGAGTTAAATTTTTGGTCCTCAAATTTGATATTTTGTTTTCTGAGGATTTTGTCATCAGGTTAAACTGCATTTGAAATTGTTTTCTGATATTTGTAGGATAGAAAGTGAATAGTTCACACTATTTACGTTATTTCTATATTGTTTTTACTATTTTTAATGTTCTCATTAATATTCATGAGTATGCAAATAAGGTAATTTAAAAAAAAACTGGAAGTAAAAGCACAATGTCCTATCTCCAATTTGGTACCCAGTTTTATAGGTTTTGGACAAAAACTGGCTGTGATATGGACGATTTTGCAGGTACGGAGCATCATTACGAAAACTATGGTGTTGCCATGGAAACGGTGAAAATGGTGCTTAAAATTAATGCTATGGTCTTCAAATTGGATATTTCGTTTTCTGGGGATTTTTTCATCATGTTAAACTGCATTTGAAGTTATTTTCTGATATTTGTAGGATAAAAAAATGAAAGGTTTACGTTATTTCTATACTTTTTTTACTATTTTTAATGTTCTCATTAATATTCATGAGTATGCAAATAAGGTAATTTAAAAAAACAAGTTAGAAATAAAAGCACAATGTCTTATCTTCCATTTGGTACCAGTTATATAGTTTTAGGACAAAAACTGGCTGTGATATGGGCGAATTTGTAGGTATGGGTCGTCATTACGAAAACTGGGGGGTTGCCATGGAAACGGTTAAAATACACATAGCCTAAACGAATTTAAGTTTGAGTACATTCGCGATTCTGATTCAGGACACTTTTCTGAACATTTTGGTACCCATGAAAAAAGTCTAAGGGGGGGGGGGGGGGGGGGGCACGTTACTGGCTCCCTGAGTAATACAAACAATATTCCCTGAATAAAATGTATGTTTTAGATCAACAAAAAACTCAAATCACGAATTGTTTGAACTATCTTGAAGAAAGATAATGTTTGCTCGTCATGACGTTTTAACATATATTAATTATATATATACGTATATGTAGATGGAACCATCCACTGCTTTGATAAGGTCAGCAACTGTGCCAGTTACGGGGAGAGCATCTGTACAGACAGTGCGTATTTGGCTTGGTCAAAGGAGAATTGCTGTGCATTTTGTAAGTTTCGTTATTTGTTGAACTACGATATCTGGAACTCGGTTAACTCGAAATGCGGGATAACTCGAACGAAACATTCGGTCCTTCCAAAACTTACAATACAGAATTGCTCTTAAATGTATCACTGTGTATACCTAGAAACACACGTGATAGCTTAATGCAGGTGTAAAGTAATGCTGAAAGCTCATACTTTACGCCTACATTAAGCTGAGAACTCGAGAAATTGCCCAGATTAGAATTGGATAACTCGAACTTCTGTTATTTCGAACTAATTTGTATAGTCCCTTGGAGTTCGAGATATCGAAGTTCAACTGTACTTCAATGTACCAATGTACTCCAGGGATCCTGTAGATTGGACTCATGAATAGTTCTTTGACACTGATCTGCTCTATTGGTTGAACTGGTTTATGCCACTGGTTTATGCCAGAATATATCACGGGCTTGGAGCAAGACTATTGTAACTCCTTCACTTTGTGAAGGAGTTACAATTGTTTTGCACCAAGCCATCGAAATTAAGTCAAATCTGACCCATGAACGCATTTAACCTATTACATTATAGGTTTTTCTTAGTCCCAAACTCTTTTAATAAATCTACTAAGAAGGAGCATTTACTATAGAGAAAAGGAAAATGTTAGACTTGTGTAGTGTTAGAATCATTTTAATACATAGAGCATTTGCTCAAATGGAGCAAATGCTCTATTTATTACCATGGTTTCAAAAAGTGACTTTACGGGGGATTCAGAAAGTCAATATAAGGGAATGGGTTAAAGGAAGGCATCGAAGAAAAGTCCACTCTGAAACTGAATGCATCTATATAAATCAAATCCAAGAAACTTGATCTGATCATTCCCATTATATAAGTGTACTGATTCATGGTCTCAGCCCTTTCCTTGAATAGTCATGTAAGAAATAATGACATAATGAACATTAATTACATTCATGTTCAAAATGACACATGTACACATGAATAGTTAGCCATCACAGAAACTGTAGAATGATATCATATTATTTCATAGGTAAGCAAACATAGCAGACACTTCTCGGCTGGCTCCTTTAAGAGTCGTCTGATCCTGGTCTACTCTGTTTGCAAAGGCGTAGAAAGACGTATTTATGGAGTTATGTGTTAAGTTCTCTTCGTGGTTTTTTTTCTCCGAAACAATATGGAGTGACCTGCAGTGTATGTTTACAAGATCAACCAGAACACATGGAAACACGTGTTTGATGGGTAAACCTTTTATTTCATAAATACACTTTTTAACCCTTAGCTTGCTATTCACGTCAATATACCTACCTGTAAATAGTGAAGACCAAGATGAGACAGCTCCTGTAGGAGCTGTCTCATCAGTGTCTGCACTATTTACAAGTTGATTGTGCAACCAATGCACTCCACAGCAGTGATTGCACAGCGATATACTTGTACACAGTGAAGATATATGTAATTATACAACAGGGCATGGGTAAAGAAGGAGAAATGTATTTTAAAATTCAGCAAGCGAAGGGTTAACGCTTTTGCGCACAGAGTAAACATATATCAAATGACTCCTGTAGAAGAAGATTGGTGAGGGTCTGCTCTGTTTATTTGTGGAATTATATAGATAAGTATGATGATACAGTCACTGCACTGGCAAAATGGTATTGTCTTCATATGTCATTATAAAGGTTTAACTAATTTCTGGTGTCATAATTTCTTACATGAATAGTAATGAGGTTATGAGTTAAGCAATTCCACAACATTTACGTATGATTGGTACTGATGTTCAAATCCGTATCGATACCAGTCTGTAAGACAGTTGACAGCTAAAATGGATGGTGACACTCAGGCAGAAAGCTCCAAAAGGGTATTTCTGCTTGACTTTAAACTTATATTAAGCAGCAACTTGCCTGAAAGATGTAGAATCTTCTTTACTAAATTTCCGGTTTAGAGGGGGTTTATGGTAATTTTATTGTGTTAACTATATTGTATACGAAAATCAACAGGTAGCACAAAGAAATCTAATAGAACAGATACAGCAACAGCAACAGCTCAAGGTACGAATGAGACGTGGACCGGACTCGGAAACCAGACCAACTCCGCAACTTATAGTATTGGTAAGAATGAAATATATAGTTTGTGTCACGACTGTGTTCTTCGAGAAATTACGTGCATTTGAAAGCTGCCACGAGTAAATCTAGTCAAATTAGAAGTCTTACAACATAACCCTTCTTATATTGAACAATAATGTATGCTTAATTTTTGATTTGCCGAACTATTCACAAATTATCCATTTTTATCAAACCTTTGAGTAAAAATAACCGAGTATCAAATAGTTTGGATCCTGATGCGATACCGAGTTACTCGGCGTCAGATCTGGATGCAGTCTGTTTGTAAATGCCAGTTAACCCATTCTTGTTCTCTCCTACTGACGTTTTTGCGCCACTGTAAAACTCATTTATTGAAACCATTGTGATAAAAACTTTGCTCCTATCGAGCAAAAGCTAAATTTAGCACAATTGTTTCAAAACTACACAATTCTAAAATTCTCATTTTTTATATTTAAAACACCTTTTCGGTGTATTAATACAAAGAGGTTTGGTCTAAAATAGTCTTGGAGAGAATAAGGTAAGCGCTAATTAGCCTCAGAAGAGTTGACTTGTTCACCGCTAAATAATATTCGTTTTCTTAGACTGTCTTCTGTTTCATATTTCAAAAAAGCTTTCTTCGTCGCCTCACTAGGATTCAGACTGTCTGTGTATATAATCACGAATTTGCCTATGGCGGCGACAGAATTAACTCTTTCGCTGTCAAATTTTGTAGTCTGTAATCTTCGTCATCTGCTGCACTTTTCTGTTGTTTTTTTAAAAAATGTTTTCGTATTTGTTTAAAAACACATAGTATCAGTACCAAACTGTTTGGATCCTGATTAGACGCCGAGTTATCGGCGTCTCATCTGGATCCAAATTGTTTGTATAGATTATCAAAGATGCGACATTGGCAGCGAAAGAGTTAAGGGATTTGTTTTTACAAATTAAACATAACTATGACACAAACAAATCAAAGGACTTCTATCCAGCATAAGCATACTCTTCCTGTCTGAACATACATGTATCTACATTCGTCTTTACTAAAATTCCGGTTTAGGGAGGTGTACCTGTACTAACATCACACACAAATCGAACAGTGATCTAATACAGAATAAATCATTGAAATGAAATGAAATCCTTATTTAGATTTTAACATGTCTGAAATAAAATATATAGTACTTAAAAATACCAGACATAAATCAGGAAGGCATTGTGCTGGGTCCGCCTTTAGCTGTTAGCCCATTCCCTCATATATAAACGTTTTTTCACTGCTATGAAAACACATTAGACCCACACCACCTGGCTCCTGTTGGAACCGTCTGATCAGGGTCTGTCCTGTTTTGCCTACAGAATCATATACCTGATTTTGTAGCTTCTACCAGTACTAATAGATCCTGTGTATATTTATCATTATAAAATAAAACAGCTAATAAATATCCATGATGTAGTTATATCTTACAGCACTATTCAACATGGAAAGGGTTAAAGGTTAAGCAGAGTTACAATACATTTTAACCAATACTTTGTCACAATATACAGTGAAACCTCTCTATAACGGCCACTAAAGTGTGTTAATTAATTGGTATTTAGGGCAGGTGGCTGCTTAAAGCAGGGTGAAAGTAAAACAGAACGCTCCTATATGAGCGTTCTGTTTTACTTTCACCTTGCTTTAAGCAGCCACCTGACTTGATTACAAAATACTTGATGTATATTTAGTGGCCGTTATACAGAATACTTGATGTAATTTAGAGGTCGTTATAGAGAGGTTTACTGTGTAATGTTAATGATATTGAATACGCACCATATGAATAGTATTACTTACTTGTGAAACTAAAGACAAATGATCATTTTGAATAAATCAACGAAGAGGGTAATGAATTAGCAAAATCAAACGCAGCTCGTACAGTGATTTCTGATCAGGGTCTGTCCTGTTTGCTTATAGAATTATATAGATCCGATCCTACAGTATTTGTACGTACTTGTATGCACAACAAATCTCGTTAACACTTCATTTGCATTATACACACAAAATAACACATAACTTATAATTATTTACTTTGAATTTATTGTTAAATGTTCTTATACTAAAATCACAATGTATGCTCCGTCTAAACTGCTGATATTTTTCCCCCACTTCTGATTCCTTTGACGAACGGGTACCAAACAAGAATAGAACGGGTACCAGACTAGTATAGAACGGGCTCCAAACAAGTATAGCACGGGTACCAAATAGCTTTGATCCCGATGAGGCGCTGAGATCCAAGCTGTTTTCAAATGCCAGTCAATAGGCGCTACATGTAACAGGAGAAGAATTAACGATCTGTGTGTACATGTATGCGTTTTATTTAGATTGCACTGATAGGACCCCGGACTGTTCATCCTATGGCCAGTCTGCCTGTTCAATGGAATCATGGGCGGTTAACAACTGCGTTAGATATTGTAATAAATGTTGTAAGTTCTGCTTTGATAAACATTTACATGATCCCTTTACTCTATAAATACCTTTGCAAACAGAGTAGACCCAGATCAGACGGCTCTGATCAGACGGCTCCTGTAAGAGACTGTAATATAGATATGGGTCCATGCTTATAAAGCTTTTAGTTGAGTCTGAGTTTCGTTCTCAAGCTTTGGATTGGTCAGATTTGAGTTCCCAAGCTTTTGATTGGTCATATTTGAGCCAAAGGCTCAAATCTGACCAATCAAATGCTTGAGAACATCCTCAGACTCAACTAAAAGCTTTATAAGCATGGGCCATGATTCTTCAGTTTCTGCCATGGCCAACTATTCCTATGTCCATGTGCAATCATAAAAAATAAATCTAATTAATATCATGACGTCATTATGTGTTACATAAATATGCATGGTGTAAAGACTCAATGCAATTTCTCGTCGGCAGGTAAATTCATTTACTATAGTCATCAGTTATTCAACCAAGTTCTTTGCAAAAGGCAGATAGTGTTTAACTCATTTCATCCCGGGATACGCATTTATTGCCATTTGCAAACAGTGTAGACTCAGATCAGAGCCTTTCATACTGAGTGGACTCTATAGTTAAACACTGATGGACTATTCCACTCTGATATTTCGGGTTGAGGAGGTTAAACAATTTAAATGAAAGCCTGATGAGTCAACCGCATCTAGAAAACAAATGTTTGCAAAATAAACTCATACATAGTATGCTAAAACTTCAGCCGTTGTTTGAAAACGCATATTCAAGGACTCTGCAAATTGTGTACATCCAGGCAAGGCGCCTTAGAGAAAAAGCGATACCGTATTCGCCTTAATAAACACATCATCCTATTCCAAGCCCCTTACTTCTGGGCGTGAACTAACGATGAATAAAACATCTGTAACCCTATATAATAACCATTAAATAAGGGAATATTGTTTTGTTTTCAAAAACGACTGGTAATTTAATGCCGACTGAAAGCAATACAGAAAGTTTCCAATATGAGCTTTCTGTATTACATTCTTTCTGGATTATGCAACTACCTGTGTAAAAATGTAATAAACCCTTTTTAAAACAATTTAACGCCCCGGGCCGTTTATTATAGATACTACGGCCTTTGATCAACGTCAGCACCATTATGGAAAAGCCCAAAGCCATGTTAGTACTATCATGTTCTGGGTATACCTGTTCATACACATCAACACCCATCGTATATGGTATTTAGCTTATATTAACCCTTCCAATGCTAAATTTTCAAATGGACTATTCCAAAATGTTAATGTGAATACTAATTCAGAGATTTTGTAAAACGTTATATCATTACAGCAGAACCAGGAGGATGTATTTACGCTGGTCATCGGTACTTGAAGTATCAGACATGGAGCGAGAACAGCGTGTCACAATGTACGTGTGTAGATGGATCTTTAGGCACCTACCACTGCAGATATCCGTATGTACCTTTTTATTTAAATATCAGTTTTCTGAAAGTTATCGTGTACCATAAAACATTGACAAAACGATGGTGCAATTCTTTGTAAAGCTAAGTAAAATAAATCTCGAAAAATGAACTTGAATTATATTCAATCTGACTGAAGTAAAAACAATTTAAATTGGACATTGCATTGGTAACAATATTGACATGCGAAATTAGCAAAACATGCAACAAATTAGATGAAATGGCTGCGTGGTTTGAACTATATCTAATAGCAACCCTTACGGCTGTTTTCATGTCTTCTTATATTAGATGGGTTTTGTTATAGACACCTTGTTATGAACTAATGTACTTAAAACCTAACACATTTCTAAATTATCTACTTATCTACTTGTATCACTCTAGGTGTAACGTTTTCCTTGCACAATTTATCATTCAAATTTTTTATCTCGAAACTGAAACAGTTTTAATAACTGAATTAGATCTAACCAAATAAGATATTTTAAATGAAACGTTTAACCCCTATCCGCTGTGAAACAATAATGACTTTTCAATCTTGTTTCCGGTGCAGATTTGACTTCTTCCGATTGAATCCAGCTATTTAAAAACTATTGACCAAGTGTCAAAGAGCTTGAATACTGATGAGACGCCGACTTTACTCGGCTTCTCGTTTAGGTCCAAGCTGTTTGCAAATAAGTAATGTTGCGAATAGCGGGATTGGGTTTATGTTAAATTGCCCCTGTTCACACTTTCGAATTTAGTTTTAAAAAGTTTTAGTAATCTCTCGGGGCTTTGGAAATGTTGTAGACCTAGGCTAAGCACATACATGTTTTGTCTTATTAGGATTTACGCTTCTCGACACATACCTCTAGGGAATCGTGTAGTAAAAAGGGACGTTTGGGAATTGTGTAGTTTTCAGACCAGTGTGATACAGCATTTGAAACCATTGTGATCAATAAAGCATTTGCTCCAAATGCTTTATTGATCACAATGGTTCCAAAAAGTGACTTTTATAGAGGGGTATTAAAAGGCGTCAATATGAGGGTATGGGCTGACCCCTATACCTGACAGAGACGTTATTTAACGCATATGTAAATGGAGCACTGTTTAGGAGCCGTCTTATCATGGTCTGCCCTGTTAGAGTATGTGCTGTCATCATAAAAGTTGAACTAGATAAGATTCATCCATTCATTCTTTATCAAAAGAATACTCAGAGGGTAAACTGTTTAAATATATGGATAAAGGCTTAAGTACTAGGTTGACCTTTCAGTAATGTCCTGTACAAAGAGTGTACACCAAGATGCGAGGGCTCCTAGAAGAATCCTGTAATCATGGTATGCATTGTTTGCCATGCTATAGTTTTAAATTGCTCGTTGAATATTCATGGTAGCTTGAACTGTGTGAATTGTTGGAATAGTCCATTTGAACATTTAGCATTGAAATGGTTATATTGTAAGTAAATGTATTTTAATAGGTGTGTCCATTGGGATGGTTCAAATGAATGCCGGATGAGCCCAATGTATCCAGCTGGTATGGGTGTGCTTCCACCGGTTACATGGAACACGTGAAACGCTGTTATAGACATTGTAAAAGACTGCTCAAAACTGCTAAAATGATATCCATCCTCGTGTATCTCGAATATAATTATGCAGAGTAGCAAACCGACGTAGAATTATATAAAATAATAAAAATAAGATTTTAGACTTTACAGTAGCCAAGTTTTAAGTGTGTCACCTTTTTTACTACACAAACTTTAGTTGAGGTTTATGTTAATGTTATTTATGAATAGAGTGTAATGCTAAATGAGACGTGCCGACTTTACGTATAGCCCTCTTCGTGATATGACGTCGGACACAACCCTAATATATACTTATACATGTAAAGCCCTCTTCGTGATATGATGTCGGACACAACCCTAATATATACTTATACATGTATAGCCTTCTTCGTGATATGACGGCGGACACAACCCCAATATATACTTATACATGTATAACCCTCTTCGTGATATGACGTCAAACAAAACCCTAATATATACTTATACATGTATAGCCTTCTTCGTGATATGACGGCGGACACACCACTAATATATACTTATACATGTATAGCCCTCTTCGTGATATTACGTCGAATAAAAAACCCTAATATATACTTATACATGTATAGCCCTCTTCGTGATATGACTGCGGACACAACCCTAATATATACTTATACATGTATAGCCTTCTTCGTGATATGACGGCGGACACAACACTAATATATACTTATACATGTATAGCCCTCTTCGTGATATTACGTCGAATAAAAACCCTAATATATACTTATACATGTATGGCCCTCTTCGTGATATGACGGCGGACACATCCTAATATATAACTATACATGCATAGCCTTCTTCGTGATATGACGGCGGACATAACCCTAATATATACTTATACATGTATAGCCTTCTTCGTGATATGACGGCGTACACAACCCTAATATATACTTATACATGTATATCCCTCATCGTGATATGACGTCGGACAAAACCCTTATATATGCTTATCTCACGTGTAGCCCTCTTGGTGATACATGTATGACCTCTGACACAACCCTAATATATGTTTTTCTCATGTATTGCTTTTATCGTGATATGACGTATGACACAACCCTAATATTATGCTTATCTCATGTAAAGTCCTCTTCGTGATATGACATCTGACACAACCCTGATATTATGCTTATCTCACGTATAGCCCTCTTCGTCAAATGACGTCGTACACAATCCTAATATATGTTTTTTTTACTTATAGCTCTCTTCGTGATGTGACGTCTGACATAAATGAAAAAGCAGTAAAGTCAAGCAGGCAAAGCCACCACCAAAACATCGATATCACACACACAACTACACACCCAAAACTCACGCGCATACACGAGATGAACACAGTAAACCTTAACAAACACACAAGTACTAGAGATAAACTGTCCAAACATGAACAAAAGCACAAGTACAAAGACACAAGACAAACAAAAGTAAGCCTTTAGTACATAAAAAAGAAAACAATTGCATTATACATTCAGACATGTCCGCCTACTCATTATTGATGGTAGGAAACATAGTTTTCAGTTTCATTCATCAGAGGCTACAACAAATCATGGATTCTAATAAACTCTCTGGTGGAATTTCCATAATTAGCAGTAGGAGACATGGTGTTTGATGGGTGGATCTTTCAAATAACCCTAGTATATGCTTATCTCACATATAGCACTCTGCGTGAGATGATAGAGTACTACATAACGCTGATAATACTATTTTCACTTATAATATATATTTGATATACTTTTGACATATACACACTTTTCTACATATAGAATAAAACAAAAGTATTAATGAAATAAAATAAATAATCCAGTTACAAATATAAGATACCTTGGTTGCAAACATAGGTGTGGTAGATTACAAACATAGGACAGGTAGGTTACACACATATGATTAGTAAACTATGGACATATGAACAGTATATTACATACATAGGACAGGTAGGTTACACACATATGATTAGTAAAATATGGACATATAAACAGTAGATTACAAACATAGGACAGGTAGGTTACACACATATGATTAGTAAAATATGGACATATAAACAGTAGATTACATACAAAGGACAGGTAGGTTACACACATATGATTAGTAAAATATGGACATATAAACAGTAGATTACATACATAGGACAGGTAGGTTACACACATATGATTAGTAAAATATGGACATATGAACAGTAGAATACATACATAGGATCGGTAAATTAAAAATATAGGATCAATACATTTAAACAGTGGGTCGGTAGATTACGAACATAAGATTTGGTAGAATGCAAACATAAGATTGGTAGATTATAAACATAAGGCTGGTATATTACAAATAACGGATTAATAAATTAAAAACAAAATGGTAGATTGCAAAGATAGGATTGATAGATTACAAACATAGCATTTGTAAATTACAAACGTATGACTTGTAGATTACAGACATATTGTTGGTATATTACACTCGGATGATTCGTAGATTACAAACATAGGATTGGTAGATTACAGACATAGGATTGGTAGATTACAAATATAGGATTGATAGATTACAAACATATTCTGTGCACAACGTTCCCCAAAATGATAAAACTGGCCATAATTTACCAGATATGGTTCCATGGCCTGTTTTACTAGAGACTACACGACCGATTGTTGCGATTGTCGTATGTTAGAATTTAAAATAAAGTTCTGTCGTACAACGTTGGTAATTAGCGATGTACACTAGAATGTGCGGTCATTCAGCTATCCTAGTAGAAGCGAGTGTCGCAATATTAGGACTTACAATGGTTTTTATCGTACAATCTTTAGTTAACTCTTACCTTCATATATGCGCCTTTTCACACATTTGCAAAAGAACAGACCCAGATCTGACGGCTCTTATCTGATCAGGGTATGCTGTGTTTGCTAATGGAATTTGATATGCCTGTTTCTTTACTTTATAAAATGGCTACAATGCTGCACGTTTCATATTTCATTTTTGACATTCAGAGGGTATTGAAACTTGCAATAAACATAGAACAGGCAAAATATTAAACGGCCACAGGACCTTGGATAAAGAAAACTACAGTTAAAGCATAAGCTCTATGACATAAATAAATTAACCATTTGGTCTACCTTTCATCTTAGGTTTCTACAGCTATAATGAAAAGAATGCAGTCATTATTCATAAGAGATATTACTTTCTTGCGTTGACAGCAGAAAACCAAACATGTGTCACTGCATCAACGTATGCGTGTGCGTTCAGTTATACAAGATCACTTGTGTTCACAACGTGAACGCCGAATGATGAGAATATTGAAACATTATATTTTGTCTTTAGTCCTTCACTCCACGAGTATTTATATTAGAAATAATGACATTACGGATATGAATTAGCTGAATGTTTATAATGCTATATGAAGACAGGAAGTTTTAGCCATAGAAGAACCTGTAGAATCAGACCCATTTTAGGTAATATACTAACAGAGCATACCTTGATCAGGCGGCTTCAGCAGTAGACATATGATCCGGGCCTACATGGTTTTCAAAGGCGTTAACGTGTGTATTTGTGGCGTAACGGCTTAAAATAACGGATACAATACATCGCGTATCCATATCAGATCGGTCATATATATATATATATATATATATATGTCATGACGTCATAATATTGCGCCTGATGATCTGATGAAACGCGTCGCGCATTTTTAAGTTATTAATTAAAGATTTTAAAGCCATATAACATTTATTCTTTTTTAATATTTTTTTTTTATATATATATATATATATATATATATATATATATATATATATATATATATATATATATTTTCACAGCCTTGAAACTAAGGTCACCCACCTTGGTAATTGATTTCTGTATGCCACTGCCATCGTCACATGTCACTGTCATCGTCACAGCTGTCTTGCAACTATCTGCCATAAAAAATCAAGGATAGTCCCCAACGAATGACACGTCTCCACATGTCACAGCATGATTATTCTTCGATATGTTTAGAAGGAGTTTTGTTACTACTTTGCAAATGTAATAACTACCAAAATTTACCATAATCTGTTACATGTAGATCACAGTGTAACGTGCGGATATCCAGCTTGTATTCCTTTTAAAGAACGACCCTGGGGTCTTTTGTCATAAATCAACTTTTATATATCCAGAAATAGGTCATCCGCGTAAAGATTCTGTAATATAAAGATTCTGTAAAAATTGGTCTCAATAAGAAATCGGATCTATTTTTCAGACAGAAAATATTTAAAACTTTATTCAAGCTATCAATTGCTATCCCTGGAAGTAAGAACATTTTACAAATCACAGTTACTTGAATCAGTTTGGAAGATAACAACCTGAGAAACATCCTGCAACTAGTAGCTAATTAACCCTTTCCTTCATATAGGCGCATTTTCATACATATGCAAACAGAGAATACCCAGATCAGATGGTTTCTATTGGAGCCGCCTGATCAGAGTTTGCTCTGTTTGCTAATATAATTTGATAGACCTGTTTCTTTACTTTTTAAAAGGCTACACTGTCCCACATTCCATAATGCCTTATGACTTTTTTATCCATGAATATTCAGAAGATACTTATAGTTGGACTAAATACAGAAACAGGAAAGGGTTAAGTGCAAAGATATATATGGTAAAGTCTATGGTGGAAAACCCTTTCTTCCAATGGTTGATATGAATGCTTTGCAGATCATTGCATTATTTTAGTATTGTAAGACTGTTCTCAACTGAATTTTGTTTGTGATTGTCTCTTGGCATGCCTGGTGACACCCGGATCCGATATTATAAAACATTTTGCTAGAATCTGAGATCTTTTTTAAGCATCTGGTTGTTAGATTTTGATCGGCTTGCATAAATTAGAATACTTGAATTGTTGTTAAAACTTTCAAATGACCATTACATGTTACACAAATTGTAGAAAATAATTTCCAACCACAAATGTCGGCTAATATTACCAGGACAGTTTAACGGTTTATTGGCATATCGGCAATAAATATTGCCTTTGACCAATATTACCAGGCTGATGTGAGACCCTGCATAATTTATGACAAGCCTACAACGGATACAGGCATATCTTGCTATCTCGTATTGACGCATTCACACAGCAGTGACTTGCAATGAAAAACAAAAACACCCATGTTTACGGGATTGTTGATATTTCAATTTTAATGTACAGTGCTTCAATTATAGACGAAAGGAGATTGCCTTACATATCAACCAGAAATGTTTTATAGTAAGCGTAGCACCGGGTGCTTCATACCCGATAAAGCCATACCAAGTGTCATAATAATTAGTTTAATTACCATATACTTTTATCTTAATTGGACCTGTTAAGAATAAGTAGATAATTAATAGGAGAGGACCAATTACTAAACACGCGCAATGACGCACGATGTTAATTAATAAAATCACCAGGCTGGAAGATGTTTTGGATCTCCTAGAATAGATGTAAACCAACAACGCCCCTAAACCAGACTTTCAATGTTGTATCATTACTAAATTTCGGTTTAGAGGTGTGTTACTACATTGTATAATTGTACACATTATGTACAAAAAACAACACCTCAAATATGATCGGTCGGAAAATGGAAACTTCTGCGGTTGACAAATTGCAAAACTGGCCTTTGTTATCCGTTGTGGCTACGAATGAATTGAAGGTCGTAAATTTGCCTTCACATTTCCAGATATTCTGCAAATTACCTTTTTCTATAAGGATTGACCCTTAAAGTGACTTGACAAATTGGGTGTAAGTAGACTTTATTCTTTCAATATTATAAGGACTGGGCTACGTTATAAAAAGAGTATACGAAAATGATAAGTAATGGTAAGAGTATGAGACAAACTTGAAAACTAAACTGATACAGTAATGGTAAGAGTATGAGACAAACTTGAAAACTAAACTGATAGAGTGATGGTAAGAGTATGAGACAAACTTGAAAACGAAACTGATACAGTATCATAAAGAGTATAAGACTAACGCAAAACCGACACTGATAAAAAGGTTAGATACACAATATCTCAGGCATTCATGTTCGTGAATGTTTTTTATGGATACCGCTAAAGATCCTAGTAAATCAGTTAACCTCCATGGCGTACTCAACGAACTGATATCATGTTGCGTATTGACGAGGCGTTAACGCTTCTGGCGCCATATAAAGTTCCTCTTCGCAGTTTCGTCTGAGTGGCTTTCCATAACCAACCATACAGAATAGTAATTTATATCTGTTGACAGGCAGATTTTTTTTGTATACGTAGAGAATCTATTTTATAAGTTAAATTTAATGTAAATGCGTTTTAACCCATTCCCACATATTGCCACCTGATGCCTCTGTAAAATTCACTTGTTGAAACCAATGTGGAAAAATAGAGCATTTGATCCATAGGAACCAAACGCTCTGTTTATTACAATGGCTTTAAAACTACACAACTCTATTTTTCTTTTCTCTAGTAAATGCTCCATTTCATAGAGGTTGGATCTAAAAATAGCATATGAGGGAATGGATTAATACAATGATTAAACCTAACAGAACATTCATAAACCACACTCTCTGAAAATGTATTCCTGAAAGGGCATGAGTTCAAACATTTGAATAAATGAAATTTGTATTTTATTATCTTGGCTATTATTGTATTTCGTGAAGCTAGTTGAACTGGAAATAACATTTTAATGTAGTCACTCGGTTTGAAATAAGTTACAAAAATTGTTACAAAAGTTTGGAAAATAGAAATGGTAGTTGCTTTGTTTCGGAACCAAATGCACACACAGCTATAAATTACAAACCGTTGCAATTAGATTTGTTTCACCGTACCTATGTTGCAAAATTAAAGTCTCGCTAAACCGACCACATGCTTTATTAACATATAAGACTGTAAAACATTGGTTGCTTAATACAGGGCAAAAAGAAAGCTCAAATAGGCAGAGCGATAGATAAGGGCGCGTACCCAAATACTAAAAGCGTCATTTCTCCACCACTACCTACACAGTGACCACCCTTTAGAATCGTCTCTTCGAGACGATTCTAAAGAGTGGTCACAGTATAGGCAGTGGTGGAGAAATAATGGAGCCATTCTTTACAATGTTTATATTGACTTATCTGGACCTCTGTATAGGAGGTTTCTGTTTTACTTTAACCCATTTGCACCCAGTGGATTCTTCCATGTTTATACATTGGATTTGTCAATTTTTTATCTAAGGGATGCCTGGCCTAAATGTTCATTTGCGTTTTATTTTATATTGAAATTCCTATCAGCAAACAGTGTAGACTCAATATGCGGCGTCTGATCAGAGTCTCTACTCTGTTTGCCTATATCCCATATATGGGATCGTGGGCGCAAATGGGTTAATTTGTTCTATATGTACATTAAACTACGGCCTGTTTTAACGAATCATACTTCGGTCTCGTTTGAGTAGTCGTATAAGTTTGCCTTCATCGTACTTTTGTTTCTTTTGTATCAGTTCGTTTATGCCTAACAACGGTTCGCAAGGTGGTGCGCATGCGCGGATAGTGATGGCGGAATTTTAGTTTTCTGACAGAATTTTGTACGGATCTTTGATTAAATCGTTACTGAGTGGTCATTTTCTTTTGCCAAACTGTACTGGGAATGTGTATAATACACACAGTGATATATTGAGTGATGGAAAATGTGCATCCTATACATGGATTATTGAGAATTCGGTGATTTGTGGTGGACATCTCGTTCTCTTTGTTCGCTTTTCCCACCATTTTCCGCCGTTGGCTGACATTTTGTGCTTTCTGTTACGAGTATGAATGATTAAGCATAGAGGTTTGGATACAGATTGGATACAGTGATATATTGTGTTTAATTATGTGAAAGTGGATACTGAATAGTGTTTCGGACAGTACGGACATCTATGGTGCCAGTAAACCTGAGAGATAAACGATTTTTTTTGCATGCGTAGGCTTACGCAAACTTTCATCTTAGATATACCCGGCCATTATAAGTATATAACGGTCCAATGGGGGACAGTGCGTTACATGAGACCTCTTATGGGGACCTAGAACCTGTTTTTATTGATAGTAATACGGAGGTCAAAGTGCCAGTCATTCGTGATACTCGGACTGTTTCTGCTTCTCGGAGGGTGTCGGATGACACGCCAGTCATAGCTACCGGAGTTTCGCTACAACCGGGTCAGCCGCAGACTACCCAAAGTCCGTCGACACAGTTATTAGGTAGTGCTCCCAGTTCTTTGATTGTTGCCGACGATGCAGTGGATACCAATCAGCTAGAGGAATGCAATCGTCTGCTGGAAAGATTCCGTCGGTTGCCGACGGATATGTGTGTTAGTCAAATATTGTCCGATTATCACTCGGATGAAGGAGAGCTTGAACGTGTTAGGTGGAATTTGTTCGGTTCAGTTAAAGCAAGTGACGATTTCCCGTTTGATTTTAATTGCACATTGAAGCGCAGGGTAAAGACACGCCATGGTGAGCGGTTAGCAGTAAAAATGGCTAGAGACATTCACGCGTTATTGTCTGTACTGGATGGATCGGACTATTCTGATATGAAAGAACTTGTGAGTTTCAGTAACGGTAATAGTAAATCTCGCTCGAAGTCAACGTCCACCCAGAACGCTAGGTTTACGTCAGATGTAACTCGATGCTCATGTGAAACCGAGGTCAAATTGTTGTCAGAAAAGGTCAGCAGCATGCAGGCTGACTTGCTATTGGCCAGACAAAAGCAAATTGCAGTGGAGAATGCTCGCTCAGATGAGATACGTTCTATCCGTGAAACTTTGACTGAAACGACTGCTGCTATATCAAAGTTTGCTTCTGATATGAGTTATCAATGTAATCTCCTAAGGGGTCATATGCAGCCTATTAATGATAGAATAAATTAGGCTAACGCGAACTTGTATAGTGTTTCCGCTACGCTGATAAGGCTACAGGTTCTTGTCTGCAACTTGTGCGAGTTTGTCAAGTTTGACGCCTCTGGTATTGCGAGTCAACCGCCGTCTCCTGTAACTGCTCCGGCAGCAGGTTCTTCGGAAAATGATGGCATTACTATAGCGCAAACGGAGGTACGTCACCCGTCCGAAACGGTGGCATACCGCGCGGAGCCGGTCGTGCCTGCTTCCCGGGTAGGGCAGGTGCCCATTCAGTCTAGTCCCGTGATATGCCCCCACAAAGTGTCGGGGATAACGTAATGCGGTCTGGAGCGGGGCGAGTCTCCCCACAGGAGAACAGTGCACCGGAATCGCATGGTCCGGTGAATAGTCAGTGTGGGGACGTAGTTAGTGTTGCCGCCGAAGATGGTGGTCTTAGCGTAGACAGTATGGTTGAGTTTCCAAGGTTACGGTCATCGAGTTCGGACGCTGAGAGGGTTACGGACAATAGTATCTTAGATAGACAGAATGTCATACCAGTCCGTGTTACAGACCCGCTCGAAAGGTCAAATAGACATGATAAGACCAATATCTCGAAGGGTCGCTCGAAATCGCAATCTGGTGACGCTTTTTCTTATAGGGACACGCTTCTTATTAGAAACGATCCGCGGGGTCGAAATCACCAGCTTTCGAATGCTGGCGACGATCGAGAGATAGAGTGTGACGACGTTTGTAATAGTGGTGAATCTCGATCATATCGGGATGGCAATTTTGACTCTAGACATGTCCGTGAACATAACCGCACAGAACGTGACTGTGGTGGGTATGATATTTTTTCGCACGTGAAGCGGCGCAAGACTAAGCGTTTTTATGTTGGAGGGTTTTTACCTTCGATATCTGAGTATGAGATTAAGTTGTTCGTTGCAGAAAAAGGTCCGACTGTATCTAAAGTAACTGTTTTCCGTAACTGGAAGTTCAACTCTGCCACGATACGGTTAAACGTTTTCGATGATGCAAACACTTGGTTGTTAGAAAGCACTGGTTTCTGGCCCCGGTACGTTACATGTAGACCATGGGTTACTCATAACCAGTACAAGAGGTCAAAAGATAGCTACGGCAATAATTATAGTCGGGACAACCATCACGATCACGTGGAGGAAGGCATCGACTATAATAATAGCCCTCGCCACTTTCATGATCTGAATGAACGTTACGAGTCGAATAACAGGTACTCGACTCTGTCTTCTGATGTAGACTAACTGTTTTGTGATGCAAATGTCTGAAATCGCTCTATGGTATACATATAACGTCTGTCTTTGTTATAATTTGACTGTGTCGTTGCTAAATGCATACTACTACTTATTCGTAGTTATAGGAAACTGATATGGATCCAGATCACTTTGTTTAATACTCTCAACTCAATCGGAAGTCGAGCGATTTTCGCAAAGGAAAAGGCGACGAGTTCATGTGGATAGACATCTATCTATTTGTATTCTCTTACCCAGTATATTCTCGTATACATTGTTCCGATCTGTTGGGTTTGAGCTATGGATTGAAATTGAATGGTTTATATTTCATTGTCAGGGCGGAATCCGAATGACGTGTTATTGTAGATTAAGTAATGAATGTACTCTTATAAATACTCAGTGCCAACATGTTCCTTACCTAGGCATTTATATTGTATTGTTCTTTTGGCTGAGGAAGCACCGTGGATCCAGAGTGCGTATCGCTCGTTTACACGGGCAGTTTATTAGTGACGCAGCTAAAAGATATATCTCGTTGAAATTACTTCGTCGGGGTATTGTTGGCTGGTATGTGTCGCTTATGTTTTATGTTCTCTGGCTTGGTATAGAACGTGGGTCCAGATCGGGCAGCTCTCTGAGTACTGCTCGGTCAGGATCCAAACTGTTTCACTGCAGTGGTTGTATATCTCGGGTGTTAGTGCATGTAATAGTTATCTGCAATATGCAGTGTATTGTGATACTGGTACTTCAACTAGACTGTCTGTGTGGATCAAGATCGAGTGACTTGCCGCAACTGTTTTTAGGCCAGGATCTACACTTTGTGCTGACGACATATTGTATAAGTGTATATTCTAATTGGTAGCCCGATTGAGTATCGTTTGCTGCTTCATGTATTTTGCTGTACCGAAAGGTAGTTAGATTAATCGGTGTATATCGAGATCGAGGTACCTGTCTGGCTTGTCTCGAACAGGGTCTACACTGGTTACACTGACTGCTACAGTGTTTGAATGTACATTTCAGGTGATGGTGTACTTAGAAGTTATGTATTGTCTCCTGCATTGTGTGATACTGTTCTGTAATCGTCTGGACGACAAATGTGTATCCAGATCACGTGACCCGTGTGATGTTGCTCGATCAGGATGCACACTGTATGTCCACGGCGTATATGTTGAATTCAAGCGTCCAGGTGACATATACTTATATGTATTTTATCGCTTAGTGTACTTTGCTACGCTGAATGAAGGTTGCTGTGATAGCCGGTCTGGATCAAGATCACGTGACCTGTGTGATATTGCTCGATCAGGATCTGCACTGTGTACCCGCTTCGTAGTTTTTTATTGCACAGATCAGAGTGTTATGTACTTAGTTATTGTTCGGTATGTTTTGCATTACTGCACGCAAGCTGCTTTGGTAGTCTGTGTGGATCCAGATCACGTGGGCCGAGCGGCACTGCTCGATCTGGATCTGCACTGTGTACCCATATCATTGTGTTAGATTACACAGATAAAATTGTTGTGTACCTAAGTGTAATTTATTGTTCAATGGGTTTTGCGACGCTGCATGCAGGTCATTGTGGGTGCGGGTTAAGCGACCCACTGTTTATTGTTCGTTCTGTTCTCATATTGATTGGGAACAGTACAAGTAGCACGTGCAGTATGGTTATTATTGTCAGTTGCCTAAGTTATTTCGGCAACTCTGTATATGCTGTTGTTTTCTGTTGTCTGTTGTTAGACAATCGGTGTAGATCCAGATCAAGTGACTCGTTGGACATTGCTCGATCGGAATCTGCACTGTGCTGTAACGACATATGTGTCCTACTTGCCTTCCAGTGGATAGTGCATTTGGACAATGCACTGTTACAGGCTTGTTGTGGTTTATGCCACTTGTCATGTATGTACTGCTCCATTCAGAACAAAATAGTTGCAATGTATATATGTGTAGGCGGAAATTTCTCCAGTATAAACCGTAATTTATATTTGTATGAATATTAATCTTATGACATGGAATGCTACTGGCATTATGTCCAGCTCATCGTATTTGTGTGATGTTCTAAATAGTAATAGCGTTGATGTCTGCGGTATCTCAGAACACTGGTTGAGCGAACATAATCTGCATTTTCTAGACTCGATAGATAATATGTATCGCTGTCATGCAGTTTCGGATAGTAATTTGTCGTTACCTAGTAGGAGAAAGGTCGGTAAAGGTGGGGTGTGCATACTATGGAAACGCGCGTTAGATAATATGATCACCCCGCTCGAACTTGATGACGATCGGATAATTGGCATTCAGTTTCAAATTAACCCTGGGAATATGTTCTATTTATTTCAAGTGTATATGCCATGTACAAATCATGGGACAGATTTATTCAGGAGATATGTAGATACGATAGAAAACTTGGTCTTTAAATACAGCCAGAAAGGCTTTGTTCTTGTTATGGGAGACATGAGTGCAAATGTCAGCCGTAATACCAAACGGAATTCATACTTTTCTGAAATGTTAGGAAGGAATAATATTGTGTCTCTGAATGTCACTGTTTTAGGTAATGTAAGCACTAACTTTAGTTACAATGGCAACGTGGGGTCCACCATTGATCACATACTGGTACCCAGCGAGAAAATCGATATGTTTCTTAATTGCAAGATACCGCATGATGATGCTTTGAATGTGTCCAGTCATCGCCCGATAACATGCACCGTTAGTGTACCCGTACTTAATTTTGAGCCTCCGGTAAATAGTGATTGTCCGCGAATAAATTGGTCAAAGATAACTCGACAGCACATTGATAACTATCAGTCGTACCTGCTTTCAAATCCACAGTGCGTTGCTGAGTTGGATAGAGACATACAGTGTAAACCCCAAATTGATAGTTTGTACCGTTTCGTTGTTTCCATTGTTAATGATGCCAATGAAGCATGCTTCCCGAAGTCAAGATTCAGACATTTTTTAAAGCCATACTGGGATGATGAGCTAAAGGCTGCTTCTAAAGTGTCAAAGGTCAAGCGACGACTGTGGATTATCAGTGGCAAACCACGTGGTAATGATCATGTAACTTATCTAGAGTACAAAGATGCCAAACGCGCACTGAGAAAAATTCACCGCAGAAAGGTATTGCAGTATATTTCTAATTTCCATGAAGAAATAGACAGGTGCGCCGAAGTAGACTCGAAAGTTTTTTGGAAATGTATAAAGCGTCGACGCACTAGATCACGGTCTGCTGTAGGGAATGAGTTAATTTTTAATGACGTCACGTACAGGGAACCGTATTTGATAAATGGTAACTGGGCACAGTATTTTAAGGAACTGTACACGCCTTCTGAAAGTGATGCTTTTAACGATTCTTACAAGATGCAAATTAGCAGAGAACTAGATAGTGTCAAGGAATATATTTCTAATATTAATTATGTTGACAGTGATGTATTTATTTCCATTGACGAAGTTAAGAAGGTATGCGACAAGGCTAAGAGGAACAAAGCAAGTGGGCCGGACGGATGCTTTTACGAAAATTTTAAGTTTGGGGGAAATGTTATGTACCATCTAAGCGCTAAACTCTTTACTGCTATGTTACAATTTTCTTACTGTCCGACAGATATGAAGAAAGGTGATATTATCGTGTTACATAAAGGCGGAAATAAATCTCACAATGATCCCAGTAATTACAGGGCCATCACACTCTCATCTGTTGTTTTGAAGTTATACGAATCTGTTTTGCTGTCTCGCATGAAGGAATGTAGTTATGTAGTAAACGATCTTCAATGTGGATTTAGAGAGGGAATGGGTTGTCTAATGACATCTTATATTTTTAGGGAGTGCAATAACTTTGTAAAAGAGAATGGAATTAGACTGTATGCATGTTTTCTAGATGTTCGGCAAGCATTTGACACAGTTTGGCATGACGCTCTAATGGTAAAGTTGTATAACACAGGTATTGAGTTACCACTATTTATGGCAATATATGACTTATACCAGAATATGCAGAGTAGGGTAAGAAGTAATGGATATACTTCCAATTGGTTCCCAGTTCTACAGGGTACCAGGCAGGGTGGGGTAATGCGTCCACGGTTATAGCTCATATTTATAAATGATTTGATGAATAAATTGGTAAGCAGCTCTAACGGCTTAACTGTATATGACCTTAACTGCAGTTGCCCCACTTCAGCGGACGGTTACAGAAACTAATGGATACATGTTATGAATATGGATGTACATACCGGTATAAATATAATGCTTTGAAATCAGCGGTAGTAGTTACAAATGAGAAAACTTCCAGCAAATCTATTAACGACCGGCCTTGGTTATTAGGAAATGACAATGTTTGTGAACGTGGCTCATACACTCACCTGGGTGTTTTATTTAATAATGATGGGGACCTTTCACAGTTAGTAAGGGAATGTGCGAGTAAAATTAGAAAAACGTTTTTGAGTATTGTTAACTGTGGTATATATGAAAATGGTATCCATCCCTTCTCAGCCAGACATCTGTATCAGACCATCGTCCTTCCAAAAGCCTTGTATGGCTGTGAACTGTGGTCAGATTTAAGCAAAGATGATATTTTGACACTTGAAATTGCTCACCGCGTCTGTGTGAAGTGGATCCAATGCTTGCCAAAATCTAGTAGGACAGATATTGTTTTAAGTTCTCTAGGCATGCTGCCGATTGAGGCCGAAATTGATAAAAGAAAATTGATATTTTTCCGGCAGTTATGCAGAATGCACAGCGATTGTATTGTAAAGAAACTGTTCAATCACAGACTCTGCTATTACTTTAATTTCTGCAGTAAAACTATAGGTTTCATACCGGACATACACAGAATATGTGGCAAATATGGACTGCTTAAAGTTCTAGATAAGTACTGTAGAACTGGAATACTCCCGTCAAAGTCCATATGGAAGACAATAGTCAACAATAACATTATAATAATGCAACTGTCCTTGACTCAGTCTCACATTTTATCTGATAACATACTCAAGGAGTATCTACTTATTCAATCATGTAAGGAGATTAGACCTACTCAATTTTGGCTGTTAATTAAATCGGATCGTAATTTTCTAGAATTTTCACAGGCTGCTGTGAGATTTACCCATTTACTTTTCGCTAGGACATACGTTTCTCGTTGTAAACGATGTGGTAAATTAACAGATGAACTCGCGCTTCACATGGAGCTGTTTTGTGAGCATACTATTTGTACAAGGTCTAGATTGTGGAATAATATCCACCGTGTCTTTGGCAACGATATATTTCACAAACTTATATCATGTACCCCACGTATGCAACTGATCCATCTTTTGTCTGGACTACGACATTTTTTATATTTTGGTCTAGACACAACCTGTCTACGGATTGTTGGATCATTTTGTTTTAATGTTCTAAATTTTGGCTGCAAGGAATAGGAGGCATTTTGTTTCTAGATAAGCTGAAATTCTGTTCAATTTGAAGTAATCAGTATATTAACCTGCCAGTCTACGTTGTATATCTCAGTTTAAACTTTATCATCGGAAGCATAGTGTCTATTTTAGTCCACAGTAATTATGTTATGTTAGATCCCGCCGATGGAAAATATTGTATACATTTACTTTAGAGTCAATATTGTGTTGGTTTTAACCTTTCACTTTACATTAAGATATTTTCATATCGGTAATAATAGAACATACTCAGGTCAGACGACTCCAATAGGAGCCGTCCGATCAGGGCATAATGCTTGTTGATGTGATTATATAGATTTTATCCGTCAGTCTAGTATTATGCCTTAAAAAAAGAGAGTAGTTGTCCAATACTCATGAGGTGAGCGACTCATGCGAAAATATTCAGTAAGGATAGGGTTAAGGACGTTAGCTGTCTCTCTGTGTTTCGTTTCGACAGAGTAATGGCACATGGCGTCTATACTATAGTCATAACACATATTGTGTTGTTCATTTTGTGTTGGTATAAAGTTCGCCAACATCATCATCATTATCATCATCATCATCGTCATAAATCTAGTCTTCATCATTACATAGTCGTTTGCAGTCATTGAAGCTACCGTCATCATCATCGTCATAATTCTCATCATCAGCATTCATCATCATCGTTATCATCATTCTCATCATTACCATTGTAATTATTGTAAGTTGTCATCGTCTTCATGTTTTGGTTCAGTGTTCATTGTACTGTAAATATCATTGGTAATTGTACTTGTTTGCTGTGAATGTATGTGAAATGTGTCTATGCTCTCTGGAGGAAATAAAGATTATTATTATTGTATCAGTTCGTTTATGCCTAACAACGGTTCAGTCCCAGGTACTCTTTAACTCTTATATTGGTCAAATAAGGTCTATTCGAAATCTGATAATGAGCACGTTTTACACATTCTCGATTCGTTCAAACTGATTCCAAAGTGTCAAACAACTAGATCCTGATCAGACACCGCGTTACACGACACCTCCTTGGGAGAAAAGTTATTTTACTTATGAATTTATGCCGTGTTTAGCTAAATGCGTGTTATGGGTTCTATGCTCGAATTTGTGAATATCTTTGCATACTGGTTGGATCGAAAATGGGATACCTGATACTAAAACAATAGGGCATTGTGTCGAGGTGTTTCCAAACATATAGTTGTATTCTGGTTGCCGCTAGTCATAATTTCGTCGCAGTCCCTTTAATGTTAGAATGGATTTGCATTCAATTTCTTCTCCAAACATAAGTGTAGTGTCAATACATTTCGATCTTAATGAAACGTCGGGTTACTACGCATCACAAGACCATATATAGTACCAAAATAATGAATATTCGGATAAGCATTCTCACCCCTCCGTCTGTTTTATTTTGCATATTGAATATTTCAATGACTATATATGATTTTAATTAACTTTAAAGTAGACTAACAGACTATCAATAGAGGAATCCCCTGATCAAACGCCTCTCTCGGTAATTGTTTGTTGTGGGCTGACACTATTTGCCTAAGATTGTTTGTCCGAATACTTAAAGCAATGGTAGCTATCGTCCAACATTAACCGTTTCAGTATGGGAAACGAGTCATTAATGTCCTTTGTAAGCATTGTAGGCCCAGATGAGAGGGCTCTTAGTGGCGATCTTTCATCAGGGTCTACACTGTTCGCCCAGTTACGCTTTTCTTTACAAACGTTCCCTGAATAATAATGGTAAGTTTGACCTGTTTGAATTTTGGAATAGTCCGTTTGAAAATATTGCATTGAAAGTGTCAAGCTGCCACTTATCTTTAAGTCCTAGACGGGAAATTGATATCTAAGTTCTATCACGAAATATGTGTTTAGTCCTTCCTGGAAACTTTAACATTGAGTCGACACAATTGCATTGTTCGTTTTCATGAAATACGAACCTTCTTTGTACTGAAATGTTTAACACTCAAGTGGAGTTTCTATAGTTTTTACGGAACAATTGACGACGTGTAGAAGTACACTCTGATGTGTTCTACAGTACCTTTATCAAAGCTACAGACAAAAGTAAGTACTCAAGTACTAAAATCGCCATTTCCCTACCAAAACCTGTGTTGTGACCACTCTTTAGAATAGTCTCTTCGAGAAATAAGGACGTTTTTCTTTAAAATGTTTCAATTTACGCATCTTATCTGGACCTCTGCATTTAACATTTACCATTCCGAATAGGGTTTAGTCCATAGCAGTGGTGTTCATAGACATACATCGGAGGTAATAATCCGTTCTCTTTACACCTTTCATGTAGAAAAAACAAACTGCCCAGTCTCTGAGTTGCCGAATGTTTCAGTGACTTCTGATTCGATATGACTTTTGAGAACCTACCTAACGAATATCAATAGCTTGGAACTTGGTGAGACGCCGGGTTACTTTGTGTCTCCTATAGATCCACGCTGTTTACAAATGTCAGTCAAGACGCACTGAGCAGGAAAAGGGTAAACTATAACAAGAGCGTCACACAATGTAGAAGCTTAAGAGAGGCCGCGTGGCGCTTTACAAGGACTATAACACATTCATGTGTATCGTGCAATCTCTTAACACTTCCCATACTGAGCGCATTGCCTGGTCGTGATAAACACTCTGGATCCAGATAAGACGCTGAATGACTATCAGGATCCAAGCTATTTGACACTCGTTCGATGGTTTCTGAAATGATCGAGCAAATCGGAAATCAGTGAAAAAATCAGCAAATCGGAGATTGGTTGAGCAGATTTGTTTTTCATCACGAGAAGGGGTTAATTAGCTTACATGGCTATACGACTACTAAATATATCAAGCTTTAACAATCAGTCTATTAGGAAGTGCCGTGTGCAGAGCAAGGAACATTGAGGTTTACCGTTATACTGCAGATTACATAATGAGATCAGCAAATGAATATAAGTAATCATGTTGATCGGTATGTGACCACTTATTGATAAAATATAGGGCCTTTAATTCAGATGGTTGCTTAAAACGGGAACAGTATTACGGGTATTACTGCCTACTGTTCTTAATATAAGGTAACGATATCTCTTATAAATATTTAATCAAAGAAAACTGTATTAAATTAGTACTTGATCTTTTTGTATGTTATTGCTACGTTGCCTAATGTGCTTCATGTAAATTCTATACAGTAAAACTACGCTAAGCCGGACGTTCTTTAAATGCAGGTCTAGAGGAGGAAGCTTAACCCTTCCCTCATATATACGTGTTTTCACGCATTTGCAAACAGAGTAGACCCAGATCAGACGGCTCCTACAGAAGCCGTCTGATCGGGGTCTGCTCTGTTTGCTTGTGACATTATATAGATCTGATTCTACAGATTTTGTGAAAGCAAAAACAATCCGTAAAAAGTTAATATTATAAAAATTCAGCTAATAAATTTTCACGATGTCATTATTTCTTACATGAATAGTGAACAGGGAAAGGGTTAATGCAGGGTAAAAGTTATGAGAACGCCCCTGAACGAGCTTTCTGTACTACTGTCTCCCTGCATTACATTTGCCTTCATTAAGCACCAACCTGCTTTTAAAGACTCTGATATTAATGATTTATGTGAGACTTTACTGTTATTGTAAAACAGCTAGTCATCGATATTCATTCTCATATTTCATTAGCCACATATATCCTTCCTCACACTTTATTAGCCATCAGTATTCTTTGTTACACTTCATTGGCCGTCCACCTTCCTTTTCACACTTTATTAGCTACATATATTCTTCCTCCAACTTCAATAGCAATTAATAGTCTTTCTCACACTTAATTGACCGTCGACATTCCTTCTCACATTTCATTAGCTACCAATATTCTTCCTCACGCTTAATTACTCATTGATATTCTTTCTCATACTTCATTAGCCATCGATATTCCTTGTCATACTTCATTAGCCATCCATATTACTTGTCACACTGCATAAGCCATCGATATTACTTGTCACACTGCATTAGCCATCGGCGCTCTTCCTCACACTTCATTAGCCATGGATATTCCTTGTCACACTTCATTAGCCATCGATATTCCTTGTCACACTTCATTAGCCATCGATATTCCTTGGCACACTTCATTAGCCATCGGCGCTCTTCCTCACACTTCTCAGTCATCGATATTCTTCCTCATCTTCCAACCGTCATCCCGCTACCAAATATTTTAATTTACCTTTCCGAACAGTTTGTTTCCATTCTAGATGATGCAATTAACGCAATGTATCGCCGGGATTCAAACAGTTTGAATTTCAGATGGTAAGTTTGTTAAGAAAAAAGAGACACATTTTAACCTAGCAAGTCAATGTTTGAGCATTCGAACAGTTACTCAACATGTAAAGTTAATTAAGAAAAAATGCTAACAGCAAAAAAGGCTATGTCTGTATCAGGTATAAACCTTTATTTAGTTTTGTCTGTTACTTCCGACAACTATAGCTTGCTTCATTTACAATGCATACTCGCTGAGGCTTTAGGGAACTGTTGGAATGTATTTCTTGGCAAATCTAATTAATTGACAATAAGGTGAAATATCATAACATCTGATTAACTCTCTATAGACACCATTTTCTTAAGAGTGATCGCCTTCAGACATCCATAACTCAATTATTTATTTCTCTCTGGTGCGTTTGAATCAGATGCACCAAACTGCTTTTGTGACTGTCACGTTAATAAGATTGTACCTAGATTGTCAGTCTATCAAAGCGTATCAAGTTAGCAATGTTGAAGCTACATGTACCTTCTTTGTTAAATATTGAAAATTCAGTCGTCAAAACACCCACATCATCAACCTCATGCCCAACAGGAATAGGATAGAATGGAATATTTCATTTTGAAATAAACTGATACAGTTTCTAGTCATACAAATATACATAGTAATTAAACAAGTATCACGTGACTAAGTATTGCTATTAAATGTGCAAACATGACATAATTGAATATGCACATTAATTATTAGGAGCTGGACTTGCCAAGACGAGTATATCACAGTCTTTTGTTATTACGGTTTATATACTTAAGGAATTACGCAACATAAATGCTTCATATGGAAATCTATATAACCTTTTTATATCAGAGAGTTGCGTGCATTTCATCAATTCAGTAAATTTAAAAACACTCGGACGTCTATAGTAATACGAATTGATATAGGTTTTACGTATTTCTCTATTTGCTAGACAAATAAGTAAGAAATGATATTCATCTTCAATATCTGAACATTGACAAAAAGTACAAAGCCGCATGTTTCGATGCTCTCTGTTTTGAGTATATCTACCAGTAACAATTTTCAAACTACTTACCGAGAGTCTGAACCTAGTGAAAGTTGCTCTCAGATTTTTAGGCAAGATGTTTAGATATTTTTCCATTCCAAATATCAACTTATAATTCTTATATAACTGAAGAGAGCTGCTGTTTTCTATATCGTTTTTCCATTGTTGGACAAACACGTCAATAACTCTTGATTTAAAAACTTAAGTTAACAGCGAACGGGTTATACCATACATATACAAATCCATAATCTTCAAGCAAATGCTTGATGTTACTGGCCCAGTTTACAATACCACTTTCACAATAATGTACAAGCAATTTATACAATGTTTTGATTAAAATATTTTCCGAGCTGACAATTTTACACCAATATTTAACAATTCGTACAAATCTTGACACATAGAGTGGATGGATATCTTCCAAGTTCTCCATACACCCCATTCGTTGAAGTAAACTTGTAATAAAGATTTACAAAATTTGAGATGCACACGTTCAATTGCTTTTGATTTTCCAAAACCCCTTACTTCACACGAATTATATTATATAGATCTAGTGTATTTTGACCGAGTCATACATGAGCAAAGTAGCTTCAGGAATATTTGTATATATAGGGTACACTTGGTCAGGGTACTGAGAGAGACACGCTCGAGACACGTTACAATAGCATAAGAAGTACTATTAGATAAAAGAGCATTGAGTGCTTTTAAGCTCTTACCTATCAAAGTTTGCTGATTTAAAACAAATGTACCTGTATAGTTGAATACAGTGCCTAGATAGTTAAAGTCATTCACTGTCTCTAACTCAATATTATTATAAGACCATGCCTCACCGGGCAAGATATTACCTCGTTTTCTAAACACCGTTATTTTCGTCTTGTTAGTATTGACCTCTAACTTCCATTTATCGCAAAAAATTAACAGCAAATTTAAACTAGTTTGCAGATCTTCAGGGCTGTTACCTAATATTACCATATCATCGGTAAACAACATAAAAATGAAAATTATATCCTCGAATGTTAATCCACATGTTTGGCTATCTTGTAAAAATAAGTCTAGGTCTTCAATGAAAAGAGAAAACATTATCGGTGAAATTACCTCCCCTTGTTTCAAGCCAACCGCGCACTCGAAAAAGTCAGAGTAAGAGTTACATCCCCTTATACAAGTTTTAACATTATTATACAGGTCCCTAATAATCCTCACCAATTTACATTTAATACCCAATTTATACAATTTAAACCACAGCCCATTTAAATACACACTGTCAAATGCTTTTTAAGATCTACAAATGCACAGTAAAGTCTCCTTTTACTCTTAACAATATTTTGGATAACCGCATTTAAAATAAAAACTACATCTATAGTTGAACTAGCCTTTCGGAATCCAAACTGAGCGTCGCTAAGTACGTTATTGTCTTCAATCCAAGAGGTCAACCTTTTATTTAGAACAGAGGTGAACAATTTAGATAAGCAGCTGACCAACGTTATACCTCGATAATTATCAACGTCATTAATATCAGTTTTCTTATGTAAAGGCACAATGATACCCTCCGACCACTTTGACGGAAAATGCCCTGAATCTAAAATGGCGTTAAATATATCAACAATATGTGGACCTATAATATCTATAGATTCGATAAAATATTCATTTAGTAGTTGATCATCCGCATAAGACTTGCCTCTTTTTAATTTACGTACTGCTGTATCTACTTCAGCTAAAGTAATATTTTTGTCCAACGAATCAAGGTTAAAATCGATATTGTCAAAATCGTGATCCCTGCAAAACTGTTCCGATTCTTCATTATAAATGTTACTATCATCGATTTGCATATTAGCAAATTTGCATATATATTTTTACGTTCATGAGCTTTCTTTTTCTTTCTTACAACATTTTTATATGCTGTTTTGCATTCACTCATAGTAATCCTATTTTCGTTACTTTTAAAACCGTAAAGTTCATGCAAAGCGTTATTATAAACACGTTTTGCAGTTATATACTCTATATCAAACCACTCCGATTGTTTACAAATTTTGCTAGAGTAGGCATCCAACAGGATGTCGTATTGCTGAGGTGTGAACTATAATTATAATCAGTTCCAGTATTAGTAGGAGCAATATTTGATTGAGCGAGTAAGGACTAGGAAAAGCACATGTCACGATATACATGTATGTCCTACAATGAAATCGTATTTGTCTACTTGTTTAAAGTTATCAATTTGCACGTGTTCCGTATCTCGTGCTATGCAACATAGTTACATAAAAAGAGAAAAAACCCAAATACTGAAATCCGAGACTATTTCCAGGAACTTCATCACACTTGTTGTGTAAAGAAACAAAGCCATTATTTCAACTTATAATTGTCTGATAAAGCGTGTAATGTCTTTAGGTCCTTTCCTCTTTGTTTAACGAGTTGTTTGTGAAACGACAAAGACATAATACATACATTTAGATTATTAAGTCAAAGGCACGATGCTCTTCCCGTATTAAATCGCCAATAATTACACCCGGTTTAATAATGACAGGTGCATTTGTAGCATGTTGATGAATGACTTTCTTCGTCAACTATTCCTGACCCATCCACACTATACCGTATGAAACGAACATGCGAATTGTGGTTTTTCCCCCCTAAACTGGTAATACGCACACCTTTTGAGCGTATGAGTCTGAATGTTCCCCAGCTATCTTCGATGAACGTATTGGCAGCGTATGGATAACGTATGTGTACCATATATATCTGGCGTGTATGCAGTGCATGAATAATGTATATGAGCGTATATCAACTTATCTCACCGTCATTGTGGTGTATATCAGGGTATAAGTAGCGTGTGCAAGCATATGAGTAACGTATGCATAGCGCATGTGAGCGTATGAGTAGCGTATGCTTAGCGTGTACATAACGTAGCACCGAGTGTCCCTGGACTTTCTCAGATCATTCATTACCGAAAAAGACTTCAAGATGCCTCCAAGGAAACTCATATACTGCGTCCCGCTGATATGGGGGTCATTCGCTCCCCCCACCGAGGTCTATCTACAACTGATAAAGATGTAGAAAATGACCCTATATAGATATTTTCCAATACGCTGGCAATGTGCGGGTGATAGATTTACGTCAATCACTTGCCAGGAATAAGCTAAATAATTATGTTTATAATTAAGCCATTCGTCAGACATGCGTGTTACAATTACGTTGCTGATATATTATCCATATGATAACTTTACCGGCCTTCTTAATGCTACCGTATGTGGAGCATATTTGACTTAAAAGTAATGTATCTTTACCGACACTCTAGCGTGTTCAACGTGTGCTTGGCGTATGATGATAGTGTGCGCAACGTACACTTTATACGCTCGTATACGCTGAACATTTTTTAACATGTTCGTCTCGGCGTATGAGGACGTCCATCGATGCATGTCAGCGTAAGTAAAACGTATACATGCTCACTGATGCTAGTAAACTTACAAACCTAGATCACATACGTGTAGATATTAATCCAGTAATATGCATTGTTTTACATGAACAATGCACATTTATTAGAATGATAAGTGTCATTATATTGTACAGAACGTTAGTATTTATGCCATTTGGACGTACATTGTTTAATTTGTGAATCCAATATGTTTCACGTACCAAAATCAGTTTGTTATAGAACGGAGTTCCTTGACTTTGTTTATAGTGCGAACTTGCTGCACTTCTATGTTGATGTGTCAATAGACTTCAGATATCATTCATGTTCTTATAGTGGTTACTTTACACAGGATATATAGTACATGTTTATGTACTACACTACTGCTTAAAATATTAATCTAATTCCTACTCAATGAAAAGTAGTAAAGTCAAGCAGCAAAAGCCACACACAAAACGCCACCATCACCAAAACACCGACAGAAAGCAATTTATATAGCAATTTATACACATACACACACATACAGGAGAAAGTCACATACAAGACACAATCACCACCAACACATCGATAGACAGCATGTCACACACGCACACAACCAAACAGATGCAAACACACGAGAAGAACACAGAAAACACCAACAAATACACAAGCACCAGAGACAAACATGAACAAAACACAAGCACAAAGACACAAAACAAACAAAAGTAAAGGTGACAAAGAGAGAACCGCCTTGGCACGGCCATTAGTAAAATCACCACTGGGGGTTTAAACCGGTTTACGGACGTCCTAACCTCACACTTATCTTAAAGTCACACTAGCTAAACAAACATTGTAAATAAAGGTATCCCCGCCGGACTTACCCACAACATAGAATACAGTAATCACAGTACAACATGTAAAACATAGCATAACAACTGTGAAAGTCCGTCAAATATGTACTCAATGACTTTGCTGAAGACAGAGCAACTACAGGGAAACCGTTAAGAGCACGACAAAGAAAAGGTAATACACGAGTCTGGTAAGCTCATCCCATTTCTGGGTTTAAGAGTATACCATCAAAGAGTACTACCCTCGGCATGTCATCGTCAAGTTAGTGAAGCTACAATCTAACTTTAAGCAAAGATCTTGCGGTACTGATCTTACACTGATGGTCCATAATCGAAGACATAACGAAATTTGTATATATATATATATTTACTTTAATAGTTTCACTCCAAAATGTCTTGAACTAACAAACCAATCAACATTAAACAGCTTTCTCATTCAGACATGCCTTCGACTCTAATAAGTTAACGCTTCCGTCAATACTATTCTGTTATGTGTTGCAGTAAACCAGATCCTCCCAGATATGTTGTCTACACTCATGTACAATAAACATGTTGTATTGGAAATAAATCGACAATTATGAGCACCAGCGTTGCATATAAACCTCAATATCTCTAAAGATATGAATGCTTTGGGGTTATATTATTGCAAATTTGTTTTCTAGACCGTGTCTAGTTTAATACATTTTACCAAAGTCCCTCTAAAATATAAGGATTAAGGATAATCTTTATTTGATTGATCTACATGCTCATAAACATTGACACGAAAAATCATTTAAAGAATAAAATGTCACAAATATGAAGTTACCACAGCTTTAATACAAATTGATTTCTTTAAATGGGTCAGAAACATCGCAATAATTAAATATCTCTAGTTGCAACAATTAGATAATCATAAGGTATACATTGAAATAAGAGCGACAGTGCTTCGTTGTTTTAAGAAAATCAAAGTAATCGGTCAGTAGTCAATACACGCTGGTACATTTCTCAACATGAATACCCGAAGCTTTTGTCAGAGTCGTCAACTTATATATATTAACATTGGGTGATTCAATGTTTCTATATCGGTTTAGTAAATAAAAGAAATACCAACTATTGCGAGAGATGCATCGGGGTATCGTCAGTCCTTGAAACGTAATAACATCCGCCTGCTCCTCTGCTATTTTACGTGCTTGTATTTATAATGTATAAACCTACTTGTAACATGTTAGAGCATTTATCTTTTTCTGACATGTTGCTTGTTGGCCTGTTGTGCATCCCCTGTTTGCCTTCTAGTCTATCTTTGATCAAGCTAAGGTTAAGTTGATTGATTTTATTTAATTGATTGTCTTTAATCTGCAAGTGTTATTATGGCCGTAAAATGTGCGTACTATATATATATCCACAGTTGTAGCGTTCCTGTATAGCAGGCAAGTGAATTAAATAAGTAGCTTATACGCGGTAAAATTAATCTGTTAAATAGAGTAATACAGTATATACTAATTTAGCAATAAGTATCATTGACACTAGAAGCCTTATTGAGTGTTTATATAATATTCGGGAGAATGGATAATAACAATATGATATCAGATACATTAGAAGAAGTGAAGATGAAGGTGTTATGACTTACGGGGATAATGTCACATGGAATGGCATGAATAAATGATTCCAAGATCAAGCCTGCCTATTGCATTGCGAAATTAATAAAGCTGAAAAAAGAATCCTAGGACATGTATCACTATAGCAACGTTAAATTTCGCACCCCTTCTGAATGTAACAATTGAAAGGCTGACGCTAAATGTCGGAACCAACACTAAATGTCGGAACCAACACTAAATGTTGCAAAACCTCCTGATACCAACTGTTGAAACAAATTGTACTGTTTCTATATGTCGCAACATCAACGCTAAATGTCGAACTCCTTTATAAGTACCCTTTTGTAGTATTACTGTCTTAGTTTAAGCCCCCGGTGTATCCTGGAACAGCGATCCAGGGTTTACCTGGATGAATCGGGTACGGTCTTACAGCACCGGTATGAGATGCCGGTGTATACCGGTTCAGTGATTCGGGGTTCATCAACAATTGGGTTAGAGAGGCAGAAATATCTAAACAACTTATCGAGACCGTCCCCTTTCCCGGACTAAATTATATTAAATTTGATAGGAGTTTAATATTCATGGTTCACCATGTTCGTCATGGTGGTCCATAGTGCCGTTACAGTTGTATGCCGGTTCATCCCAGGTCACTGAACCCGGATACACCGGCATCTCAAACCGGCACAGTAAGACTTGGGTTTATGGTTCACTGTTTGCTAAACCCATCAATGTCATTAGCTTATTTCAACAAATGTATTGTTTGTTGTGCCCTCTCCACGTGAAAAATGAATGGGTTCCAAAGTAAGATCTAGAAAGGTTTTCTAAAACAATATGTGAATAAATGGGTTAAGTACCATCGTTGTTTTCCACTCTGAAACCCCAGCGTTGAAATGGTTCAATATATATTTTTCTTACTCGTGTTTTAATACCGGCTGTCGTACTCTTATCATGCTAAGGCATGGTTTGCCTGTATAAACAGCTTGGGTGCGGCTCGAACGTCGAACAATCAACATGCCATCAGAATGTACGCTGTTTTGCAGTCGGTCATTAGTTTCTCCAAATCTTGAACGGATATTTAATTTCAGCAAGTTAGGAATAGAGCAGACATCATTTATGTCTGCAGCATGATAAAGACTATTAAAACAAAATACAGTAAAACCTCTCTAAACTGGACGTTCAATTTAGTATAAAATATCGGTCTTGCAGAGAGGTGGAAGCTTAATCCTGGATGAAAGGTGAAAGTCATGCAGAAAGATCCTCTATGAGCTTTCTGCATGACTTCTACCCTGCATTGAACAGCCATCTGCCTAAAATTATCCTAATTATTCTCAACTAGAATCCCGGTTTAGAGAGGTTTGACTGTATTTCTGAACTGGTAATGTTGAAACATGTTGAGTAACATATAAGTTCGTCTATCGTCGGAATTCCAAGCGTTTAATGGCACTATCTCGAGACATTTAATGGAATTAGACTATCACAACATTAATTAATACACCAGTAAGGAAACGTAAGGTGGACGAAAAACAGCATTTACGTCAGTCATGTGTGAAGCTGTTAGTATAAACTGAACATCCACGGTGAGATCGGAGTCTACCAGACTTGCCAGCCCTCTAGTTTGCAAGACGTCAAATATGCATTTCCCTGTCTGAACCGTTGATTGTGGCTAATATTTACAAGTGACATACCTTTATGTGTTGTGGTGATTTGTCATTACTCAAACAATTCAACTAACTGTTTTGGTATTTTCGTTAGTTCCTGATCAGAATCAGAATTACCCGGTTCTATGCTTAACCAATATGTATGATTATGTTGTTTATGAAGGCAATTTCTAACATACCGTTCACTCCTTATACAGCGGAACCTGTCATAAGCGATCATTCATTTATTGAAAATAGGTGTCTTTAAAAGCAGGCTGTTGCAGGGCGTAGGTAAAGCAGAAAGCTCCAATAGGAGATTGCTGCATTTCTTTCGACCTGCAGCAAGACTCAACATTAAACTCCTTTTAAATACAACAGTGAAAGTTGTTCTCTTGCTCTGGACTGTCCATTTTTTGAGTAAAATTCAAACTAATAATTACTTCTTTTAAATATTTGTTTAAGGTTATGCTGTTTGAACATTTTATTTCCATCTTTTCCGTGAATTACGTGCAGATCATGCAGTAGTCTATACAATGAACATTTTGAATTGGAAGTAATCATGCAGGTATTACCATCGGGGGAATCTTTAAACCGGAATAACTGTCACGGTATTGCATCTGTCAGTATACTGGAAAAGAAGTGTTCCGCATTTCCGTCAAGAGTTGATACATTGTACTGGTGTCATGGGTATCTAATAGTTAAATATTCATAACGGCATATGCACACAGAATGTTTTGGTATCATAAAAAGAAACTGTCATATACATGTATATTATAATGTCATAAACAGAGACGGCCAATACATATCTTGGTCTACTCTGTTTGCAAAGGCATGAAAAAGCATTTGTTTTTTGAAAGGTTTAAACAACGAGACTATTTACAGTATTATATACAAATGTACCACAGTGTTATACACACTTATACCAAACCATGGTCGATTAATCATATCGACAGTTATTTACATTAAATATAAACAGTACATATCTGAAAAATTATTATAATACACCCAATCTACATAGGAACCTATTGATTAACATCAAATTGAGATTATAAACATGATTACATAACAATGTACAAAACAGGCACAATTAGTTCCACATGACGACAGTAGAATGTATTCCTTAGGCAGTTTGAATTTACTTAGTTCAGTACCATACAGTGGAACTAGATCTATACACTACAGTATGATATGCATTCGTCGTAAGCTACAGTAGATCCTTCTCAACCGTTTCCTTCATATAAACGCATTTTTACGCATTTGCAAACAGAGAAGCCCCATATCAGACGGCTTCCATATGAGCCGTCTGATCAGGGTCTGCTCTGTTTGCGTTTGACATGATAAAGATTTGATTCTTCAAGTTTGGTCAAAGACAAACAAATCCATTGAGAGAGTTTACACTTTATTATTTCAGTTAATAAATATTCATGATGTCGTTATTCCGTACATGCATATTGAAATGGGAATGGGTTAAGCTATCTTAAAAAGCATAGGGTTGCTTAATACAGGCCAGGAGTAATACAGAACGTTCCTACGGTGAGAACTTTCTATATTACTGTTGACCTGCACAAGGTTACCACCCACCTTACAGTCATATTCTATGGTACTCCCCATCTTAATAACCCAAACTGACACACCTCGTTGTTGTTGTTGTAGAGAGATATTGCTGTACACCATTTGACGTGATGTGGTCCATGTTCGTCACAGTACTAATGTAAGTTAATCAAGAGTTTTACATCATCTGTCAAATTACAAATAACACGGTATACAACCGACATTTATATATTTTGTTTATCTCCGCAATGAACCGGATTTGCCATTTTGGTCGGTGCCATCTTTTAAATGAACCGCCAGGAATGAATCAAATAGGAACATAGACTAGGATAGTGTACACGGCCTTTACATGTTAACTACATTGTATATTTAACCCTCTCAATGAGTTTTCAAATAGACCATTCCAAAATTCAGACAGTTCAAGCTTCAGTTCAAGCTTGGGCGCCCAAAAACCGGTTTAAACCCCCGGTGTACTTCCATCTTCCTCCTATTGTATGTTTGTTTTGTCTTTGTGCGTCTCTTGTTGTTTTTTCTACCTATGTACATTTGCTGTTTCCTTGTGTTGCTGTTCGGGCGAGTGTTTGTTCTGTATGTGGTGTTTCCTGCATGACTCATTTTTGTACTTTTATTGTGACTATTCAGTGATGCTTTTTAATATGACAAGCAGTGCAGACCCTAATTAGAGGGATCCCCTACGAACCCTCTTATATGGGTCTACGCGGTTTCCCGTACTGAAATGGTTAACAAGTGTCAACTTCTATTATGCTGTTACATGTACTACAAATTGACCTTAAAGCATTAGTTCAGACTACTTTGTTTTGGTAGTCACGGTTTGAATATATTCACCACTGACGGAGCACCAGTCATATGAATACAGTATTCATTAATAGTGTTTATTACATTCAACGCTGGTCTTCCAAATGGTTAATTCCCAAATGCAAACAGGCCAAGATTAATGTGAATATTCCAGGATGTTTTCAAAGAAAAGTGTAGAATAAGAAACAGTGCAGACTCTGATGAGAGATTTCTCCTAGGAGCGCTCTCATTTGTGTCTACACTGTCTGCAAATGACATTGGTGACTCATATTCCCGCACTGAAATGGTTAAAAGATCATCGGCAGATAGTATAAGTGGCCGATCCTTATATACAAACAATATTTGTGTTTTATATGCGTATGGAAATGAAGTTATGAGACACTTTGTCAGTTTTACTTCCCGACTGAAAAGAGTTTTATCTTCATATATCTCATATGAGGGTTTTTATAGCAATTATTGTTAACATAATATACCCAAAACTTAATGTCATGGACGCATACTCTGTATATTGAATATACCCAAAAAACGTGGATAAATTGAAGTCCGAACTTAACATCCGACTTCTTTATGGGATATTCGAACTATGTTCTGAGAAAGAATAACCATCTGCTAATAATCCAGCAAGAAGACTAGTGTTGGTGGACGTGAAGCGTTTATCTATTTACATACATGTAATAGCATAGCTACCGGCAGTGCCTCTCAATGAAACAATTGCATTGCTATACAGTTTCCAAGTGATAAGAACAGAGAGAGACGTTCAACATTAATATCTAGGACTCGCATACATGAGATACAATGGTGGCCTTTTCCACATGTGTCGTTAAGCGATATAATTAAGCAATTACATAACACTAGATGTATTTTAAAATGGAATTTATGTACATGTTTACCTTGTTGTGATTACCTTTGTCTAGTAGGGATACATACTGGCTACGGCCAGCAAACATTATGACGCGCGTGAGGTATATTCCTTCTGAGGATTTCAATATCAACATGTTCATATATTTGCCTAATACAGTAAAACCTCTCTCTATATAACGGCATTAAATTGTGTTAATTGGTTGGTGTTTAGGGCAGGTGGCTGCTTAAAGCAAGGTGAAAGTAAGTTACGTTCATCTTGCTTTAAGCAGCCGCCTGCCTTTAACACAAAATACTTGGTGTAATTTAGTGGCCGTTATAAAGAGGTTTTACTGTAAAATACACACACCGAGTCGTAAGTAGTATACATTGACACTAATCAAAGTAAAGTATCTGTCCAATGTCTAATTACGGGTAGTTGTGGTAGGTAAACCCTTATCCAGCTGTGCAAAACCAATGTCTTCTCAAATGTTGAGCTTGTGTAATTTTGATTACCTTCGTTTTGATCAAGCTTTTGGGAAACTACTGACAGAGTGTAACCTCCACCCCTCTAAACCTGACATTCTAGTTGTAGTTTAGACAGGTGGCGTTTTAATGTAGGGCGAATGTCATACAAATATCGTTCTGTATGACTTTCACCCTGCATTAAGTGCCAAACTGTCTGAAAATATCTAAATTCTTCGTCATCAAACTTCTGGTTTAGAGGAGGTTTACTTATTCGTCAGTTTGCTCAATTGCCAATTTAAAGGCCCCCACGTATATTTACAGTGAACCCTCATTATACCTGCATTCGTTACAATGGCGCCCTCGTTATATCGACAGTATGCATTGAAGCACAGTTACCGTTAAGTCTTTCAAACAACCACAGAATAAATAGGTGCAATGCCAATATTATAAGACAGGTGATCGCTACAATGTACATTAAGCGTTCACCTGTTGGTACTGGTTTGAATCGGATCGGATCATGATTAGACGCCAAGTTAGATCTCAACTGTTTGTATGTGTATTCACAGATGCGACATTGACGGCAAACAGTTTGTTGTAATCTTTCTAAGAAAACTATCCAAGTAAATTACATGCACGGAACAGCAAGAAATTCGACTATAAAATGCAAGATTTTATAATATTTTAATTATTTCTTTAATGCCTGTCTCGGTAATAAATTCAAAACCTGGAGTATGTCGCGGGAAACTCGCATTTGGACTATCAGACAAAATTAATGTCAGTTTTCAACCTATTTTGCGTCATAGAAGGTTTGGCCAAGATTAAAATTAAATATGTATTGAACTTTACAGTTGTACAAAATTGATCAAAAGTACTGGGATAGTAGTAGTGCCTTAGCAGGTTTCTTCGAAAAATCTCCTAATTTTGCATTGGCGTCATTTATGAACAAAAACGTGACGGCGTAGACCTCGCGTAATATTTAAATTCAAAGTACGGTTGGATATAACAAAACATCGCTGATTAATAGCCCTTAACTTCATAAATACGCCTTGCTAGGCTTTTGCAAACATAGTAGACCCAGACCAGATGGCTCCTATAGGAGTGATCTGATCAGGATCTGCTCTATTTGCTTATGATATAATATAGATAAGATGAGATTTTACAGTATCTATCATGGCCAAAACGTTCTTTGTCCATGCTATAATAACAATCATTGTAATGATGTCATTATTTTTTATATGAATATTCGTTGAGTAAAGGGTTAATCAGTAAGGATACTCCGGTTCAGTAATGTCGGATCCGGGTAATTACCCCGCTAATATACAAACTAATAATATTATATTATATCCGCTCAAATATAGATCTGGTGCAAGCTTGACTACGTCCGAAATTTGAAATAAACATAAAACAAGGGAAAGGGTAAAGGGTACTGTGGGATGATAGCGGAGGCTTATACAGTCGATGGTCCTCGCTAATGTGATACTGTATTATGTGTGCATACTCTGTCAATACTCATGTTCCTAGTCCATAGACATTCACCTTTCTATAGTATAATAACTGTTAACTGTAACGAAATATGTTACTATGCTGTTAAATGTATACTTTGTATAAACACACGTGTATGTGATTGAAAAAAAATAAATATATTGACACAAACCACCTACGATTTTAAAAATGAATTGAATTTCGAAAATGATACAAAGCAAAATATATACATACTATTACAATAATAGCAGAGGATGGTGACCTCTAGACATTTTGCGTTTTATATGTACTATTCAGAGGTATTTCAATTTAATAGATAAAATTTATTCAATACTCCACTCATTGTGACTATTAACCCTTTCCTCTATGAGTATTCGTACAAGAAATAATGACGTCATGAATATTAATTAAGATTAATTTGTTATAATAGCACATGGGCACAAGAAGTTTTGGCAGATACAGTGGAATAATATCTATGTTATACCATAAGCAAACAGAGCAGACCTATAGGAGCCGTCTGATCTGGATCTGCTCTGTTTGCAAAGGTGTAGAAAGGCGTCTTTATGGAGTAAAGGGTTAAATAACTAATTAATTACTGATTATTGAATTAATATATAATCGCAAAAGAGAAGACGTTTGTAACAAATAGACAATTCCGTGATTAGTTAATTCCAACAGGAGTAGACAGCCAGAGCTGGGCTTATGGAGTATGCGAGTTAACCTTTCGCTTGCTATTCACGTCAATATACATACATGTAAATAGTGAAGACCCAGATGAGACAGCTCCTGCAGGAGCTGTCTCATCAGGGTCTGCACTATTTACAAGTTAATTGTGCAACCAGTGTACTCTACAGCAGTGATTGCACAGCGAAATACTTGTACACAGTGAAGATATATGTAATTATACAACAGGGCATGGGTAAAGAAGGAGAAATGTATTTTAAAATTCAGCAAGCGAAGGGTTAATATAAACACTTATCAAATAACAAAATGTACTGGTTTTGTTTTGCAAATATATTCCGGAAAGAATATGATCATGATAGTTGAATGATCAATACCTCGGCAAAAGCAGACATATATGACCGGAAAGTTATTTGATGCCAGACAGACTCACATTTCTACAGATTCTTTCTATCATTAGGATAGTTCCCCTTAAGGTTAAAAGTTTTTCTTCTGTCTGAAAGAATTGGAAAATTGCAATCACGAAAGAAGAATAATATTAAACGATACAGATTACTACATACATAAAAAAGATTTGGGTGAGAAAAACATAATCAATAAACTATTGCATGAACTAAAGTTCGTTAATGCTAGAGCAGTCATTAGTGAAGTAAGGTGTCAAGCGCTTTTGCCTAGGTCACACATTCACGGACTACCTCGCCGGTTCCACGGTCAACTCCGTGAGTGTGTGAGCTAGGCATTTCGCTGCCAATGTCACCTCTGTGATTAGCTGTGGAAACAGTTTGGATCCAGACGAGACGTCTCACCAGGATCCGAATCGTCCGTTACTGTGACTGTTTTTGAAACAAAAATAAAGAAACAAAATGGTTTGAAGAAGACAAAAGTCGGCATCGAAAAAATTAAGCTGTTGGAAACTAGCAAAACGTCTTCATCCCTATACTCCATAGAAACGCTGTTTGATAGAAGACTCCTGACGGACCGGGGTTCGCTATGTTTGCAAATTAAATAATTCAAAAATGATTATATAATAATTTCTGCAATGACCAATCAATTTGTGTCCATTAATGGAGAAAAGCAGAACACTAGATATAGGTGTGTGTTTAAATACTAAAATCGTCATTTCTTCACCAAACCTAATGTTGTGACTATACTAAAATCGTCCCCCACCAAACCTAATGTTTTGACTATAGCAAACTCGTCATTTGTCAACCAAACCGAGATGAAATAGTAGTAAAGTCAAGCAGGCAAAGCCACATACAGGACCCAATCACCACCAACACATCGATAGATAGCATGTCTCAACACACATACACACACGCACGCACGCACGCACACACGTACACACACGTACACACACGTACACACACGTACACACACACACACACACACACACACACACACACACACACACACACACACACACACACACACACACACACACACACACACACACACACACACGCGCGCGCGCACATACACACGCACATACACACGCACGCACGCACGCACTACACATCCAAACACAACGCACATACACGCGATGAATACAGAAAACATTAACAAACAAACAAGTACTAGATATATACATTCCAAACATGAACAAAAGACATAAGATAAATAAAAGTAAGGGTGACAAAGAGAGTACCGTCTTGTAACGGTCAGTAGCAAAATCACCACTGGGGTTTAAACCGGTTTACGGACGTCCTAACCTCACACTTATCCCAAAGTCACCCTAGCTTAACAAATAGTGTAAACATAGTGTTGTGACTATACTAAAATCGTCATTTCTCCACCGAACCTATTGCTGGCACTATACTAAACTCGTAATTTTTCAACCAAACCTAATCCTGTGACTATATTTAAATCGTCAATTCTACACCAAACCTACTGTTGTGACTATATTTAAATCGTCAATTATCCATCAAACCCACTGTTGTGACTATGTATAAATTGTCATTTCTCCACCAAACAAAATGTTGTGACTATACTAAAATCGTTATTTCTCCGTCAAAACTAATGCTGTGACTATACATGTACTAAATTCGTCATTTCTCTACCAAACCTAATGTTGTGACACTATACCAAAATCGCCATTTCTCCACTAAACCTAATGCTATGATTATAGTTAAATCGTCAGTTATCCACCAAATCCACTGTTGTAACTATATTTAAACCGCAATGAAGAAAATATTCCAAAAAGGGAATTAATATAATACATAAATATTTGAATAGCTCTGATCTAATATTTCGAACACTAAGGGCCTTTTTCAAAGATTATCATGTCGAACTACACGTCATATTTTTGTTACATGCATTCAGTTATATAATCAAAGAGAATAAATATCTATATTCTCTTGGATTTTATATTTACAAATATTCATATTCTGTTTTATGGCTGAATACATGTGACAAAAATGTCACGTGTAGGTGTACATGTATTTTGACATGATAATCTTAGAAAAAAAGGCCCTTAGTGGTCGAGATTTTAGATCAAAGTTATTCAAGTATTTATATATTTAAATTGTCATTTCTCCGCCAAACCTATTGTTGTGACTAAACTAAAATCGTCAGTTTTTCACCAAACCTAATGATGTGACTATATTTAAATCGTCAATTCTCCACCAAACCTACTGTCGTGACTATGCTAAAAATCGTCATGTCTCCACCAAACCTAATGTTGTGATTGTACTAAAATCGTCATTTCTACACAAAACCTGGTGCTGTGACAACTCTTTCGAATAATTTTGAAAAAGGTTTGGTGAAGTTATTTTTGAAAAGTATTGATTTACGAATCATATCTAGACCTGTGGATTCAGGGTGGTACAAGTATTTCATACATTATTCCTTATGTTGTACAGCAAATGCAGATACTCTAGGGTCCATTTGAAATATCCTGTGGTATACCGCAAAGTTAATATGACTCGTGTTTTGTTCTGCTTGGACAACCGAATCTGATTTGGTTTTCAGGACGCCGCGTGCATTTCTGAGGTCCTAATGTATAAAACGAATACCTGTAAAAACGTATTTGTACAAAAATGGCATCAGTGATAAGAAACAACACTAGGGGATTAATTATCTGTTTGATTATTTAATATATTTCACGCATTAATTACCGGGTGATGCTGAACCATACGGAACTTTCTTTTAGAAGAGTTTCTCATACATAATTCCATGTTAAAACACATTCTGACGTGTGATGCACAGCATAAGTTGCGGAACTAACATCCTAGCTGTACGTTGGTTATTAATTGAATTATTGCAAACAGTCTGGGTCTAGAATAGATCTCGTGTCAACTGCGTCCGAATTATGTTGAGTGATTAAAGTATAACTCTTCAGTAAGACTATTTAGCAGGCAACACGTTTGCACGTGACGAAGAGTTAACCCTTTGAATATGGGGATCGCGTGTTCTGATGACGGTCGGTAGGACTGCTTTCCATTCAAAATCCTGTGCCGTTTAACGTCTTTCATACTGAATTGAATGAATAGTAAAACCTCTCTATAACGGCCACTAATTTGTGTTAATTAGTTAGTATTTAGGACAGGTGGCTGCTTAAAGCAAGGTGAAAGTAAAACAGAACGCTCCTACGGGGTGTTCTATACCCTCAGTTGGTCTGTATCTGTCGGAAACTCGCTAAAGCTCGTTTCCGACTGGAACAGATAATCCCCGGGTATAGAACACTCAGTCTTTAACAAAACCCATGCTTGATTCTAATAGTGCTATTCATGTCTTAGCCTTTTGTATAAATATGCCATATAACCTTCATATAAAAATTCATAAACATTTACAATAGGTAATTAATATGCATGTCATAGGTTCGAACATGAATATTAATGGAGTAAAAATGGCCAATTAAGCGGTCGTTAGACAGACGTTCTGCTGAATTGAATGTGTTTACGAGTACAATGGTCAAACAGCATACTGTATGTACAGTATACAAGGAAACAGCTGCTCGTATTAAGTAAAAACATTTCCTTTTACTAGCCTACCCAGCAAATGACCCATTCGGATATATTCAAACTGCACATAAAGTACTTAATTTATTATTTGAAACATAACTCCGCAAGGATGAATTAATAACAATGGGCTTCTTACATTGTGAGACCATTAGTATCTATAGACATACAGTTACATCAATCCGTTTGGAAATGAGTTAAATACATTCTTTAGGCTATAAACTAGACGTGCATAGTCCAAACGAAGAGCCACAAAACGTACATTGATAAAGACCAAACACGACAATAAAACTTCGGACTTCCCGACGGACATCAGTAGGACGGTACTCCTATGTTACAACAAATGAAGGTGCACCCGAGGCCGCTTTTATGAAATATCGTGTGACTGAAATGTTCGTACTTTAGAACATAGGACAGATCTGTTGCGCGATGACATGTTACATGCTAGTATATAACATAGTTACTGCTGTCGTGAATTAAGACATACAAGTTTTGCCATATGATCTTTCATAAAACCGAACCCTGATTGACACGTAATTAGGTTACTAGTTAAACAAGAGTACCGCATACGGTACATAATACGCCCACTTGCAAACTTTCTCTGATTCAACATGCCTTATAAGTGTTGACATTTTCTAATCTGTGCTTCAGATCTTGATTTCCATATTAAGGTGATACTATTTTTTTATCAAAACCCCCACAATATATGTGAAAATTCACATTAAGGTTTAACCATATAAAAAATTTGAAGTAAATATCATTTCAAATGAAAATGTTATGGCCATCCTCATATTTGCATAGATTTGCATTATTTTTTTAAGTGCAAGGGCCATAACTCCGAAACAACAAATCAAATGATCCTAAGAATCGAATTAGCTTCAGGTCTTGATGCATTAAACATGTGTATGCAGTTTCATTAATATCTGTCAAACAGTTTTGCCAGAAAACAGCAGACAAACTATATGCATATATTTGCATTATTTTTTAAGTAAAAGGGCCGTAACTCCGAAACGAAAAATCAAATAAACCTCAAAATCGACTCAGCATCAGATCTTGATGCATTAAACATTTTTGTGAAGTTTCATTAATATCTCTCAAATAGTTTTCCCAGAAAACAGCGGACAAACTATTTGCATGTATTTGCATTATTTTTTTTAAGGACAAGGGCCATAACTCTGAAACGAAAAATCAATTGAACCTCAGAATCAATTCACTTTCAGATCTTGATGCATTAAACATTTGTGTTTAGTTTCATTAATATCTCTCAAATAGTTTCCCAGAAAACAGCGGACAAACTATTTGCATGTACTTGCATTATTTTTTAAATACAAGGGCCATAACTCAGAAACGACAAATCAAATGAACCTTAGAATTGACTCAGCTTAAGATCTTGATGCATTCAACATTTGTGTGAAGTTTCATTAATATTTGTTAAATAGTTTTCCCAGAAAACAGCGGACAAACTATTTGCATGTATTTGCATTATTTTTTAAGTAAAAGGGCCATAACTCCGAAACGACAAATCAAATGAACCTCAGAATCGACTCAGCTTCAGATCTTGATGCATTTAACATTTGCTTGAAGTTTCATTACTATATCTCAAATAGTTTTCCCAGAAAACAGCGGACAAACTATTTGCATATTTTTAAGGACAAGGGCCATAACTCTGAAATGAAAAATCAAATGAACCTCAGAATCAACTCAGCTTCAGATCTTGATGCATTAAACATTTGTGTGAAGTTTCATTAATATCTGTCAAATAGTTTTCCCAGAAAACAGCGGACAAACAAAATGTTGACGGACGAACGAACGAACGAACGCACGAACGAACGAACGAACGAACGAACGGACGGACGGACAGGGCCACGACAATATACGACCACCTTTATTAGGTGGGCGTATAAAAAGACTATACAACTTCAGTTGAGGGTTTCTTTCTGTATATAGGGCATGCACTATTGCACACTATATCCCGTGTGGCGTAAGCGAAATACAACACTATTACTTAAGCTTTATTGTGAACCAATTTAATTTTCGCCCGAAGTATTTGCTTTATTTTAAATTGAAATTATAAATAAACAAATGAGATGCCATTTATTTGATTGAGGGAGTAGTTGACTTGGCGGCGACTCATGGGCCCAAGTTTATAAAAAACCTTTTACTTGAGTCTGAGATCATTCATTCTCAAGCATTTGAGTGTTCAAATCCTGAGCTTGCGCAGAATCTGACAAATCATATACTTGAAAATGATCTCAGACTCAGACTCAGTCATGGGCCATGGTGAATAGAGTCCTTGTGTAACACTCCTACGCTATGCCGACTTCAACTGATTGTGAAAGGGCATTACATTTCTACTTAACATTTCATTTGTACAAACTCTCCTCGTTCGCAACTTTCTCTTACCTGGCTATTTAAAGTGTAGTTCTATACCTAAAGATGATTGATAGCCATGTTACGCACGAGTAACACCGTATGAGCTTTAGCTTTGGTCTGTTGAATAATTGAAACTAGCTTTTCCCTTTCTGGACCTACAATTTCATAGTGGAGTAGCTCATCTGTGTTTAACTAAAGACTCCACCAAGTATGAAAGGCTTAAAGTTGCTAGAGAAGTTTGGATGACAAAGAGTGCAGACCCAGATCAGAGAGCTCCTCTGTATGCCCGGGGTTGGAAGTATTAAGCATAAGATTTTATCAAATGTTATCGCTGCACATACTGATTTTTATGATAAGCAGTGCAAGACTAAGGTCAAAGGGTTCCTCATGAGTTTGTTTTACCTTTTGTCTACACTGTTTGTAAAGGTATCGAATATAATTGATTTCGGCACATTTTGAATGCTAGAAAGGCTAGTTTAGCTATGGAATAGTTACAATTTTGAATGATAAACGGTGCATATTCCGACTAGATGCTTTTTGTAAGGTCCCTCTGATCTGAGACTATACTATAGACATAAGTGTCAATGAAACTGCATATTGAATAAAATCATAGAAAGTCAGATAGGAGATGACACACGGAATTCCACAGTATTTTCATCTCTGTCCTACAAGTGCTGATGCCAGAAGGTGCAAAAGCATTAATGCTCGAAAGAGGGTCAACTCGTCTGATCTAGCTATGAATATCCCCACACACAGTATCGTTTGCGTGAAATCATTCACATAAAACAGACAGACTGGACTGCTTAAAATCGCACACAAACGTCGTAGACAGATTGGCATGAATCATAGTTCTCCAATAAATGCAAAGCTGTGTTAACATTAGTAGTATACTAGTAAGAAAATATGCATTTTGTTTGTTACTATACAATTCGATAAAGGGTTACAAGTGTACATTATATCTTTTGGATTAGACAAATAGCTATTACACCATTAAGAAATCAACTGTTTACTCCATAAATACAGTACAATACCTTTCCTATAGGAGCCGTCTGATCATGTTCTGCTCTGCTTGCTAATGATATACTATGGATATGATTCTATAGTATCTGATATTACAAAAACTTCTAGTGCATATCTGCTATTACAACAAATTAATGTAAATAATATTCATGACATCATTATTTCTTACATGAATATTCATGGAGGAAAGGGTTACGTTCACCCTACTATTTGTACATTAACTCTTTCGCTGCCAGGCACTTCAGTTATTTGATGCACTGTCCTTTATTTCAAATTTTAGAACGGCTGGTTTCTTCAATTTCTTCTATTTCAATTCGATTTCTAAAAAGATAAACAGAGTGTGACACAGTTTGGATCCTGATGAGATTCCGATTTACTCGGTGTCTCAGTTGGATCCAAACTGCTTGCACGTGATACCATAGACCCGTCTTCATGGCAGTGAAGTGGTTAAAGAAACATGAGAGTTCAACATACGTACACAAGCGGGAAGAAATCAGAGTGGCATATTGGCATACACACGGATGATCTCTAACCGCGCCAGAACTCCCATGCTGATTAAGCATGGATTTCAGCCTATTCTGTGATAAAGGAGTTTTTGTTTGCTGCAATCCAATCGATGTTAAATCACATTAACCTTGTGAACATTATATATTTAGATTGTCATTCATTTTTACAATGTCCCACTGCCGTCTGTAGAATAATATATTGGTGTGTCATAAACCATGTATGTTCGGTAAGGGGAGATTTGGTTTCTGAGATCCCGTTAATTTCGACATTTTCACCACATCATTGTTTACCACGTAAACACCCATTGCTAGCTAGAGACCGACGGACGGTGAAGTGATTCTTCAGTGTTATCTTGCACAAAACAGCTTGAATGCTCCCAGCTTGGAAGTTCAGTGCCTACGCAGAGAGGTAAATACCAATTTGAGAAATAATTGAATACTGACTGATGTTGAACGTCTTATTATCCGTGGGATAGTTCTATATTATCGTTTATCCAGTCCACCTTTGTTGGAAATGGAAAACTTACAATACGACTCCGCGATATTTTACTAAATCTTTGAAAACAAATATCTAAGACAATGATAATACGATTCTTTTTGAAATAAACAAGAAGAAAGGATAAATTACCTCACTTCCTTTTTTTCTGGCGTTAACCCTAAGCTTGCAGAATTATAGTTAAACTTTATGAGTATTTATTAAACAAAACATTGTGTCAAATTGTATCACAGAGGAATATGATTTTAATGACTAACGGTGCAAATGCAAAGCAAATAAATGGTTCTCTCAGCAGCCCTTTGACCTGGATCTACACTATGTGCAAATGTCTTATATACACGATTCCAGTATATTAAGCTTTAACATGTTTGAAATTGAATCTATCTTATGAAAGGACGAGAGAAATTCAGTCGATAATAAGAGTAGGGTATCGCGCCCGGGTTTCTCTGTATCCTCTCCCCTCTCTCTGGAGCGTCCAATTAGCCCATAGAAAGCAGAAAAGGACGTTAATCAACACAAACAAACATAAACAACACCTGTCGGTAACATAAATCAAAGGAGACCTTATATTGTTGGTTTGTACACAACGCGTGTCAATGACATTCCATCCATATAACACAGATCTCTCAGAACATCTTAACAACAGTACGCCCTAAGGGGTATGGTGCATCTGCTTATATACAGAAGACAACCTTCCATGGAAATTGTAGAATATTTTAACAAACCGAATTAGGCAACAATCAGATTTCTGTTTTACATCCATAGCTTCCCCCGCTTAACAGCTGTGAGCAGGGTTACCTGTGGATCAGCAATGCTCTTAACCCAGTCTTTTACTCGAACTCCTTCGTTTTGCATTCTAAATAAGAGCAGCTTTGGTTGTAACTAGGCTTCCTCATTTATTTCGTCTCAATTGTCTGAATTCTCCTTTCTGTGTCTTTCAATAGCCTCTCTGTCTCACAACGGAATAGAAGGTTGGACACACCAAGGAATTTGTAAGACTTGTACGTGGTCTGGATGATGATATTGATCTTCCATACACTTTCTAGACTGACCATGGCTGCTAGTTGAGATCGTCGTATGTTGGGGCGTATGAAAATCGCTGCCGTGCGAAGTTTGTTTGTGTTGATTAACGTCCGTTTCTGCTCACTATGGGCTAATTGGACTCCCCAGAGAGAGGGCAGAGTATACAGAGAAACCCGGGCGCGATGCCCTACTCTTATTATCGACTGAGTTTCTCTGGTTCTTTTAGATGCTCAGTGTAAAGCACTGATACATCGGACTTCGGTTTATAGTCTCGTCTGAAGGACTTCCGTGCGAAGTTAACCTAACTTTGTCGCATATAAGAAAGTGCGATAATTATGTTTATATGAATAGTTATGACTGTTGTAAGCCGTACGACAAGTCCGGCCACATCACAAGACACAACAGTCTAAGCAAAACAATTCTCCAGGGAATAGTGGAAGGTGAGCAAAGAAGAGGAAGGCAGCTCAAGAGCTGGTCCGACAAAATCAAGGAATGGACATCACTGAGGATGATAGAACTCACACATGTCACGGACAGACAAGTCTGGAGAAGAATGGGCGCTTCTTCGGCGACAGAGTCTCCCCTATAATGAAATATTTGGTCATAGGACGAGTACGAATAAAAGGATACAGATATAACGATATCAAGTAAATAAAAGAGATACATTTCTTTAGACCAAAAACATAAAAGCACTCTTTGATAGTAAATCATCCTTGCTAATTTGAAATAATTTTCAAATAATATATTTAGTACTTTAGGAGCACTTTTATCCGAAGGAGTCATTTGAACATCTCTGAATGGGAATATTTACTGGGTAGATCGAAAATTGATATGACATGATATCTGTTTTCATGTGTACTTCAATTCATCAGTTTGTGATGTAGGTAACAAGAGTATATACATCAATACAGTATAAACACTCTCTAGCGACCAGGTAATGAACACTTTACATTGAATATTTATGTAAGAAACAATGATGAATAATGATGAACTGAATGAAGGTAATACAGCATATACACACGGAAATGTTAAGACACGAAAAAATGCAATAATCAGAGTTATATTATTTCATTAACAAACAGCAGATCCTGAACAAACCGGGTCGTCTCTCATTTAACGTTTCGTACAGTGTTCTTTATATGTTAACATTGCTGTCCCAGTATTACTTTCCCAATTTGACCTGAGAGTCGATTACCCTTCGGTGTGTTTATCGGGATTGTTCGTAATACTCTGTGACAAAAATAGGAAAACAAAGACCAGTAATAATCATGTTCCACGAGGATTGTATTCTTATCCGAAGATAACCGACGATAATAAACGGAATATGCATGAGTCTCAGGTCAAATTTGGAGAGTAAAACGTCATTTTATCATAGATAAAAACTCGTCTAACAATTATTTGTCTCCATATATTTGTTCTGTCATCCTTCTGTAAAAGCCGATGTCTGCTCAAACTCCGTTCCTGATCATTTTCACAAATACGCGTTGTATAAATTACTGACAACTCGGGTTTCTCGGGGTATATTCTGGGCCAAAGTTGATTGCGAATGCAAGTAAGCGCTAAGCAAGATCAATGTTACATTAATAGCAAAGTACAGTAGAATCTGTCTTAAGCGGCCAATAAAGGTCTAATTATGAGTCTGCAAAGCAGGTGGTAGCTTAATGTATATCAAAAGTAATACAGAAAGCTCCTATAGCATTAAGTAACCACCTGCTTTTTACAACTCCTATGTTCAATATATGAATGATCGCTGAGCACAGGTTCTACTGTATATCATTTGTCGTTGCGAAATATTATGATTATTATATTATATTATACGACTCCTACAGCAGCAGACTGGTCTTGGTTTGCCCTGTTTGCAAAAGCATTGGTTAAGGATAGAGATAACATATTCAAGATAATGAACTGCTGTTTGTACGAATAATACACAGTTGTATCACATTACAGTTGAAATGTATCAAACAATTTTATAGCAAATTAGAAACAGGCTGATGTTAATATTACAACCATGGCAATCAAATTATATTGGAATACACAGCAACTCGTGCATTTCAAAACACATGATATAACTTTTTAGCAGACAATAAAGCCCACATGTGATGTCGGAAACACATTCTAAATTGATGGACAGAGAGAACGTCACTGTACGTAAATATTTCTTAATACCTGAAGTAGGTTTTCCAGATGGGGTTCCTTTTAAATACATTTTCATATTCCAGCTTTCATCAGTTTGACTACTAAGAATGCATTCAGACGTTCTCAACTAGATTCAAAGTACTGCATGCGTAATCATGGCTCCGCCAGAAGCAGACTAAATGTTAATATTCGCTTTTATTATATCAACATACGTCACGTGATAACATGTCGAGAGGCCATTCAGTAGAAAACTAATTACCCGACAATAAGATCTAATATGTCCTGACAGATTTTCAATTTCTTCCTAGGCTCTTGCGATTTTGCGAGGCGTTGTTGGAGCGATATATCTATACCCTGACAAATCCTGACACGCGTGTTTGTCTAGTCAAGTAGCCTGTTTTTTAAAACTATTCATTCATTAATAATCATACTGAAATATTTCTAAGTTCAAAAACTGAGAACGTATCCTGCATGTCAATATATGTACACATCATAGGTGAGTAGACTGGACTACTGATATACAGAAAAACCTCTCCAAACCAGAATTCTAATAGAGAATAATTTAAATATTTTAGGCAGAGAGCTGCTTAATGAAGGGTGAATGTCACGCAAAAAACTCCTAGATGAGATTTCTGCATTAATTTCACCCTGAATTAGTATGCCACCTGTCTTCATGACCGATATTTATACTATTTTTAACGTCCGGTTTAGAGGGTGTTTTACTGTACTTGAAAATAATCAGATTATCAGTGACATTGTGTATAAATATGATCTACGGATCTTAGGACCAAGCAATCGTAAGAGTCCTAATGTACGACCATCACTATCATTTGAATAAGGGGCGATACACTAGAGCGCACGGCACTAACGTATGCGAGCGTATGAAAAAAAATGCTCGAACGCTCACATACGCTAGGAGTAGGTTAGGCATACGTCGTATACGTTTCAGTTATGCTGCCATACATCGGTGTACGTTCTCATAGACAAAAGCCGAAAATAATTTCTAAACATGTTCAAAAACGTTCAGTGTATACGTGCGTATGCATCATACGTTACACATACGCACATCATACTCTAGGCACACATTGAAGATGCAAGAGTGTCGGTAAAGGTACCTTACTTATTGGTCAAATACGCTTTGCATACGGTGGTATAAAGGCGGTCAGTAAAGCTATCATATGGAATGCGTATCAGTAACGTAATTGCAACGTACATCTGACGAATGACTAATGTATTTAACGTTATTCTGGCTACTCATACGCTACTAATGCGCTCATATACGCTAAGCATACGTTACTTATATGCTCGCATACGCTACTTATATGATGATATATGCTACACTGACGCTGACATAAGTTGACACACGCTCGTATATGTTTCTCATGCGATGCATATACGCCAGATATACAGTACTCATACGTAATTCTTGCGCTGCTAATACGTTCATCGAAGATAGTGGTGAAAAATCGGGTTCATACGCTCAAAAATTGTATGTATGAACAGTCTTTCGAAACCCTTCATGCCATACACTTTAGTGTTACCCCATGACCAATACAAGAACTTAATTGATTGATTATGTGTGATAACAGACAACGGTACGTTATTGAATGCTGCTCATATATATGACGGGTCAATTTTCATATATTTCTACTGGGCATAGCCGTGCTGAATTGCATAAGGAAACACAGTACTGAATCTGACTGACAGGTATTGACTTATTGGCATTCTTCCATATAGAATTGTGTGTAATGTTTAACAATCTTGTACATACTTGTCTGGTTGGTTTCTTTATATATTACTGTGTTTTGTCAATTCTGACCTTCCAGTTGAGCGTCAATATGGGGTTACTCAATTGACATTACAAATAAATATACCTCGTGGAAATGTTTAGATCTTTGTGACGCAATTACGTTTCTGTTAGACAATATATTTGTTCGTTTTGGTAATTCTGTATATCGCCAGGTCATTGGTATTCCCATGGGAACCAACTGTGCTCCTTTAATTGCAGACTTGTTTTTGTATTGTTATGAACGGGATTTTATGCTTAACCTTAAAACCGATTCACAGGCGGATGTCATCAATGCTTTTAACAATACAGCACGTTATTTAGACGACATATTTAATATTGATAACCCATACTTTGATTCTATGATAACCTCAATTTACCCTAGAGAGCTCAAGCTTAATAAAGCAAATAGTTCTGACATATCTGCAGCCTTTTTAGATTTAAATTTATCTATAAACAATGGAACACTTTCTTCTGGAATTTATGACAAAAGGGATGACTTTAATTTTAAAATAGTTAACTATCCTCATTTGGATGGGGATGTTCCCCGTGCTACATGTTACGGTGTATACATGTCTCAGCTTATTCGTTTTGCTAGAGCTTGTTTCTCTGTTGATGATTTTAACTATCGTAACCTTATTATCACTGAAAAACTACTAAAACAGGGCTACAGATATGACAAACTTCGTAATTCATTTTCATAATTTTACCACCGTAACGTTCTACTCATCAGCAAATACAATTGTAATTTACGTACTTTTCTAAAGTTAGGTATTTCACATCCGGAGTTTTGCGGTGATGTCATTTACAAACTTCGAAAAATTATTGGACACACATATTTTGATACTTTGTTTGTCAAACGTCATTATGCTTTCCTCTTTGCTTGTGCGACGACGGAAAAGACTTAATACTCTATGAAGAATCCCTCTTAAACCCGTTTACGGAGGGAGGAAATTAGATATTTGTATTTTGCCAGTTCTGTCGTACCCCAAATGACTTCTCCACAGCTGCTCTGACCTCTGAATAGTCATCGAGTACATGTCTACGATGTCAAGTTTATTCTATTACAAACAAAACAGTTCTACATACTTAATATCCACTAGTATTTATATCTTCTTGCGATTTATTTTTTATAAAAGTGTTTCATATAGTTTTCCCGTACTTTTAAATTATGACGTCATTTAACTGATGACGTCGCTTGTTTACCTCTAACGTTTATTTTAAAGTCATTTCGTTTTGGCAGACATCGTTATTCATGTTGTGAAGTTGTCTGGAGGGGGAATTTTATTTACATTTTGACTTTGGTGAAAGTGGGATAAGGACGAGGTTGGGTACCCGTAAACCAGGTTTAAGTCCCCCAGTAGCTTATTTTAGTTACTGACCGTTCCAATGCGGTACTCCTGCTTTCAGCCTATGGTCAATTGTGTTATTTAATATGCTTAATGTTTAATGTTTTTCGTCTTGATATGCATCCTGTTATGTTTTGTCTTGTGGCCATACCGTTTCTTGTTTGATGGTGTTTGGTGCGGTGTCATTTCGTGTGTGGCTCTCCCTGTTTGACTATTTTTCCATATTTACTGAATATGTACACTGTATCACCGAGTTCCGCTTTATGAGAGATTGTACGATCAACCATGTCGTACGTTCGTATATACGACTGTCATTATTATTCCATAACTCATATTTGTACTTTTAGGAAAGTTCGGGTTCATATCCGTTTTCATGTTTTGGTTATTAAACGCATTTAAAATTTTAGGAAGAAAGGTTATGACCCCATTATATTGCAACGCACTGCGTGTTTGGTTATTGACTCCTTTACAGTCGGTAGCTACGCTACTCTATTTGCTTACACGAATGCAGACCGAGGGTAGTACTCTATGATGGTATACCCTTAAACCCAGAAACGTGATGAGCTTACCATACTCATGTATTGCTTTTTCTCTGCTGTGCCCTTAACGGATTCCCTGCAGTTACTCTGACTTCAGCAAAGTCATTGAGTACATATTTGACGGATTTTCACAGTCGTTGGCATGCTGTGCTATACATATTGTCCCGTGTTTACCCTCTTCTATGTTGTGGGGTAGTCTGGCGGGGATACCTTTATTTACACTATTTGTTAAGCTATAGTGACTTTGAGATCTGTATTGATGGTATAACGTCCGTGAACCGGTTTAAAACCTCAGTGGTGGTACTCTCTTTGTCACCCTGGCTTTTTTGTTTGTTGGGTGTCTTTGTGTGCCTCTGTGTTTGTGCTTTTGTTCGTGTTTGATGTTTTTTGCCCCGTGTGTTTGTGTGCATGTGTGTGTGCGCACGTGTGTTCGCTCACATGTGTGTGCGCGCATGTTTGTGCGTGTGTGCGTGCGTAGTTGTGTTGATGTGTCGCATCCTTTCTGTTTAGTTTTGGTGTTGATTGCGTTTTGTGTGTGTCTTTTACTGCTTGGCTTTACTTGTAATTAAAATGCAAAACTACTCACCCGCCCTACCACCAGTTTAAGTTCCATAACTAAAATTATTGAAACTGATGATCTCGATGGACCGGATAATACAACAACACTGAGAATGAAGTACGGGTCGACCTTTCACGGCCGCCACACGAGCATTCAAACATTAAACAGTCATTTCAGATGCGGGTTTTGAATTACAGTTCCAGCTTTCACAGAGGAGATCAATGTTACAAATTCCTGACAAGTCATACATATTAACAGGAGAAGATTGCTAAAAAAGAGAGAACATGTATTACTAATAACATACCTTGTAACATCGGTTCCCCAATGATGTAAGGTAATGTAGATATACGAGTAGTAATATAGTGATATTATTAACTTACCAAGGAAGAAGTTTTTATATCAACATCCCTGAGCTGCTTTTACTTTCGAAACACCCGTGAACTCGTTTAAACTTCTAGTGAAATGTTAAGAACTACTCGTCCGCTCCTAATTTCCGGTTGTTAAATTACGAAGATTGTAATTATTATAATTGTTGTTGTTATTATCACTGAGCAATAGTAATAATAATAGTAGTAACATAATCATTGTACCAAAATTACAACTTCGCTTTGGAATGATGCAGGGTAGCCTTTTTATCTCAAGAAACGTTTAACGTACTGATTACCTTAACCCTTTCGGCGCCAAATTTCTAAGTGTCGTCTGCAATCCAATTTTGTAAAAGCATATGGTAAAATAAGAAAACGAGATAAATAAATGCAAATTTCAAAGGAATAAAGTACATAAATTGAAATAGAGTTTAAGACAAAAAGTGAAGTCTCTGATTATACGTCTGATCTGGGACTGCACTATTTGTGATGGTGCAATTTTGCGAAATTGGCGGTGAAAGGGTTAACCTTTAGCGCAATTTGTCACCCCTACATTTTCAAAATTTATGCATTTGTCTTTCCAAATGTAACCAGGGTGTCAAACACTTTTGACCCTGGTGTGACTCGGTGTCTCAGCTAGATCTAAGCTGTTTCGCTAAAGTATTCATGGATCCACCTGCAGCAGACATCATGTTTAAAGGAAATATAGAACCATTTCAACTGATGTATCCAACTTAATTAACAAGATAAGATTGAAGGCTTTGAATTGATGGTGATGTAATGTGTCTAACATTACGGGATCGGTTTTGTCTTTCACTTAAATAGCAAGCTTGCATTTAATTCGTTGAAGATTCTAATTCCAAACAGAAATAACAATGCCATGATATTGATATTTAGTGACAACATAACAATAAATGTCAATTGAAATTTATTCCAGCAATGGTTGTTATTCTCTCACCATTAATGCACACTTAATAACATTGTTCCAAGCATGAAAATTACGAGATAGATAAAAACAAATATGCTAAATACCGACTTCAATTTTGCACACTACTCAGTTATCGTCATTCAGTATCTATTCAGCAAAGATAAGTGCTGCTCACCTATATGGCAATAGTGTTTTGAATCAATCTGATTTACTCTTTCATTGTCAAAACTACCGCACCCGCAACTGCTATTACCTATGCAAACAATTTGATACAAAACAACAACCGATTAGTCTATAAGTATGATTGTGTTAAAACCTCTATGTTCAGAGACATATCCAATAAGCATTAACATGCTGAACAATTTTAACGGTCAGCCATCGTTGTGAATATAAATTAAACTAAAATTGTGTGTTACTGAAAAATTGATAATTATGACAATCAAAGGGCTCACTTGTGAGTCATTTTGAATCCAGAAACGGAAAGAGGAGGTCGGATAGTTGTACTACATTTTATTACTTTTCTACAGTTACTCTGTTTGCAGATCAATCATTGAGTAGATTAGCGATAGGTGGGTACAGTTGTTTCACTTGAATATGTGTTCGTTTTACATGCACGTTACCAATGCATTTGCTATCGCGGTAGTTTAGGCGGAGAGGGTATACGCTTTTTTACAATGTTCGTCTATTAGGGCTAGGATGGTGTGAGGTTGGGCGCCCCTAAACCGGTTTAAACCCCCAGTGACATTTGTCACTGACCAGTCCAAGGCGGTACTTCCATCTTACCTCTATTGTTTGTTATGTCTCTTTGTGTCTTTTATATACATGTCCATTTACTGCTTTTCGTCGTGGTGCTGTTCGGGCGGTTGTGTGTTTTGTATGCGGTGTTTTCTGCACGACTCATACATGTACTTTGAAACGTGAAAAACAAGCGTGTTGTCATTATCGAATCGAATTGCGTTCTAGCTGCACGTTTAACTCACGATAGTATTCATAAATTAATATTTATATTTATCAGATGTGAATCAAATCATAACACGCAACAAAATAAAATAAGTTGAATCAAAAGACAAGTTCTAAATTCAATATTCCTTTGCCTTTTCTCTGTCGTGCCCTTAACGGCTTCCCTGCAGTTGCTCTGACTTCAGCAAAGTCACGGAATACATATTTTCATAGTTGTTGTTATGTTATGCTTTACATTGTGTCTTGTGTTTAATGTCTTCTATGTTGTGAGAAAGCTCGACAGGGATACCTTTATTTACACTGTTTAGCTAGGGTGACTTTAAGATAAGTGTGAGGTTAGGACGTCCGTAACTCGGATAATACCCCCGTGGTGGTTTTGCCACTGACCGTTCCAAGGCGGTACCCCCTTTTTCACCCTAAAAGCTTACTTTTATGTTTATCTGGTGTCTTTGTGTCTTTCTACATGTGCGTTTGTTCGTGTTTAAATTATCAACTTGTGTGTGTGTGTGTGTGTGTGTGTGTGTGTGCGAGAGTGTGTGTGTGTCTTTGTGTGTGTATTACTAGCTTTTTATCGATATTTTGGTGATGGTTGCGTCTTGGTGTGGCTTTTCCTGCTTGACTTTACTATTTTTTCATTACTATGTGACTTAAGAATTGCATCAGACTGCGAATGCATTATGCGACAAAAACACGAAATACTATGATTGTTAAGAAAAACGTTTTCACGCATTTGTCTGATCAGGGCTGCTGTGTTTGCTAATGGAATTCGATAAATGTGCCTCTTTATACCCCCGCAAACGAAGTTTGAGAGCGATATATAGGAACCAGTGTGTCGGTTGGTCGGTTGGTATGTCTGTCTGTCTGTCCATGACATGTGTCCGTGGTCTGTCTATCCGTGGCATGTTTGTCCGTGGTCTTTCTGTCCGTGGCATGTCTGACCATGGCAAATTTGCGATAAAGGCAGCTGAGCGTGGGTATTCCATCACCTTTAACGATAGTTCTAGTTACTTTCTAAAATGGCTACAATGTTCCGTTTTCCATATTTTATTGTAACTACATGTACTTTGTCAATTAATATTCAGTAGGTATTCAGAGTTGAAAGGGGTTATATATGTACTTAGCGTTGTGCGATGACAGTGCCTTAATGTTTTGAATATGAGTTTTGTATGACTACATGTTAAAATGGTCGACAATGTTACAAACATATTTGCATCTCAAGCTGTCATTGTATGCATACACGATCAATATCTACTACAATGGCTAACTAAACATTGTGGTGTGCGGTGGTCTAGTGGTAACGCGTTTGACTACCAGTCCGGAGGTCCGGGGTTCAAATCCCGGTCTCTCCGGAAATTTTAGAGATGCTTTTCAGTGTCTCCCACCTGCACCTCCTCTCCACTCAGGGGTTAAAATGGGTAACTGTGAGGGTCACTAGCCGGTTCTGCGGCTGCATGATTGCGCCATATGTTAGCAGTAAAATTGTAGGCGAATGACTCAATGGCCAGGGGAGTAAATGTACAGCTGGCTGAGCGGTCATTCGGACTGAAAGTAGACTATAACTAGGTACTTTACTTTTGTAAACATGAATTTATACGTTATAATGAAAGGGAACTCTTGATGTTGAAGAAAACAATATATTCAAAACAATATAATATAAGGCTGATAAACGTATATCTAGAGTACGATACTCTGCCCACAACTTCGTATATACAGAAGATTTACGTTGGCACATGAATTGTAACCCTTTACCAAATGAATACGTCTTTTAACTCATTTGCAAATAGAGTAGACTAATTTCAGACGGTTCTGGCATGAGCCTTCTGATCAGGGTATCCACTGTTTACTTATTGCATACTATAGATACAATTCTTCAGTCTTTTAGGGTCAAACATTGTCCTTTTATATAACAATATAGAAATATAATTTGTCTTACATGAATATTCATTGTGTAACGGATTAATAATACAATATGTAATACACGCACAATGATTGTCAATGAATCTGAATGCCATTGTTTACTAGTATGTCCGTATTGTATGGAAACAATACACATCTGTTTTAGCAAATAATTATACTGCCAGTCTACATAAAATAGCGTGATACATATAGTAGGGCGGTATGTAGGTCTAATAATTGTTAGGGGATCAATTCAGGATGAATTGCTATTGTGTCAGATTATTCTACACCTTCCGTTAGTTATCTATAGAAACTTGTATAGCTAACCCGTTTAAAATGAGGTTCCGTTTGTTCATGGACAACAAGCCGTGACTGTTCTTTCAAATAGCCGTGGAAATTACAAGTGGAGATGGTATTAGAATGTCTTTAGATTTTGTGAAATGTAGCATTCGACGAGAAATCTGCCCTACATTGGTCAGTATTACAAAGTGTTGTTGTAATACGTGCGGCGACCTTGCCGAGACAATGTTGTATACTTGTTAATTGGATATAATAGGACATTGTTAACGTGAAATAACTATCAATTGATCAGACCTTGGATGTTTCTGACAATGCTGCGGAAATTAAAGCTTTAATTCTATTCAGTGCAATATAGGGACAGACAAGGTTTGCGTGTGCTAGGCTTGTAGATAATCAATAACATTCTAGTATTGTATATTCTACCACATGCTACATTCTTTAGTACATCGAACTTACATGACTTAATAAAACCGAGTCTACAAACTTCTCTTTTCGCATTGCTACTTTTGCTTTCGAAAGATCTCCCTCTTTCAGGATATATTTACTTCACAACAGCAGGTGTAATGTGCTTGTGTGGCGGCAATAAAAAGTCGCTCCGTACTTCATTCTCAGTGTTGTTATTTTATCTGGTCCTTCACGATCATTAGTTTTGATGTTAATAGTTTTGAAAATTGAATACTGCTTAAGCAGTGCTAGGGGCGTGTTAAGTGTTTTAACTTACTACTCATGAACAGACTCAACAAAACCGAGTCTGCAATATTCTCTTTTCGCATTGCTGCTTTTGCTTTCGAGGATATATTAATACAACTACCACACTAATTCCATAGCGATAAACAGTTACACTTTCAGTGAATAAATTGCTAGGTAAAATGTTAATATGTCATTTTTGCGAACATGATTCATTATTATGTTCGCATTGCTACTTTTGCCTTCGATGATATATTAATCCAACTATTATACAAAATCAACAGCGCAAACAGTTACACTTACAGTAAATAAATTGCTAGGAAAATGTAAATATGTCATGCCAGATTAAACACTGTAAAACCCAGTATGTGGGTCAGACTAAACAGTTTCAAGATGTACGAACAGCCAACGTTTTGACCTGAATAATGTTTCAGATCCTAGTTTTTCTTCATATGTTGTTCATCATTTAAATTCAAAAAGTCACACAAATCAAGATGTTTTCCTTCATGCCGACTGATGCCATTACTAATGACAATGCTCGGTTATGCAAGGAAACCTGTTGGATACACAAATTTAAAACACTCTACCCTCATGAATTAAAGTCTAATGTTTTATTCGATGTAACATAAACTGTTTTCATTTGTATGTATAAACGTTATCATCATCTGGGTACATCTTTGTTTGTTCCTATCAATGGTTGTTATGTAAGTTTCCTATAGGAAATTTAGTATTTCCAATATCCAAATATGTACTCCTATACTGATATATGTGTGTATCGGCGTTTCGCATTAGTTTCGGCTTGTGTGTGGATAGCTTTGCACAGCCATGCACACCGATTTTCATGTGTGCACGTTTGTCTACGCTGGGACACGGTTTTTGCGCGACGTCGATGGATACGGTTATCCGCAAATGTATGTGACGTCGCTGCGTCACAACGCAGCGACGTTACTTCCGTTGTTATTGCACTTCCTGATTAAGGCCTTTTAAGCCAAAACAGGTTAAAGTATCAAAACACGTGCTGTAGATTGGTTATTTACAAAATATGAATAAATGTTAAACATATACCATGAGTGCTTTATAGCGCATACAGCTAATCCCCTCTAAACCGGTCGGACGTTACATTTAGTATAAATATCGGTCTTGGAAACAAGTGGCAGCTTAATGCAGGAAGTTTTCTGCATTATGCAGTCACCTGCCTAATGGTATCTAGGTGCTTTGCACTCTAATTCAAATTTCATTGTCTGCCAACGTTGTCGTTGGTTGCAATTCGACAATGTCTTGTTTCTTGATTTTCATTAACGCCTTCACTTCATATAAACGTCTATAGGAGCTGTCTGATAAGGGTATGTTCTATTCATGTTTATAGACCTGATTATGCAATTTCCACAACAGTGAAAAATACCTTTTTCAGGTTCCAAGTTATTGATTGTGTACATGGATATTTATGAGGTGGAGACATGTTGAATAAATATGAAAGAGGGAAGGGCTAAACCTATAGTCAGTGTGCTCAATAGGCTTGATTTTGATGCAAGCCGGCGTTTTATGATTACCCAACCTCTTTGCATATAATTCGTCAACAGCGTGCCATTAAATATTGCGAAAACATATCAAAGAATTGCTGGCTGAAAAGAGCATTCCCTTTCTTGATGTGACTATGGCTAAAGAAAATACAACTTGACCGACATTATCCATTTTACCGCTGGCTGACAGAGCTTAACGAGAAATATGATTAACTGTCAAGTTCATACAAATGGAGTTCAAGTTCCATATAAATCCATTTTCGTCCGTAGTCTTGTCAATTAGAATTCGTAAACTTATTCGCTAGTTGATCGCTTAAATACTACTATTTTACCGAATAACATGCTGTGCAGTAGTTGATTAACTTTCACATCGTGTTAGCACTCCCTAAATATCTCTCTAAATTACCTGACTGTACTAATCACTAACGATAACTTTTAGAATCAGACATGCAATCACTTCTGGTATACTCTGTGGCTGTGTTGCAATGGTATAATGCAGGATGGAAATCAGGCAGAAAACATCTTTGGGAGCTTCCTGCATGACTCGCGCATAGCATTAATCTACCACATATGTTACAGACCGGCATTGATACTAAATTGAATATCCGGACTAGAGAGTTTTTACAGTACTATACCATAATACAGATTGTAGACAATACGCCAAATATCCCGTTTCCTTACTCTTCAAGGAAGCCGCATCTTGGAATATTTTGCTATTGCATAAACCGCATATTCCACAAACAAAATGTTCTGAAACTAGATCAAATATCGATTGGTTGTTATAGCTTCAAAATACTGTTTTAACAAATTCAAACGACCCATATCATCATCCAACGCCTACTTGAAGTCCTTAGATATTTTCTTATCATTCGATTGTCAGCTCTAGACAAAACCTAGTTGCATCCGCAATATGACTATCACCAGTATACCAAGGCAAAATGGTGATTCCAAGACATCTTATAGGTTTAACCTATTCCCTCATATTGGCGCCTTTTGATGCCTTTTTACTTTTCTCTTACATCAAGCATCACCATGTTGTCCCGACAGTGCAGCCACTACTATGGCAAACAGTCAAGAAAAAACCAATGCATAGTGACTATGGTTCCCTGAAGTGTATGTTGGCTTTAGGCCGGGCAGAAGAATTCAACAGCAAAGTGTGTACATATGCAAATGTCAAGGAGAAAAACTATGCCCAGCGCTAAACACATGAAAATTGTGTCATGCACATCTGCTATTTAGGGTCATTATGCATGGAACGTATCAATTGAATAACGTTAAAATTAAAAGAGGCGTTCTCGACACTAATCCTCATGTTTCATGCCAACATGACAAATATTACTCAAAGTTCAAGGGGAGATAATTCTGCAATTTCTAGTTCTAAACACATGAAAATCAAGCGTTGCTCATGTATTATTCATGTTTATTATGTAATCTACTTTTACACTGAATAACTTCTGCAATGCCCAGCGCTAAACACATGAAAATTTGTGCCTTGCACATTTGTTTGTGGTTATAATGTATGGCAAGTATCAACTGAATAACTTTAAAATTGAAAGAGGAGTTCGTGATACCAATCCCAATGTTTCATAACAAAATAACAAAAAATACTCAAAGTTCAAGGGGAGATAATTCTGCAATGCCCAGCACTTACCGCATGAAAATAGAATGTTGCTCATCTACTATTCATGGTTATTATGTATACCACTTATACACTGAATAACCATCAAACTGAAGGAGGAAATTGTGACACCAACACCACATATTTCATGCCAAAATGACCGAAAGTACTCGAAGTTCAAAGGAAGATAATTCTGCAATGCCCAACAGTAAACACATGAAAATTGCGTCTTGCACATCCACCATTCGTTATTTTTATGTATACCAAAAATAAATTAAATAACTTTAAAACTTAATGTGGAGTTTGCAACACCAACTACCCTTGTTCAAATGCGGACGGACCGACCAATAGACAGCCCAGCCGACCGACCGACCGCCGGACAGGCTATTTCCAGACAAGTTTGCTGGAGTATAAATATTGCGATTGCGTAATACAGTAGAACGCAGTAGCAAACGGTCATCGAAAAGAGGTTTGATTTTCGGTCTTAAAGGCAGGTGGTAGCTTAATTCAGATAAACATAATGCAGAAAGCTCATATACCAACTTCTGCCTGCATTATTGCACTCCTATTTTCAATAAATAAAATGGCGGATTAGGAGTGTTCCACTGTATACAACTGCATGTCAAATACAGTCATTTCTTCAATTTGTTTGTGTAAAGCGGTACTCCTTTCGATACATTTCGATACATTTTCGAATAAAGCTAATTGTATCATCGCGTAGGACGAAATCACAGTAATTTGGGTTCCAGTTTCACGCAAGATCGTACGACCACACATAACGACATTCATTACTATTTACATAACCGACAATACCACACATTCCAGCACACAACAGTTTTAGATTCATTCACTCCGTTGAAATGCGACCGTCGTATGTTAAAATTTACAAAACTTTCTGTCATACGACCTTTCGTAAAGCAGGCCCAAGTTACTTAACCCTTTCCGTCAGATAAATGCCTTTTCGCGCCCTTGTAAACAGAGTAGATCCAGATCAGATGGCTCCTGCAGGTCTATTTAATTATAAACATATCTACAGTTTCTACTAATGAAAAAAACCCAATGTTAATGTGCCAATATAAATTGTGAGCTAATAAATATTCATTATATGATTTTTTTAATGAATATTCGATTGTAAAAGGGATTAAGTACATATGTACTCATTTAAACCGCGATGGCACACATGGAATTCAAAAGTACATGTAATGTGAATAATGACTGATTTAACATGAGCGACTTATATAAGGGCAAAATTCCATAGTATTGAAATAGTAATGTTCCGTATAGCGTATACGATCATCTTGAAGAAAAAATAGCGTAATACGTGAGCAAAATAAGCGAGCCAATCAGAATCGTAGCAGGGACTCTGACACTTATACCGGTTTCTTCGAAATGCTTACCTCAATACAGGTGTCAGTTATCTAACAACAAAAATCAAACTAAGGTGTCTCAAGATACGTTGCATAGAAATCCAGAAAATGTAAGAACTGACACACCCAAATATTATTTGAATGCATACATCAGGATCTGTCTTAAGCAGCCATTCATTCATTGAACATAGGTGTATTCTGCAAGTGGGCGATTCTTCGAAAGCCAAAGAAGCAATGCCAAAAGAGAAAATTGCAGACTCGGTTTTATTGAGTATGTTCATGAGTAGTACTTAAAAGTGCAACACTACTCACGCCCCCTAGTACCGGCTTAAGCAGTTTTCAATTTTCAAAACTTATACCATCGAAACTAATGATCCCGAAGGACCAGAAAATATAACAACACTGAGAATGAAGTACGGGCGACTTTTTGTTTAAAAAAACCCAAACAGGTAGACCGTTGCTTAATGCAAGGTAAACGTAATGCAGATAGCTCCTATACTTTTCACCTGCATTAAGCTTCCACCTGTCTTAAAGACAAATGAGTAGACCTCTTTTTGATGGCCACTTAAGGTACCTGCATATTAATCCGACGTTTCATTGCTCAACCTTTTGCCTGCTGCGGGTGTATGAGTGATTACTTATGCAAACGGACACAGATGGGATGACGAGTAACTCGGCTTCTCATGTGGATCCAAACAAATTTTGATACTCTGATCGTGACGATGGAAATAAAAACAAGATGAATGACATGTGGCATCTAAAATCGATGATATTTTCCACTAACCAATCTTTCCCCACTAGGCTAAAAGTTAAGGACATTGACTGAAACTGACATTAATAACAATTAAAATGAGCATTGAAACTATTATGCTGTAAGGCAAATAGTAATACACATTCCGAATAAATTGCACCTGGCTATAATGGCAATTCCCCTAGCTATAATGATATTTCCCTAGCTGAAATTCCCCTGGCTACAATGACGATTTCCTAGCTATAATGACAGTTTCCCTACCTATAATGACAGTTCCCCGAACTAAAATGACAGTTCCCCTAGCTACGACGGTACCCATAGATACAATAGCATTGCCCATAGCAATAATGGTAATTCCCCCAGCCAAAATAACTGTTTCCCTAGCTATAATCGCAGTTCCCCAAGCTTTATTGACAGTTACTAGCTATTATAACAATTACCATAGCTTTAATGGCAGTTACGCTAGCTATAATGACAATTCCAATAGCTATAATGACACCTTCACTAGCTATGATAGCTGTTTACCTTGTTATAATGACCTGAAGCACCCGTCCAATAAATCATTTTTTTGTAGGTGAAAATTGTCAATAAACTTATAATACGTAATCATTTAAATGTCAGTTGCCACACAAAAGTTCATAAAATAAAATATATTAGCAGTTCCATGTCTAGTTGGGATTGCACTCAAGGAATGTTTTGTACGCACTAGTTTAAACAGATTTATTTATATAACTTTCAATACATATAACTACATAGCATCGAGATTCAAAAGGATTGGATCGGAAGCATGCTGCTTGTTGAGATCCTCTCCTCAAGTATTGTTTCAACTATACATTTACAATTATTAGTGGGCATGTGAATAAACATGTTGACATACGCATTAGTTTCTACACTATGAAATACAGAAATAATGGAGTTTTGTATAAATGCTAGGAATGTAATATTATTTTGAACAAAAAACACAATATGATGAATGTCAGATAAGTGGAACTTCACGAGCACGCATAGCCACCACAGAAACACAAATGTAGTGCATGTGCACGCACGCACTTGCGTGATAGGCATGCACGCACATACACGTACACACACAGGGCAGGCCATATGATAAATAAGCCACATTTTCCCATTCCTGAGAACAGCTTTTGTGAAAGGCACACTATAACAATATTAGTTACACAGCTGTACCAAGAAATGGGGAGTTTTATATCATGTGTGAACATCGATGAATTGTGTCATTATGTAACCAGAGCTACAGATAAGGTTGCGTACCAAAATACTAAAATCGTCATTTCTCAACCAAACCATATACTGTAACTACTCTCGAAGAGACGATTCTAAAGAGTAGTCACAGTATTGAATTTGTTGGAGAAATTAACCATTTTCTTGCTGAATAGTGCAGACCCTAAATAGTGCAGACCCTGATGAGACAGCTCCTGCAGGAGCTGTCTCATCTGGGTCTTCACTATTTACAGGTAGGTATATTGACGTGAATAGCAAGCGAAGAGTTAAGCAGTTTTTCCTGAAAATGTTTAAATTTATGCATCTTCTCTGGACCTCTCTGTCACCTGTACATTATTTATAGTGCCTATTTGAAAATAAGAACCAGCACTAAATTTTGTTTTACATTACAAATGAAAATTTACCTTTAAAAGGGCATACATGCTCAGTTGCGATATAAATTGTATTCTTCTGTTGTTGTTGTTTTTTTGTTAAAAATATGTCTTGAAGAAAACATTGTCGTAACTGGTATGAAAATGCTTGACCTTTTTGCATCTTGACATAACATTTTTGAAAGGCAAATAAGGTGGTGAATAGTTTGTTCAAACAGATTGATAACATTGCACACTTTTCTTCGACCGTAACTATATTTTCTAGTGTCGTTAAGTATAAATCACTTCCGAATAATTTGGCACAGTCAAAAAGCCATTCATTAGCAACACTTTTAAAGCAAGCCATCGTCAATAATTATGAAAACATGGTTGGCAGTACTTAAATAACTCTATGTACCACGTCACTAGCACCTGGAAAGCTAGTCCATGCCTAGTAATTTTGTAGTTATCATATTTATATCAAACCAGACGATTGCCTCCTTCCTTGAATGATATACAGTAAACCCCTCTAAACCGGTTTTTCAAATTAATATCAATCCCGGTCTGTAAGAGCAGAAAGCTCCCAAAGGACATGTCTGCATGACTTTCGTCCTGCAATAAGCAGCCACATGTCTCAAACAATCTAAATGCTTCTTCACTAAATTTCCACTTACCCATTCCTTCGTATGTTTGTTTTAGAGCCTAGCTCTTTGAATACATCTACCGAAAAGGAGCACTAACTAATACTATTTTTAGAATTGTGTAGTGTTTAAACCATTGTGATAAATAGAGCATTTGCTGTCATGGAACAAATGCTATATTTATCACAATGGTTTCAGCAAGTGACTTTTATAGAGGCGTCAAAAGCCGTTAGTATGAGGGGATGGGTTAAGAGAGGTTTATTGTATTCAAACACTTAACCGTATGTGTTATGTCTTGGAATATTTAATTTCGTCTTCGTAGGTAAGAGATACATTTTAACACTTAAAACCTTCGTGATATATGTTTTACTGGCAAGTAAAATTAATCTGATATCAGCGTTTTGATCACGTAATTGTATCGAATCATTCTCATCATAAACTGCAACAAAATACCTATTGCAATACATTTTAAATCACCTCAACCTCCTATTCTAAACTGTTTGTTTGTATCGGGGTAAACGTCGCTTTAACAGTATTTCAGTCAGTCATATTTCGATGTCCAGTCCAGCTAATTACACGTGGAGGAAGACCATAGACGTTTTTTCGGAACAAAATGCATTATTTCGTGCACAGAACAACCGGGTAGAACAACCGACCTATCAGAAATCAACCAGAAAGCTTCCACACCTAATTTCATGTGCTTCAATCAAAATGTAATTGAAAGGATGCATCTATAGAATTATGTTATCTATATGACCTTCGTGAAACAGCACAGGCCCTTCAAGACCCTCTCCTGATTTTGGGTTTAGCCATATCTCTTGTAACGGACATTATACAAAATATGATAACTCCTCCCAGCTATCTGCAACTTTAGTCGTATTTCTCGAAAGCTTGAGGCATGACACTTGGCCAGTATATCCTCAAAAGCGCGACTGAATAGGGGTAATGGTTGGCCCTTTCAATACAGGACACACGCCACCAATGTCCTTTGCACATACCAGTAGTATAGAACCTGATAAGAGAGCTGTATTGTTTGTAATGTTACACTCCTGTTTTTAAAAAAAACAGACTATTCACGGTAAGCTTGACGTAATTATTTGTGGAATGCAGTTCAACCCCTCTACATCGGATATAAAATCTAGAATAATATAGGTCTTGAAGACAGGTGACAGCTTGATGCAGGGTGAAAGTCATACAGAAAGTTTCTCTAGGAGCTTTCCGCATGACATTAACTTTGCATTAAGCAGTCACCTGCCTAAAAGTATCTAAGTTCTTCTCTACTAGAATTCTGGGTTAGCCGGGGTTTACTGTAGTCCATTGAAAAATGTTAAGAAGCTCTACCATGTCAGATACAGGCCGTTACCTCAGGCATTATAAGGTATAGGCTGTAGTAATTAGTCTGTATTCAATCATTACTTTTATAGTAGCAACAATTTCCAATATTTCCAACTCTGTATTTTCAAATGGATTCTTCCGAAATTCAAACAGGTTAAGCTTACCGTGGATATTCAGAGATGTTTTACGGAAAGGTATAATATGACAAACAGTGAAGACCCTTGTGAATAGAAAGTACATTTAACACTATTAAATAGATTTTACGTACTTCTGACAGTTTCGATGACTGCTGTCACCTTTCTCAAAAACTCTACTGTGTCCGTGCATCATCGGCTATTTCCGTCAGCAGATGCGCTGACGAAATCCGGGTCCAGATGTGGGATAAGTCGACTATGAACCGGGATGATGGGCATACAAACTCTCCCACATCTCAGACCCGATTTTCATCAGCGCACTTGCTGACGGAAATAGCCGATGATGCACGGACGCGGTGCAGTCTATGTCTATGAGAAGGTGACAGCAGTCATCGAAACTGTCAGAAGTACGTAAAACGTATTTAGTAGTGTTAAATGAACTTTCTATTCATATTGAATGTACCTACCAATTGAACAATTTCAAGGATATACAGTGAAGACCCTGATAAGAGGGCTCCTCTAGGAACACTCTCATTGGCATATAGGTATAAACTGTTTGCAAAGGAAAGTAGTGGTTTGTTTCCTTCACTGGAAGGGTTAGAGTAGATTAGAAAGAATCCATAAAATATTTATTCTAGTTTTGTGAAATTAGATCATAAATTATATATAACCTTTAGGCAATATTATTTATAAACCAAACTCGATGTCTAGAAAAAAAACCCATCATCACCAGAGCAGATTATTGTCGTAAACTGACGTGTTTGTTAAATCTCAGGTGGTAGTTTGTTATGTACAAACAGTCATTTAAGCATGGTTATTCTACAGTTGTTGTTTTCCTGGATATGTTTATAATGTTGACACATCAGTTATTTGGTCTACCAACTATGGTTGAATGTGTGGCGATCCTTCTACGTCGGTACTTAAACGAGTTAAACTACAGTAAAACCCCTCTAAACCGGACTTAAATTTTAGTATAAATATTGGTCTTGGAGACAGGTGGCAGCTTAATGCAGGGTGAAAGTCATTCAGAAAGCTCCTAGAGGAGCTTTCTGAATGACTTTCATCCTGCATTAAGCAACCACCTGCATACACGTATCTAAATTATTCTGTACTAGAATTCCGGTTTAGAGAGGTTTTACTGTAACGAGTTTATAATTGCTACACGCGCAAGTTAACTTCTTAGCTTGTACGTGGATACTACTGGCATCCAAAACTAGAACCACCGATTCATATTTGACAGCAATAAAATGGCAAATCCTCTATACGAGTATGTCTATATGCACAGCATTATGTGAACTAATTGGAGCAGCAAGACAGCCAGAAGACACTAGTTTACAGGATACGCTAGAATTAAAACCCTACCGACATCTAACAAACTCAAGTTTCAAGTTTTCAAGTTTTATTTGTATAAGTGCACAAGTCCCAAACAATGTGGGAGACATCAGCATAACATTTATCAGGGTGATCCAAAATATCTGATATTGTATTGAAGTTTAATAAATAAATCTCCCCTGACGTAATAACTAAATGTTATATACCAGTGTAAAGAGAATTGTCATAAGTTTTTCTTATGAGAACATTACGGGAAGACGTTGATGTCATGGCGTCATTGATGACGTCATCAACTTTGGGTTGTTTTTCAAGATGGCAACGTCAAATCAAAAGGCTGCAGAAGTAGTTAAGCTCTATTTTGAGACTAAATATCCGATTTCTGTCATACGCATGATGCAGAAAAAATATCCTGAAGATGACAGACTCACAAAGCTGCAAGTGCATCGGCTCATTAAAATATTTCAACAGACTGGGTCAGTTGAGGATAGCCGACACAACAATAGTGGAAGACCAAGATCAAGCCACAGTACAGAGAACGTTGCAGAGATCCAGGAAGTGATTTAAGAGACCGGTATCTTACCCTCTTGAAAGCTAAATTTCTCCCAGCTCTACGAATAAAAGGCATTGGCATTAAAGAAATATGGTTTCAGCAAGACGGAGCTACACCACACACTGCAAGACGCATGTTGGAATGGTTGAGTGAAACGTTTGGCCGAAATTTTATCTCATTTAAGACAGCAAGAGTCTGGCCTCCACATTCCCCAGATCTAAGTACGTTGGAGTGAGTTCTATGGGAACACTTGAAGGACAATGTATACGATCACAAGCCAGAAACCCTTGAGCAGCTAAAGTCAGCCATTCGCCGGGAAATGAGAAAAATCACACCAGCAATGTGTGTCAATGTTATTAAAAATTTCAAAAAGAGAACTGACGTCGTTATAACACAAAATGGACGTCACATTGAACATTTGATGTAAATTTAGATTGATGATTTCATTATCATTTCTTTTTCAGTCAGAATGAATTTAATGTACAATAAAACTTGGGAATCTTTAGTTTTAGCAGGTGTGTTGATATTTTAAATCGTGCGATGTATTTAACAACTACAAGACGCCAAAATGGTATCAGATATTTTGGATCACCCTGTACATTTTCAAATACAATAAATGTCACGTACATAATAAAAAGTGCACAAAACAGTAATGCCGGGAAACAGATATACCTACAGTTATATATGGCAAGGGGGTGGCAGCCAGTCCCTGATCGGCCAAGATGGTGATCAGTGGACCGCATTGCCTTGTCCGAGTCGATCTGAATAAGATAAAGGAGCAACTAGCTGGGATTAACTTTTCATAGTAAGTATCCATTCTTTCTATAATAACCACTGTTTCTGAAGACAAAAATGATTCTAGCTACAAATTTATTTTACATCTGTCAGCTGGCTTTCTATTCCCCACTCCGAACTAGAAAACAGAATACCTTGCGCTCTCGATGGGGGTAGGGGTGGATCATCATCATAATGCTGGTCTAACCACACGAAACGAAAGCTGCTAGACGAGCATGATGATTACTTTCACCAAAATAAATTTTTAGTATAAACGACTGTGTTTTACAGAAAATGTATCCCCACCCCGAAAGCTTTGCATCCGCTTTCGACAAGAGCGAATACGAGACAAATAACCTACAAAGTATACATTGTGTACATATAAACCTATGTGTACGGACTCGTACATTTACACATATATGAGAACGCATATGAATACACATAGACCTATACACACATGACTGAAAATAATATATAATATACACGAAACACAGCTCCAGCCTGCACTGAGCTACCGCCTGTCTAAAAGATTGTAACCGGACCATCTTTCGAGTGGTCGTTACAGCAGGGTCATTCTGTATAAGTACTTGTATCTGTTTGGGTTAAATAAGTATAACAGTCAATTAAATACAGTTTAGTTGGGTGAAATATTGCATTATTCTACCACAAAACCTACTGAAATTTTCTTGTTGACACAAACTACTACAGTTGATGAGTTGAATGAATTTTGCCATGCACGGCCTGTTCCTATAGTATTCATCTATATATTTTACTCTAGCGTCTTGGAATAATGGACAAGCAAACAGATAGTGATACTCGTCGCCTATTTGAGTACAGACGGTGCATTTACGTTCGTTATATGGCTTGTTTTTCCACCGACCTATTTCAATCGGGAGGCGATGATTCCGGGTGACAAATCTGATTATAGTTTTGCTCATATATAATGGGAGCTTATCAACGTAAGAATTTCGCGTGAAACGAGTTTTAAAATATTTGTATAAGTTTGTATCTGATGTTTGGTTTACTTCTGAATACCATTTTTGTATAAAAATATCCGTGAGTTTCATTTTTGTTGATTTGACTAACCATTTAGCATTATTAAAACTTTGACAGTACCATATTCCAGAGAATCCTGATTCGCAAAGGTACTTTTTTACACAATCTATCCACTGTGACTTTATTTTGTTTCTTGAATATAGCTCATAAATTGCTGAATATAATTTAGAAGATAGTTTCGTAACACCGTCATTCTCAATATTGTCTATGATTTTACTCCAATATGCAATTACTCTGTTTTTTACATCTATTGCCAATGGCATGACTCCAGTTTCACCATATACCATGTAAGACGGTGTCGACTTTTTTAGGTTTAATATATATTTATAAAATTTCAGTTGGATTCGCTCCATCATATCAAAGGTCCCAAACCCCCACACTTCACTACCGTACAAAAGTATCGGTTTAACCATTTTTTCAAACAGATCTACCTGAAGATCCAATGGTAATGAAAGCTGCTTAGTTTTTCTCAAAAGGGAAAACATGGCTTTATTACCTTGTTCCGAGACCTGCAATTTCGTCCTGTAAAATGTCCCAGATCTAGTAAATAGCAACCCAAGGTATTTATAATCATTTACCTCTTCTAGTATATGATTTCCTATGTTAAATCTGTTAATATTACGTCTTGGACGACCTTTGCTAAAAACTAAAACCTTGGTTTTACTGACATTAACGTTCAGCTTCCATAGATCACAGTAATCCTTGAATTTATCAAGTGCCATCTGAAGATCTATTTTATCATCGCTAAAAATGACTGTATCATCTGCATATAACAATAGAAAAAGTTTCAGATATAAATGTGCCTTGTCGGTTATAACATCAAGGCTTATCCCACTTACATTTCCGGCCAGATAACTTTCAAGATCATTCAGGAAAATTGAAAACAAAAATGGCGATAAATTTTCGCCTTGCCTCACCCCTATCCTGCAGTCGAAAAAAGCGGTTGATCCTTCTGACGTCACTACTTTAGACTTTATATTATTATAGAGGCTTACTATAACATCAAAACATTTTCCGTTAATATTCTCTGCTATAAGTTTCTTCCATAAACCAACCCTCCACACAGAATCAAACGCCTGTTTGAAGTCAACAAAACAGCAGTACAATGATTTCTTGTTTGACTGGACAAGATCTATTAGACATTTCAAAATGAATATATTGTCAACTGTAGAAAATTTATGTCGGAATCCTGCCTGTGTTTTATTAATTAGATCTGTTTTTTCGGCATATACTTTTAACCTATTATTAATTATACAAGTAAACACTTTCCCCAGACAGCTCAGCAAAGAAATTGGCCTATAATTTTCAGGTTTATGCGGATCCCCTTTGTTTTTGTATATCGGTTTTATAATTCCAATAGTCCAACTGTCTGGTATTACTCCGAAATTGAATACTAAATTGAATAGTTTCAAGTAAATTTTCATCATAACTGTTACAGAGTGTTTTATTTGCTCATTTATTATGTCATCTATGCCTGGTGCTTTGCTGGTTTTTAGACTTTTTACAGCATTCAAAATTTCTTCTTCTGTTATTTCTCTGTTTATTTCTTTATTTGTTTCACCGTTATCTGGTCTCATAATCTCCGTAGTTTCTTCGTCAGTGTGAATATTTTCGTTTAAATCTTCAAAGAAACTGTAAAATTCGTCTAACGGTGCCATGATGTGTGATTGGATTTGCTTGCTATTAATTATATTCCAGTATCGACTAGCATCTGCATGTTTTAAATTCCTTAGTTCGTCTACCCTGTTCGAGTTATAGTTTTTATGAGCTTGTCGTAGTGTGTTTTTATATTGCTTACTTACAGTTTTTAACAAATCTTTAAAGTACTGTGTTTTGTATTTATTGTATTGTCTTCTTGTTTTATGGTAAATATCTCGAGATGATTTACATGATCTGTCAAACCAAGGATATGATGCCTTCCGAGTGTAACCATTTGCTTTTCGCTTTCTATATGTCCCAAAAGACACTTCTGAGCATTGTTTAAAAACCCCTGCTATATCAGATGCAATTTCATCGATTTGAGCTTGTGAAATATCATTACTTTCCATCACCCGATCAATTTTCATTTCAGTCTCTAAAATTTTGATTATATCAAGATTATCACAAAATGTATCTGCCTTAGTTTTATCCCATAACTTAATATTTGGTGTAGTTTGTTCTCCGCCATCAGTATCCTTTTCCAGTAAGGGAGATTTAGTTTTAAGGATCGCATGTACAGGACAGTGAACATCCGAATAAAGATTACAAAAATCATGTATTTTAAAATCAACAACATTTTCAAAAACATATGATGTTGAAAGAATATAATCCACCGTGCTAGAATTTTTACAAGTTAGTTTCGGGTGTACAAAATCGTCAAAGAGTCCACCATTCCACATAAAAATGTTATTGTTTTTGCAAATCTCAGTAAGTTGTGTTCCATAATTATTTACAACGTTATCAATGTAATTTCTGTCCAGAGAAATGTTATGCTATTTGAAATTATTGAATATGTTGTTTTCTTCATTTTGAATATCTTGCAGATCATATAATTCTGAAATATGCTCGTCAAACCGTACATAATCGTTTAGATTTCCACATCTAGCGTTCCAATCTCCGAGCAACATACAATGCCTGCTTTCTAGAAAAAACCTGAATATCTCATTTTGAATCTCAAAATAAGGGTCTGCACAAGAATATTTTGAGCCAATAGGCGGGATGTAAACTATCCCGCATTTCAAATCATCATCATACGGGCTATTACACCCATATATCTCTTTCGAAATAGTGAAAAAATTTACCAGATTACAACCACTGTTTGTTTCGATATTAACGTAAGGCACTAAAGAATCTCTCACAATAATTGCAATTCCACCGGACCTATAGTTTGTCAGTTTTTCTCTACAAAACATATGTACTTTAAATCCGGGAATAATAATCTGATCCGATTCATCTGTTTTTATTTCTTGCAGTCCGATAATGTCATAATTACAAATAAAGGAAACGAATTCCGGGCACCTCAGTCTCGATATAAGGCCGCAAACATTCAGAGATAACATCTTTATACAATCATTTGGATTCAACTGATGTTTAACGAACAAAACGTTGTGAGTAAATTCGTGAAAAAAAATTGCAATCAGATTTAATTGAGAATTGGCTCATCGTTTCAGAATCAAAACCGTGTTGTGCTTTACCCTTTCCCTGTTTAATGTACATTCCGAATTTCAATACCTACTGAATAGACAAACTTGTTATAATGAAATATGGAAGGTGGGGCATTGTAAGAAACAGATCTATCAAATTCAATTAGCAAACAGAGCAGACTCTAACCAGACAGCTACCATTGTAAACACGTTTATATGGAGGAGGGGGTTAACATTATGTTTACAAAAGTTTGCAAGACACGTTTAAGTTAGGAATTAGAATCGGAAAGGTTTGTAGCTTATAGATATAAACTGAGGTGAACATCTCTGAGTTTAACCTATACATATTTCGGACTTAACCCTTTACCCAATAGCCTGTTTCTAGTTTTGAAGACATATGACCACTTAAAGCAGGTTGAAAGTAAAAGCAGAATGCGCCTTAAGGCGCATTCTGCTTTACTTTCAGCCTGCTTTAAGCTACCACCTACCAGGATATAGAAAATATTTATTATGCAATATGTTCATGACTGTATGAATTTGAACTATTTTCTTCAGCGGAGGAATAAATCAAACACGCTAAAAGCCGCTTCTATCAGGTAAAGGGTTAAATCGAACCAGCTTTGAAGCAATGGTAGTAAAGGTCCCTGTACAGGTCATGCAGAATTCACCACTAATACGATCACTAGATATTTAAATCATGCGACAGTTTGATGCAGGACTAAAATAGGAGTTTTCTGTATCACTTTCACCCTTTATTAATCTCCCATTTGCCTGTACAGTCCCCGTTGTTAATAAATCATGCGGTCGCTTTAATGAGACTATACTTCTAGACAATGTACAGTCGCTGACCGGTTTAAACCACCTTTTGATGCCCTGTAATTATATACGTGCTGTAGGTAAATGTCTCTTTGGAGAGATCAAAAAGGGTGAAATGTTTAAACGTTATTAGTTGGTGTACAATTCTACAAGCCTACAGTCATGACTATTGTTAATTTGATTTGATGTAAAGAATATAGAAGCACTTCATTTGAGAAAAATCAAATAAGGTAACCAGTATTGAAACATATTACTCTCTAAATGAAGTTCGCTCTTCAAAACAGACAAGTGTTAGCTTGAAATACTGTGTAATCAATTCTCAAAAATGTGCAAACACGTTTTGAATACCTATATAGAACAAAGCAGTTGTTAATTCTTTATTATGAATTTAATTGTATTTATTGAATTTTGATTCTTAATATACAAATTCCCAAATAACAATAAAAAACGTATTACACATTCGATAATTGTTTTATTTGAGTATAATTGTTATACACCTTTTGAACCTGTGTTAATGCTGTTACCTTTGGACATGTAAGGAATTGGAAAGTTCATATCAACGAGGTACGTTGTTGTGCTAGAGGATCTTTGTTATTTTCGGCGGAAGTTTAAATTCATTTAATCAAGTGAATATCAGAAGGTATGTTTCACGAAAATAGCAAATATTCTTTATTTCATGTTTTTAATTAATGAAAAAGTAGTAAAGTCACTCAGGAACAGACACACACAAGACGCAACCACCGCCAAAACATCAACAGAAAGCAAGTAACACACACAACCACACCCCCTACACACAAACACATACAAACACGCACACACACTAGATGAAAATGTGTTTAAACATGAACAATCTCACAAGTACAAAGACACCAAACAAACATAAAAGCACATTAAAGCACAAAAACATGAGACAAACATAAAAGCATGGGTGACAAAGAGAGTACCGCTTTGGAACGATCAGTTGCAAAATCACCACTGGGGTTTAAACTCTATACTCTTTTTTTCAACGGACGTAGTCCTTGTCAAATTACTCCCCGCGGTGCAATTCACTCCCCGCGGTGAGCTCCCTGTTATACCGTTGTGCACATGTCACTTCACGACAGAATATATAGTTCTACATAATCGTCTAAGAAATTGTAAAATGGTCATAACATATCCTGAACAGGAACAAAATGATTAACATGATTACAGGGCGTATATTGTGCGACTTTCTTTTCTATATCCGAAAGCAATAATAAAGTAATACTTGGTCGGTATTACTACGCGTCATTTTGACAAAATAAGTCAGGCTTCCACCAACTTGTCTTAACAAAATAATGGCGAGAAAACAACAAAGAGCAAACCGAGATTTTACAACATAAAACAATGAGAGTTGTGGTTTTCTTAAACTTAGCCAAACTTAAAAGAAAACTTTATAACCAAAGAGGATTAAAGATATGTCGTGTGTTGATTATTCACTGTCACTGTCGGAAAATAACCGAATTAGTTTAACCTGTATGTGCACATGAGGCTTGGAGTTTGACCAAGGAAGATTCTGTTTGGAAATCCGCTAATGGATTCCCGTGGTTGTTCCACAGGGGTAGCACGTAGTTCGGTAACAGTGAAATTTACACTGTTCAGAACAGTATGTTTATCAAATGGTAATCCACTTTTATATCCCGCTGAACTACTGAACACATGCATAAGGTTCTGTTCTGTTCACGAACGTTCAAATAAGCATTAATGCTTGTTTCTAAGACAAGTAGCAGCTTAATGGAGGGGGAAAGTCGTGCAGAAAGTCCAAAAGGTATCTTTATTTACTAAAATTCCGGGTCTGAATGGTTTTACTGTACCAATTTATGTCAGGTTTTCACTGAGCATTGAGTTAATCGAACATCTAAAAACGTGAATTGGTACAGTACATACTCTGATGGAAATACTACTAAGATTTAACTGAAATGCATTTACATGTATTAGCAACATGTCATCACGGTAAAGGTTAATGCTTGTGCAATTTTCATTTTATACATTTTGATTTTCACTGACCCACTAGACCCTTCTCCTGCTTCGAATGAATCTTCAAATGAACTATTCCAAAACTAAAGTCAATCATACCATTAATATACAGGGATTTGTTAAACATTTACAGCATAAACACGCCTTTCTACGCTTTGGCCAAACAAAGTAGACCCAGATCAGAATCTCCTGTAGGGATTGTCTGATAAAGGTCTCTTCTGTTGCTTATGATATAATATAGATATGAATCAACAGTGCCTGTCATGGCCAAGAATTCCCGCATCCATATGCTATTTTAAGAATTAATATAATGTATTATTATTGTTATTTGTTACATTAATATTCACTGAGTAAAGGTTTGAAGGAAACATGTAACATGACCAACAGTGCAGACCCTTATGAGAGTCCTCGCATCTTGGTATACACTGTGATTATGTGCATGCACTGAAGGGTTTTTTAGTTAATTTAGCATTTACTACATGTTTAACGATGTCAGTAATAGTCAGCAATACATATTCCTCCATTTGATTGCAAAGAACTTCATTATGCTAGGCTCATTGTTGAAAGCAATTGCGCACACTATCATTTGATTTATACGATATGAAGATCGTCAAATGACAATAACTCGCATGGATCAGGTGGTCAGTTAATTAACGCTTTCGCTGCCAATGTCGCAGTTATTACCGATGCAAACAGTTCGGATCCAGATGAGATGCCATGTAACTCGGCATCTCATCAGGATCAAAACCGTTTGCTACTGCGATTATATTTTGGAAATAAATATGAAGACATATATATTTATAAAAAAAGAATTTAAAAATTGTAGTAGACGCCAAGTTGTGCAGGCGACATGAGTTAGTGCAATATCGCCAGAAATATATGAATGCATTATTTCGCAAATAGTACACATAGAATAAGAGTATGGGAAGACGACGATGTAAAATGCATCTAATCTAAAGTTTTTATTCCAAATCTATATTTTGATCTCAATGAATTGCCTGAAGATAAGCTGCAAGAATACTGCGGTGAGTATTTTCTTCCATGTTGAGTACGACAAGGAATACAGTAAAACCTCTCTAAACCAGACGTCAAATTTGGTATAGACATCGATCTTGGAAACAGCTGGCAGCTTAATGCAGGGTGAAAGTCATGCAGAAAGCTCCTCTAGGAGCTTTCTGCATGACTTTCATCCTACAGTAAGCAGCCACGTGCTTAAAAGTATTTAAATTCTTCTCTACTAGAATTCCGGTTTAGAGAGGTTTTACTGTACCTGTATGGAGCAGTACAATATTAATACATAGCCTAATACCAACCAAATATCAGCGAGGTGAAGTCGAGTCAGGACATTCTATGTCGATGGCTGACCTTATGAATATCGCACACAAAGGCATGTAATATTTATTTTGTTTTATAGTTTTGTGATATTTACATTTTCTATATTTTCAGAAATGAAAAAGCTAAGATTATTATGTGAAATTACATTTCTCCGCGAGACAGTCACCTCGTTCCAATACGTGTATTTGTGTTTATCAAACAACACGTAGACAACAGTTGTATCCCTGACGTCATACTCATACATTCCAATAGAAGAGACACGGTAGAACTTTGTGAATTGGAAGACGCGCTCGTAATTCCTATGAATACAGAATAATCCCTCTAATGCGACCACTTAATGAATAAACATGGGTGTCTTTATAAGCAAGTGATTGCTTAATGCAGGACAAAGGTAATGCAGAAAGCTCCTCTAGGAGTTTTCTGCATTACTTTTGTAATGCATTAAGCTACCACCTGCCTCTACCACCCAGAATTATACCTCTTTTAGGTGGTTGCATTAGCGGGGGTTTACTGTATGTTATTGAACGACACAGGGTAAACATTATATGGCTATCGTAACACCAATTTAACTCTTTCGCTGCCATATATCATCTTCTGCATTTTTTGTCGTTTGTTACAATTTTCGGTTGTTTAATTTTTGTCATTTTTGCCCTTTATTTCAAGAACATTCACGCAGTCATAAACAGTTTGGATCCTGATAAGACGCCGAGTTAACCGATGTCTCATCTACACCCAACCTGTTTCCATAGGATATCACAGAATGATACGACATTTGCAGCGAAAGAGTTAAACATGGTTTGTAGCAGACACATACCCTGTACAATAATTATACACCCACAGCATATCAATCATAAAAAGGATACATGTTTTGATTTGTTTATAAGTTAGGTACCTTGAATTAAATAACTCCTGACCTCCTGATCGGGTGACATTTTGATTCTCAAATAGTCACCTGCCAAATGCTTATAATGAGACCGGTTGACAGGCTATGGCACCGGTATGTCGCATATTTAGCATTGCAGATACAAATCAGAGGTATGACCATGTATAATGACAAATATATGTACTTATATACAGTAGGATACATAAAGCTTCATTATGTCTCTAAGACTTATATTTATACTAAATTGAACGTCCGGTTTATAGAGGTGTTACTGTATACAATACACACCTTCTAAGTCGACCACTAACAGTTTTCGAATTCTAGGTTATAATTCACCGACTTGGTAATTAATCATGTGGTTCCTACCAGTTAGTGATTTTATACTTATTGTATATTTATTGCATATCTTTCATGACTGGGTAGATAATCATGTGGTTCCTACCGGTTAGTGGTTATATATTTATTGTATATCTATTGCACATCTTTCATTGACCGGGTAGATAATCATGTGGTTCCTACCGGTTAGTGATTTTATATATATTGTATATCTATTGCATACATTTCATTGACTGGATGGACGATCATGCCGTTCCTTCCGGTTTATGATTTCATGTCTATTGTATATCTTTTGTATATCCTTCACTGACCGGATGGACGATCATGCGTTTCCGTCCGGCTAGTGATTTTTATATTTATTGTATATCTATTGTAAATCTTTCATTGTCTGGATAGATACTCATGCGGTTCGTTCCGATTATTGATTTCATCCATGTACAGCGCACATATCCTGTGTGAAAAGAGCGCTATATAAATGTGGTATAGTAGTAGTAGTAGTAATAGGTTATAAAGACAGGTGCTTATTTAATGCAGGGACGTTCTGCAATTCTTTTGGCCTGTGTATCCACCTTCTTTTAAAGATACATTTGTTTATCCATACAAACGTCGCCGTGGAGGGCAGTGATACTTTCAGCATTCGATATGTTGGAAGTATTAGCATATGCAGAACATCGTACATCTCGTATATTATCAGATCAATGTAAAACACATTCCATGCATTACACCCTATTTGTCATTACATACATTTAAGTTCCGTATTATCAGCGCAACTCATTTAACCCTTTCCTTCATATAAACGCTTGTCGCGCATTTGTAAACAGAATAGACCCAATCCTGTAGAAACCGTCTGATCAGGCTCTGCTGTTTGCTAAATAAACAAATCATATAAACCTGATTGTACAGTATCTGCCAACTCCAAACGATCGTGTGTTTTATACAGTTATAATAATATGTATCAGTTCATTTTTTCTTACTCGACAGGTAAAGGGTTTAATACTACGGTTTATCATGCCGTGGCTCGTGTGCATTACCTCTGGGGCGGAGATATCTAGTGCAAAGACATACATATATCCCTATAATAAACAATAATTTACTATTTATATGTTAACGAATGTCTGTTCGATTACTTTACTAAGGATGGCTGCATATGCTTTTTTTTTTAATTTTAACGTAGGTTCAGTTTATTAAATCTCTCATCATAAAGAACACGGGAAACACATGTTCTGTAAAACCAGTAACCAAGGTGAAACATATTCTTCCACTTTGAATTTCTTTTATTACATGTATTACATATTACATTATGTAAGGTATAACCGATCTCTTTTATTGGATGAATCGATAATAACAACTTTGTGGGGTTCACTTTATTTTTACTGCTGACCAGTATATATCTTCAGGAAATTACTAAATAACAGTTCTGAAATGATATAAATAAAAACAACATTTAATCTTTTGTATAAAACTTAGTAACTCTTTCACACTCAACTTTCATTCTTAACATATCTCATATGATCACTTTCTCTCATGTTAATTATACTATCATTCATAATACTAGACTAATAAATACTCTATTCACTTAGATTATTTATTTATTTATTTATAGTATGCACATGTATAATCAAACAATATCAATGTCATGGCTTCAATTATATAATGTGAATACATGTATAATAATATTTATTAATTTACTATTCTGACTTAAATAAATTACTATTAAATAGTTTATAATTAAATTAAGTAATTTATACTTAATTTATAATAATAAAATAACTTACCAACTTTGGGCTGCACTGTTCATTAAACCATCATGACCACCAGTAAAAAATATCAAATCATAACAGTAACACGTTTTCCTTCTGACGCAATTAAATAACCGTTATCGCCCTAGTATCACTGACTCGAATTCCATTTTGCTTAGAAACGCAATGAAACTCGTGTCAGTTTAGCGAACTTCCTAGGAAAACTTCCCGAATGAAATCCACGTGTTAGATCCCGCAATATAACTTATCAACTCTTATAAAACTGAAATAAACAGTAAAAAGGCAGTAAATTCACTAATTACTATAAAATCTCACCATTCCGGAAGAACACCGAAGCCATTTTGAAAACGAAACCGGAACTCGAAAAACCCAAAAATTCGGACCATAACCATTTTGACCCCAGGACGAATTTAACCTGGTCACATAAGGCTCATGTTATTTTTGCAAAACCTAATTGCTTCTGCATATATGTAGTCAAGCAGTAATCCCATCACGATCCACAATGTTACATGTTGTTTGAAATAAAGTGAAAACATATTTACCTTGGGAACGAAACTAGGCAACAAATTCACATTAAAACATTCGTATGCAAAGGGTTAAACCTAATTAATGATTTGTCTGCTTGTTATATTAGACGTAATGAAGCTGACATAACATCATTACTAGGTGTTATTATCATCTATAATATAAGGATACAGAGTCAGTGAACAGTATCTGAAATCAATACCATCAATACCATGCCCATTTCGTTTTTATACACACTACATCTGCCACTCCTGAATTGGTTAAAACACATATCAATTAAGATCCGATATAATTTTTAGATAGGGCTATTCTGTTTTTATGAGCCAAATTTTTCAGCTGCTGCCTAGGACAATGGACTTTCAATTGTTCTACCCCAAGTTTAAATGTACAACGAATTCTGATTAGATTATTATACATGGACTTATGACAAACCCAGTTGTCTGTCTGTAGGCGTCAACACAAGCACTATCCATGTTGAAGTAAATATATAAGATTCAGTGAGTCAGGTAAATGTGCATAAATCGACCCAAAACCCCCTCCTCTCCCTCTCCCTATTATTACCAGTATTATTATAAACATTGGTATGTAACAAGTGTAATGTTAATAGTATAATGTTACTAATACTACTATTACACTTACTACTACTACTACTACTACTACTACTACTACTACTACTATACTACTATTACTGCTATTATTACCTCTACTACTACCACTATTGTTTTTATTACTACCTTTATTACTATTATTACCACAACTACTATTACTACTAGTAGTATTACTACTAGTATTAATACTATTGTTTCTACTACTATTAATACTACTATTTCTACTAATATTACTACTACTCTTACATCGACTACTACTGCAACAACAACAACAACAACTACTACTACTACTACTATCTTTACTACTACTACTACTACTACTACTACTATCTTTACTACTACTACTACTACTACTACTACTACTTCTACTACTATATTTACTACTACTACTACTACTACAACTACTGATGCTGCTCCGACTTCTATTACATATACTACTACTATTGTACACTACTACTACTAGTAGTTACATATTATTTATTTCACCGTATTACTAAACAAAATAAATATACACACTAAACAAAATAAATATACACATTACAGCACATATATCTGACTCCAAAATTGAAAAAGCATACTTTCTAGCTCGGAATGCTTCATGTGGCTATGCTACGAAAATGTCGAAATAATATGTTTCGTTTCAAAATTGAAAACCAACTTATGTTGAAATCTTTAAACAAATGAACGTATGTATTCAGTCGTTCTAGAGTTCGCTTAGGTTGAATGCTTTCGATGCGCGTTTTAACATGTAGTTACGCATGCTAACAACACGCACGAGAAAAATGGTACAGTATACAATCTACATTAGTTCGCCCAACTGAACTCAAATAATTTAACCCTTTACTGCATGAATATTCTTGTCTGAAATAATGATATCATAAATATTACATAATTGCATCAAATCAGTCAGGTACACGGTTGATAAGCTTGTTTTGTTTTTGAGAGGGGTACGTATCTCCTCAGTAACCATGGTGAACACAGAATTTTATTGAATTATAATAATGGATAAACATTGATTATATTTCGAACTAGAAACATCGAATCTTCAGTCGATTACGATGCACTACGATTAACAAAACTAGCCAAAACACAGTCTCAGTGCAATTAAAAACGTAACTACATTGCGTCTTCATTGAGCTAACGGAATCTGTGCGTGTGATTATAGTCTCAATACGACATGTCAGCATAGCTCCAATAAGATCTGTCAAATGCAAATGAGGTACTTATAATAAACTGCATGCAATTTCGTCTAAGCAAGCGCACAGATAAATCAAAGGAAACATCTGCATCTGTTTATACAAATGCGACACTGTAAAGCTAAGGTCCTTTTATACCCGAAAGATACGCATTTGCACGCATTTGTGTAAACCCAGATCAGAGTCTGTAATACGGATTTGCCTCCATTTATGAAGACCCAGATGTGGGTGCCTTTGTGAAGACCCAGATAAGTGTCTGTAATGTGCATTTGCACGAATATGTGTATACCCAGATCAGGGTCTGTTATACGCATTTACATGCGTTCGTGTAGATCCAGATCAGAGTTTATTATACGCTTTTGTAGCATTGATTGTGCACGGCACTTCAATACAGATTCAGATAGTGCTTCTGTTACGTGATTGACTCATATATTGCTGAAGTATTAACTCTTGGAGTGCAAATCTGCACTTAAAATGCATCTTAAAATGTATTAAATTTCATATTGGATGGAACTCAATACTCATTGCCACTTATTTTGATATATGTATTCCTCGTCCTTAACCGATTAGAGAATTTAGATCCAAACGTGTCTACATGTCTATTGCTGTGTTGTGTTTACCTCACACATAACCCCAAATGTATTTGTCGCTCTCACAAAATGTATACATAAATATCTACTAAACCAATAAACCAAAAACAATAAATATAGAAAATATCACAAAATGACAGTATTATTCAAATACCAAGATAAGATGCGTAAATTAAAACATTTTTCAAGAATAATTCCTTTATTTCTCCTACAAATCCTATTTTGTGAAAAGTCTTTAGAATCGTCTTTTCTAGACGATTCTAAAATGTGGTCACAAAACAGGGTTTGATCGAGAATCAACCGGTTTAGTATTTGGCTGCACTGATAATTCCTTTACACTAAAGCTGGACATTCCCAGGGGTTGCATTCGATGTTCTTAGTAAATACTGTTTCTGAACGACTTCCTGTCAAGATTGTCAATACTTTAATGGTGCTAGCAAGTCTGACAACATAATTTGCAAGTTAGTGAATGTCACTGGAAACATTGATACGGCATTTCAAGGAAATGTGTCATTTTTTTCTACGAAGAAGAAGCTAACATTTATCACCCGGCATGCGGCTTCATAAATAATTCCCATGTGAAGCATTGTATGATAGCATGCTGGCAACCCAGGATCTAAAGTGGTTAGTGTCATTTATAGCAAAATATAAAAGTATTCATTGACAATGTATGTATCAAACAAACTTTCAAATACAATTGCAAAATACAACGCTGATGCGATGTGTATTTATATTTAATTGATAAGTGATAATGTTTCTTCATTTGACTTTATTTTGCCCCCTATTCATCACTTATCTAAGAAGCGTGGGGTTTTTTCAGATTGTTCTTTTAAAACGTATGTTATTTGTCTATTCTAAGGGCGTAGATGACATCATCCTACACATTTATCAATAACTAATCCAAGTCGAATAATGATACACTTTAATGAAAGTAAATGAAATGTTATATTTGTATAATAATGCAACATGAGTATCACGACCTTAACTTTAACCCATTTGCTCCATTAATATTTATGTAAGAAATTACGTCATTAATATTGAATAACTGAACATTTAAAATTGTTCATTTACAAAGTGTTTGTCTGCCATTACGGAAACTGTAAAATCGGATTTATTAAACATAACATACTCTGATATGTCGGCTCCTACGGGAATCGTCTGATCTGGATCTACACTGTTTGAAAATGTGTACAAAGGCGTATTTATGGAGTAAAGGATTAAGAACAAAAGTATTGCACATCACTTTAAATACTACTTTGTAGTTGAAGAAACTGATCATATTTAACGCATTTGGGATGAAATATACGACATTTAGATACATTATTTACTATTAATCCATAGATGGGATTTTGTAATGTCTGTATGCAGTCATATATAACTGCGTGTAATTTAATTTTAAAGAATATGACTCTGAGGACATACGGACATGATAACAGAAATTATATAATATTTTAAATACTGTTTTAGAGATGCATTTCGCTGTAGAATAGTATTTCATTCGAATTAAGTCATACAGTGGAAAATACGCTATTCCTACCCATTTACGCGTTTATCTACGCGTAAGAAACGGGTAGTGAACGGTTAACGAACGGTTACGCGATAAACGGTTTAAACGCGTCAAACACGTAAATAAACGATTATACCAGAGAAGTTGCGGTTGGTGCGTCAGTTTTCCGTTTCATGCGGAAATTTCGGATCTTATCGATGATAGCCGTTTTCAAAAAAGTCCGAATGAAACGGGTTAGCCAAAAATAAGAATCGATTCGTTACTCAACGAAAGTTGACGATTTGCTCATTTAGGGAACGACATGCTCTTAAAACTATTTTGTACAAAGCTATAATAGTATCAGATATCCATTGTATATCAAACAAATGGTAAATGAGAATGTCTCCCATTTCAAAGAAAGGCCATATCAAGGATTACCCCCCTTTCGTCCATGATTACTCCACTTTCATCCGGGCTCTTAAACGATTAGGAAACGCGTTAAGAAACGCGTAAATAAACGGTTAGAAACGCGTTTAACGAAACGGCTAAGCAACAGTTAAGAAACGCATAGAAAACACGTAAGAAACGCGTTAAGAGGGTAGGAATAGCGTATTTACCACTGTATACAACATGCGATGCATTAATAAAGGTATATTCAATTTGACCTTTTGACGCAAGGTAGCTGTCACTTGCAAACGTTGTTTGTCGAGATCAGATGAGTTATCTAGGAGCCATCTGATCTCGGTCTGTACTGTTTGTCATTCAACTTTCTCTGGCAGGTTATACTCGTCCTTTTGGTCGCTCCAGGGTGTAGAGTGTGGTCACAACATGGGTTTGGTGGAGAAATGACGATTTTAATATTTGAGTACGCATCTGGTAAACGTTGTGTATTTTGATATATGCTATGTCGGTTGTATTACTTTGCAAGTCAGCGTAAACCATACAAAATACAAAATATGCCTCTACATGACTGTGCAATATACAAATGTATAACTGTTTGAAATGTTGACATTCCCATGGACATTCAAATAAAGAAACCCGTGTGTCCGGCTCACAAGTCACACTGCAGGAAAAGCTTTATAGCTGTTGCTGATATAAAAGTAAAGTAAAGTACAATGTACCTAGTTATAGTCTACTTTCAGTCCGAATGACCGCTCAGCCGACTGTACATTTACTCCCCTGGTCATTGAGTCATTGACCTACAATATTGAGTACTCCTAACATATGGCGCAATCATGCAGCCGCAGTACCGGCGAGTGACCCTCACAGGTACCCATTTTAACCCCTGGGTGGAGAGGATGTGCGGGTGAGAGACACGGAAAAGCGTCTCTGAAATTTCCGTGTTGGACCGGGATTTGAACCCCGGACCTCCGGACTGATAGTCAATCGCGTTACCACTGGACCACCGCCACCTACGCTATGTGTATATTATGTAGTTGAAGAATAGTTATGGTAAAGTATGGCTACTAAAGTCCAATTGTATGTTTATGTCAATCTGCTACACATGTATATTTTGAGGTTTAGCATAAAAAATAGCATATTTTAACATTTTGTTCGTTCGAATACTATACAGGACAATATCGCAGAATTAGCGTATATACTGTCAGTGATTCACGTAATGAAGGACTATCAATAAAGTATGATTCTAATGATTAGAAAAAGCTAGAAATTATACATATACAACTGGTTCCATTTCCTCAAGTTTCTTGGTTTAAGTGTCTCGACTGAGCACCACTATCTCGTTTGATCTTTTTCATTCTCCCCTAATATCAGAATTGGATCCCCCGTGTCAATCGCGGCTTATTAATCGCCAATATTGTTTACTCTCTTGAGTGTCACAAATGACACGTGACGACCACGTGATAGAATCTCATTTGCATCGTAGTGCATGATCTGTCCAACTAGGGATTTTCGTTGTAAATCTCGTTCATTTCTTATAAATAAAACATGTTTCGAGCATGACTATTTGTTTACTAGTGATTTGAAACCCGGTGTTTGGACAAACAATATGTAAAAGTGATGCTATAAATATAAGGGGACTTTAAGCACACAGCTATTGGATTGGTACATATAGTAAGACCCCTGTAAACCGGACGATCAGTTTAGTACAAATATCGGTTTTATTGACAGGTGGCAGCTTAATGCAGGTTAAACGTCATACAGAAAACTCCATCAGAAGTTTTCTGCGTGACTTTTATCCTGCATTAAGCAGAAGTACCTATAACACAGAGGTTTAAAATCCAATTATATTAGTGTCCTGTTTCCATTGTGAACTATTGAAAATATCGATCGCAATAATACATACCGTTTGTGTAGCAATTTGTCATACCTATTGGTGATAAACCAAATATATCCAATTACTAACATTTAACCATTTCCCTTATACAAAACACCTTTTGATGCCTTTGCAAACAGAGTAGACCCAGATCATACATTAGCTGCATGTTAAGAATTTTCACTGTTCGCTTATAGTATAATACAGAACTGATTCTGCAGTTTCTGCCTCAGTCAAAATGTCCTGTGTTTATATGCCATTGTAAACAATATTGTATTTAATATTCACATTGTTACTAATGTCTTACATGGATACTCAACAGGTCAATGGTTAGACGTGTAAATGGAAATTGTGTGTAATATTCACGACATGCCATATACTATGAGTTGTGCACCAAATCAACGCGAATAAGTCCTTGTAAAATACCTGTATATATTCTCTAAGACAATATACTTTCTATAAGCATGTCGAATTTTACCCAATCACTCGACCGACCCAATAAATATATATATAAGAAAACAGCGTATATCTAGGTCATAGGTCACCTTCATAACAGCCTGTACAAATATTCTGAAAATGGGTGATCCTTCGAAAGCAAAAGTAGAAACGCAAAAAGAGAAAATTGCAGACTCGGTTTTATTGAGTCTGTTCATGAGTAGTAATTAAAAGTGCAACACTACTCACGCCCCCTAGTACCGGCTTAAGCAATATTCAATTTTCAAAACGATCAACATCAAAACTAATGATCCCGAAGGACCAGAAAATATAACAACACTAAGAATGAAGTACGGGGCGACTTTTTACAGCCGCCACACAAGCACTTAACACCCGCCGTTGTGAAGTACATATATTCTAAAAATGGGTGATCCTTCGAAAGCAAAAGTAGAAATGCAAAAAGAGAAAATTGAAGACTCGGTTTTATTGAGTCTGTTCATGAGTAGTAATTAAAAGTGCAACACTACTCACACCCCTAGTTAACAAACACATTAACAGGAAAGAAACTCTTACAAACTTGAACATTGGAAAATAATATCGGAACGTGTGTGCGTTTGTAGCGGGCGTTACGTCGTTCTAACAGTTGTTCAGTCATATCGCGACCTCCAGTTACAGCTGGAGAAGACACCAGAGTATTTTCGGTTCACGGATCAAATTGTATTGTTCCGTGCACAGAGAAACACCGGGTAGAACCACCGACCTACCACAAGCCTGAATGGATTAATGTAGATAATATACTAATATAAATTTCAATTTATTTAGTACAAAATACTGTATTAGTTATTTCGATACAGAGATAAGAATTAAACAGATGTTCATAGAGCACTAATTATAACATTTTTGTCACTGTGGATTGTTATATGATGTCTTTTACCACATTATGATCGAACCAAATTAATGGACCCAAACACGTGACGCAGAGATTGTACTATTCACACAAAAACAGCAGTCTAGATAAGATGCGTAATTCAAAACATTTTCAGGACTAGTTCGTTTAATTTTTCACCAAACCCTATACTGTGACCACTCTTTAGAATCATCTCTTCGAGACGATTCTAAAGAGTGGTCACATTATAGGGTTGGTGGAGAAATGACGATTTTAGTATTTGGTACATACCTTTATCTGTAGCTCTGCAAAATGTGGCATCGTTGGTGGTGATTGCGTCTTGTATGTGACTTTCTACTGTATGTATGTGTATGAATATAAATTGCTATGCTTTCTGTAGGTGTTTTGGTGATGGTGGCGTTTTGTGTGTGGCTTTTCCTGCTTGACTTTACTACTTTTTCATCTGTAATTGGGAAAATTGTAAAAATACATGTATAGAGGAGATGTCCAAATTATATATGTACACATGTGATTAAGATATCATATGCACACATACAGACGCGCATGTGAAATGTGTATCTTTGAAACCCTTGACAGACGTACACAGGATACAAACAGTAGACAATAAACACAATGCAACAAAGCATTTCTATCAGAGTTACAACATTGTATGGGGTATAGACATGGATGTATTTGAAATTGTCAAATACACTAGACCATGTTTGCATCAATATTGAGCTGACACTTCGCCAATTGTTGAAACACTATGTATTCTAACGAAGTAGATGTCAATAGCACCTAGTAATTGTATGATGTCGCTGAGAGAGATTCTTTGCATCTTGATATGACATACAGACGAAATCATTAATTTCGTTGAATAACCTATCGCATACTAATACATATCCGTCTGGAAAATGTGTTTATTCTCAAATTACAGTTGAACTTCGATATCTCGAACTTGGATAACTCGAAACTCGAGATAATACGAACTAAAAGTTCGGTCCTTCCAAAACTTACAATGCAGAATTGTTCTTAATGTTTTACTACGCATATCCAGAAACACGCGTGATAGCTTAATACAAAGCTAAAGTAATGCTGACAGCTCCTATAGGAGCTTTCAGCATTACTTTAGACCTGCGTTCAGCTTTGAACTAGTCCAGACCAGAAATCGGATAACCCGAACTTCTGTTATTTCAAACTAATTAATATGGTCCCTTGAAGTTCGAGATATCGAATTTCCACTGAATACTGTCTTCCAGGCCTTGAAAGAAAGTTCATCAAATGAGTGGATCATACAAGAAGCAGTTGTAAGTTTAGGAGTCAAGCTAAATGAATCGCAGGCACTAGTTTCTCAAAACATGATTGAATCGGAAGTAGGCATAACTTGTCACAGATCAAAGAAATTGAGCAAACGGTGATTTTACAGTACAGCGAGTTAATGGATATTGAATTATATATAGAGATTGTGTGTATATTACAAATATCTCGAGTTATCCTGAAATTCCAGTTATCCGATTATTTTGCTTAGAATGCATTCGTGTTTCGTTAAATATATATCACAATGTTATGTAGTAATTGCTCATGAAATACAATATCTGCTGGAAAATAACATTTAAATTAACTAGATTCGTTTCTTTGTATAGCATTCCGTGAGCAGGTAAACTATTTTAGTATTGTAAGATGCTGAACAGTAATCTTGAATGTACAAAATGTAATGTGTATGACATAATAAAGCGCAACCGGACTCGCATTTGCAACAGTTTTGATCTAATCTCTCTGATGAAGATTGAACAAATGACAAATAAGTAAACATTGCGATGGTTTGAAGTTTAAGCAGCTACTGTTTCTAAATCACAGTAAAGGATGACCCTCAAATTAAGATTTATATATTCCTGACAGGCACAAAATGCTATTGAGAAGCGTGCTCACAATGATAGTTGATACGTAATAGATAGAAATATTCATTGTCATATACAATAGAACCTCTCATATATGGCCCCATTATACACAAAAGAGTCATTTGAAAAGCAGCAGTTGACAGAAATACAGAAAACATCTGTAGGAGGTCCTGCATTATACTATCACCTGCCGTAAAACCCAGATGTACATTTCCTGTTGGTGGTCGTGTTTGAGAGGTTTTACTGTACATACGGAGTCAGCTACTGTCATATATAAATATATAATTATCTATTGATATATATACATGCACATAATTAGATAGTGTCATATAAATACATAGTTATTCAAAATGTCTACAATACTTTGCACAATGCGAGCAATGTACATGTTCATATAGTTGTTGCCATACACATACACAGTTACTGCGATAAACATAGTTATTGCCATTTACTTATACACTGTCAGTCAGTTATTGCCATATACATGTACATGCAAAGTTAGTTATTATAGCATCTATATTCTCAACGTTACTTTTCAATGAACTTTCAGCCTACTGAGCAGGCATAGTGGTAGAACATGTAATCGACGCCTATGATTTATCAGGTATTTCCTTACAAAAATACGATGATAGTAACACCCAGTTTGGATTCTGATAGGCGCCGTGTTAATCATCTTATCAGAGTTTATTTGCTTCACAACTGCAGATGTCAAGAACCTGTGTGGCGGCCGTACAAGTCGCCCCGTTCTTCAATCTCTGGTCCTTTGGGGTCATCCGTTTCAGTGATTTTAGTTTGAAATTGAATACCGATTAAGCCGGTGATGGGGGCGTGAGCAGTGTTGCACTTTTAATAACTGCTCATGAACAGACTCAATAAAACCGAGTCTGCAATTTTGTCTTTTCGCATTACTGTTTTTGCTTTCGAATGATCCTATCTTATCAGAGTTTATTCTCATTTGGATCCAAACGTTTTGGATTCAGACGTGCAAATTAGTATCGATGCTGGACACTTTATGACAGTTCAATGCAGGGGAAAGACATGCAGAACCCTGCCCCCCAATTGGAGCTTTCTGCATGCATTTGATACTGCATTAAACAGCCACCTGCCTAAAAGGTATACATACCTCTTTAACAGCTTTACAAAGTTCCAGTTTTAGACTCCCCTTGAATGTATGTCCTTCTGTATTTTAAAAGTCGGTTTAGAAATGGTCGCTGCGCACTACGTCACTTAATTTATGACGTTACGGGTTTTACACCTTTGCAGTTTATTTTAATATTATTTGGTCTTGACATCGTAACCCATGTTGTTATCTACTTTACATTTTGACTTGGGTGAAGGTGGGATAATCGTGAGTTTGGGTACTCACACACCTAGTTTAAGCCCCCTCCCCCAGTAGCATTGTGGGCTACTGACCCTTCTAAGGCGGTATTCTTACTTTCACACTATGGTCTACATTTTATATGGTAAAGGTGTTTTTCCACTTTTAAATATTTCCTGGTGTGTGTCATATGTTGTATACCCGGACGAGACGCTGCATCGATGTCCCTTTACCAAGAAAGTGGCTGGTTTTCTAACCATGGCATTCATCAGTTATTGATTGCACTGGTTTTGAAGTAAACATTTGTCTTTCCAATTCCCTGCCTAAACTTGATTTATTTCCAGTGACAGTTCATGTTATGGGTTTATCGTATGCTGTTAGTAACGGTCAGTGGATGTAGGGTTTAGTACTTATCCCTCTGAAAGCGAGACATGCATACACTGTCATTTGCAAATAGTGTCGACTCCGACCAGAGAGATCCCAGAGCAGCTCTAGCAAGGGTAAGCTCTTCATAATGAGTGTAATCTAAAACTAATCACTGATGGCCAATTCTACTCCGAAAAGTCAAATTTGAAAGGCTTAAAGACACTCGTATGCACGTTAAGTTCCTCTAAAGAACGACTGAGTATTGATCCAACGATGCGTGGCCTATTGATATTGAGTCATAAGTCGCATTGTAGGTGTTAATCACTTGATTTGCCGAGAAAACCATTTAAATTATTTGTATGTGTTATACTCCACCCACTAAATGTAATCGTAGTTATGTAAATCAGTTTTGAACGAAAATGACTTGTTAAATATTCTGAAAGTGGGTGATCCTTCGAAAACAAAAGTAGCAATGCCAAAAGAGAAAATTGCAGACTCGGTTTTAGTGAGTCTGTTCATTAGTAGTAATTAAAAGTGCAACACTACCCTAGCATCGGCTTAAGCAGTATTCAGTTTTTAAAACTTATACAATCAAACAAAACTAATGATCCCGAATGACAAAAAAATATAACAACACTGAGAATGAAGTACGGGGTGACTTTTTACGGACGCCACACAAGCACTTAACACCTGCTGTTGTGAAGTACATATATTATGAAAGTGGGTGATCCTTCGACAACAAAAGTAGCAATGCCAAAAGAGAAAATTGCAGACTCGGTTTTATTGACTTTTTTTAAATAGCATGGTGTAGGGGAGGTCATTGTCTATGTTAGTTCTGTAATCTTTGATGCAATTGCTCCTTACACATTTGTAATTATATCCATTTACAAACGGGCAATAGTGTTGTTCCATGTCATGATGTGGAACAAAGTTCTTTTTGTGGTTTTCTTTGTTTTAACGAGGAGAAACAGTCCTCATTAGAAATCGGAGAGTTATTTATTCAAGACTATGATACATTCTTAGCACGGCAGGTAGGTCTTATTTATCAGTTTTCCTTTTACATACCCATGAAAGAAATACACGTAATCCACTTTTGACATTTTAATAGCACACATGAACCGATTCCCTGGATGTGTCAAGTACCATCCTTCTTAAGTCATGCTGAATAGCGTAACTAACTTGGAATCTGATGACGCGAAGTGATCAAAGTTAATAGGAAACAGTATAGTTCTGTAGCATAGCGTATCCCTTCACTCTTGCAAGAACACATATGAAGACAGCATGATGTTGTTATGATCAAATTGACATTTTAGTGTAACAGAATAGCCAAAAGGAATTCCTAATATCATTATGCTCAAAATCCATCGTCTATGTATTATGTACCGAACTGTTTTTATTAATCATTTTCGCATTTAGTGCATACTCACTCCCTCGTTCACACTGGCTCACCCACTCACTCCATAAATAGTCTAACATGACAACAACTGATTAACTGTGTTTCACTGCTATAATTACTCATCATACTAAAGCTACAGCTATACGAATCGAATAACAAAGACATTAGCATGACAGTGGCGTATATATGGTACTCTTCGGTATCACAATCGACGCAGTTTCGACGTATTTCCTTGACAAACTTAAAGTATTTCATTATTGTAATCGTTATAACACTTATTCACCATGGCTGCGGACCAGTCGACGGGATTCAATTTGCGGTTGATTAGCAGACATGTAATTACTCTTTTCGTAAATGAGACTAGATCGTAATAAGTTTCGGAATATGGTTTGATAAAATAGCGTCTAAATGCACTTGCTAAAAACGAAGGAATGTTCTTCCAACCACATTTTACGATATCCATCAATGATAATTTAAATACATGTATAAATTATCATTTTGATATCAACTTGAATCAAACGCATGTTTTTGGAAAGGATGAAACACAACCAAGACATGATTAGCTAAAGTAAATGTTGAGAAAACTCTTAATATCAAGAAACCTACACCTTCAAAATGCGTTATTGCGTTGCAAATATGTTTAAAGAGGGCCCATTCAGCTCACGTGGCAGATGTTCTATTTTTTTTACCATGGTGATATCAGCTGGGTGCAACAACTTATTACGTCTCAAAGACATGCCAATGTCTTGTTCAAATGATGCAACCATAATGTCATTGTGATGTTTGTCTGAAGAGAAATTCAATTGTGTTATACAATTAAAGCCTGGGATAGGGCTAATTACATTTCATAAAGTCTAGAATATCTAATACAGCTAATGCACAAGACTGTAGAAAACCAATTAGGTTATCCTTAAACGTGTGTACACGGATTAAATAAAAGAAACGGTACAAATAACGATGTAACCATTATCTTAATGTGTCTGCATTAGTTGTGGTTTATTTCATCATCTAAACATTCTATTGAGTTGTCCTACAGGCTGCCACTGATAATTCAATGTATGCGTTAATATAATTATGTGAATTGTATTAAGAGAAATGAGGGTCTTTCTGCGATCTAAATGCTGTACAATTTAATATCATATAATTAAATGTAAGATAACATAACCTGTCAGAAAAGCTGTGCATTGAAACCGGTGTGATGAATACATGTATTACTAGTCACTGATACCAGGTTTTTGAATACCTGCATTTCTTGTAAAACAAACTATATATGGATACTAGTTCGTCAAATACAGTTATTATATGCAAATATATAGGAAAAAGTAGTAAAGTCAAACAGGCAAAGCCACATACAAGACGCAACCACCACCAAAACATCGATAGATAGCATGAGATACACACAAGCACACACACAACTACACACCCAAACACACTCACATACACGAGATGAACACAGAAAACATGAACACACACAAATACCAGAGATAACATTCCATACATGAACCAAAGCACAAGTACAAAGACACGAGACAAACAAAAGTAATTGTGACAAAGAGAATACCGCATTGACACGGTCAGTAGCAAAAACCACTGGAGATTTAAACCGGTTTACGGACGTCCTAACCTCACACGTATCTCAAAGTCACCATAGCTTTACAAATAGTGTAAATAAAGGTATCCCCCGGACTTACCCACAACATAGAAGACGGTAAACAAATGACAATGTGTAAAACATAGCGTAAGAACTGTCAAATATGGACTCAATGACTTTGCTAAGTCAGAGCACCTGCAGGAAAGCCGTTAAGGGCACGACAGGGAAAAAGTAATACATGAGTCTGGTAAGCTCATCCCGTTACTGAGTTTAAGAGTATACCATCATAGAGTACTACCCTCGGCCTGTCATCGTGCAAGCAAAGAGGGAAGCGTAGCTACCGACTGTAAAAGGGTCAATAACTAAACATGCAGTGCGCTGCATTATAATGGGGTCATAATCTTTCTTCTTAAATGTTTTAATGCGTTTTATAAACAAATTATGAAAATGGATATGATCCCGATAACATCCCCATAACATTCTCGTTGAGAAATGCCTTGTTGCGGTAACGTCCGTAGATAGCAATTATATCTAATAATAAGTGGTAAATTTCGATAATAAAATTTAGAAAACGTTTTTCGGAGTTTGTGATATCTGTTTGCTTTTGACATTATATAGACCTGGTTCTACAAGTTTTATTAAAGCAAAACCATTCAATTTAGAAGTTTCCATTATAGATATCTAATTTAGTTAATAAATATTAATGCGGCATTATTTCTTATATAAATACTTAATAGGTAAAGGGTCAATGTATGTATGAAATGATGACTGTGACTACCAATTAGAGCTGACATGTTGTAATTACATGAACAATGAAATATTTGACCATGACATATACAGTAGAATCATATACAGTGAAGCTCACTTATAACGAAGTCCTCGGGATCCTCTGATTTCTTTCGTTATATCCAAATTTCGTTATATTAGGTCCGTTTTACTATATGTAATCAGAGAGGGGGAATAAATTCTAGTTTGTTATAAGCAGTATTTCGTTATATCCAAGTTCGTTATAAGTGAGCTTCACTGTATATCTTTCCATAAGTCAACACAGCATACCATAGATACACAGACCTCACCGGAGTTGTTTGATCTTGGTCTATCCAATTTGCAAATGTATATAAAGTGCATCTCCACCAAATAGGGATCAATTATAGAATTATGAAATTATGGCATAACTTGTTGCATTATTAATTACTGTTCATGAACATACTTAATAAAACCGAGTCTGCAATTTTCTCTTTTTGCATTGCTGTTTTTGCTTTCGAAGGATCCCATCATATCAGAGATGGTTAATTTACATGGCTAAGTAATGATCCATATCGATGAACGAGTCATCACATGTTCTCTCACATGGTACGGTGTTGTACAGAATAAAAAATACTAAATTTCTTCACCAACCCTATGTCGTTATCACTGGTTAGAATCATCTCGAAGACATAGGGTTTGGTGGAGCAATCAGGTAGCTATTCCTGAAAATGTTTACTGTTTGGTGTTGTGCTCCGTATTCAGACACTTCACATAAAGTTGAATAAAAGGATTACAATCCAAGCCTGATGTTGTCTTGTAATAATAAAGTCTTAAATATTTTAGGCATGTTATCGTCAAGCTGTGGAACAGTCTTCCAAATGATATTTGAAATACAGAATCCTACCCTCAGTTCAAAAGGCTAACCCGCAGCTGGGATGGCAACATGTGTGAATGTTCGTTGTGTTCGACCTAGTTTACAGCTTATAGCATCTATTATTTGCTTTCGTTATTTCATTCACTATTGTGCAGCATGTTTGTGCCCTTTTATAATTCACATCATATTTCAAGTGTTTCCTATTCCTTAACCCTTTACGCCATGAATATATTAGGCTTAGACATTTAGTACCTGTGATATCTTGATGAGAATAAATATATCCTAGTGGTGTTGAAGTTGCTGATCAGTTCCCTTGAAATCTGATTTGAGGAGATATGTGCTTTAATTACTTTCTTATTTGTCACACTTTTTTGTTACGTTTGCCTATCAGCTGTTTTATGTTTTCCTCTTTATGGCAGCTTTAGACCTCTGGTCTAGATCAGCACCTTTCCACACAGATTTTAGTTTTGTCTATGACCCTGTTTAAATTTTATTTTGTTTCTGTTTGTTTCTTTTTGTATACATGTTTGTCGGAATAAAAGCCCTACAGGGCTTATGTTACTATGGTATGTACTATCCGACGTGAAATAAAATTTGTCTATGTAATCAATTACTCTGCATGGACGTGTTATGTATTTTGTCGTGGTACCCTGGTAGTTTAGTACCACCATAATTATTATTGTACAGTAGAACATGTTTTAAGCAACTATGAAAAAAGGTTCAATTATGGGTCTATAAGGCAGATGATAGCTTAATGCAGGTCAAAGTCAACGCAGAAAGCCCCTATATGAGCTATCTGTATTACGTTTGCCCTCTATTATGCATCTGCCTGCTTTGTAAGATGCACGTGTCCAATCCATGTAAGGTCGTTTAAGACCAATCCTACTATATATGGGTTGTACCTAACTAAATATGTCAATTTGGGGGAAATCGGTGTGCACAACTTACATTTTAACGATATTTAACAAGCAAAATAAAATAAATTTAATGCGATAAAACTTATTTCAAACACCCGTCACACTGTCGTGAGTATTGTACAGCGATAGATGACATACGAAAGGACGAAAGTCAATTGGCCAATTTTACTAAAGATCAAATGACTGAACTGATCGTATGATGTGTACTTGACCTGCTTCAAGCCGAATACATTTTAAACAGCATGTCATGCAATCTCTCTGCCAGTGAAAATGACGTATTATTGCAATGACGAAACATTTGACGTTTAATACTATAATTAGAACCCGGAAATCCAGATTACATGCTATAATTAATTAACCACCATGACATTAAAAAGTAGTTCCAGCTACACAAGGTACTTGTGTTTTCCGATTACACAATGTACTAGGGTAATACGGAATTTCAATCCGGCATGCTGCATTTGCTCGGTGAAATACGGCACTATTTTAGGCAGAGCATTGGTAGGGATTTAATAGTTTCGGATATCCGAATAGTAGCGATTGTCGTAAAAGTAAGATCTTTGATCTTCGTCAGTAAAATGGGCATCTGGTCACTTGGGACCGACTGGCAGCAGCTACAAGAGATGTTTTTCATGAAAATGTAAGACCGTACGACAATAGTACGATGGTGTAACGACTATACTATATTATATTATATGTGAATTCTAACAACATGTAGATGACTTATTATAATGTTATCAACACAAATCCGGCCATGGCAGAAAAGTGTAAGTTCAGATCTATATCATTCTATAAGTAATCACAACGAACCCTGATCAGAATGTTGTTTCATGGGCTGTTTGATTATGTGTCTTCTGCTTACAAATTGTGTCTCTATTAGGTTAAGGCTTGCACAAAACATTCACAATAATGTTTCATGCCAAACGTTACACATTGTTTCACCGTATACAATTTTATATTTGAAGCCATAATCGGTGTGTCTACCGCAATGTAATAGGGGTGTTAAACAGTTTGGATCCTAAGACGCCAATTACTCGTCGTCTCATCTTTTTCTAAACTGTCTGCAAACTTAATCATAGATATACCGGCAGCAGGCTGAAGGTGAACGAAGTAAAACACAGTGTAAAGAGTCGTCACAACATCGAGTTTGGTGCAGAAGTGACGATTTAATTTGATTATGTACCTTTCTCTACTGCTCTACATATTGCTTGATGGCATTGTGTACATTGTTGTAAACAAGTCCCATGTTTTTACATTTTACATTTCATTGATACTAACTAATGTTTATCAAGATGGCAAGTTGGTTATCAAGCAATCGTATTGCAGTATACAAGACATTTAATCAAGATTCAAACTGTTTAACACACTGTCAATAGTTTCTCAGAAGGTTGGACGAATCGAAGTAAGTTACACCAGCAGAAGAGACCAGAGTTTAAGCAAAACTATTTCTGCAACAGTGTGATATTTCGATGATTGTTTTGCATAGACACATGGGAATTTTTATTTCAATCATCATGGCTGTTGGCGATTATTGCTAATGAATCAAAGCTTTGCGTGCAAAGAGTTTAAGGGTAACCAGCATAGCAGTTGGGTATTGAATTGACTTATAAGTACAATACGCAATATATTGTAGTGTCCTTGTTCGATCTATATAAATTATTAAAGTTCCGACCTGTCCCGTATGAACATAAATAAAATAATTTCAACATTCCAACTTACTGTTTTTTTATTAATTGTTTTACTCCATGTAATTAATAAAGGAAAAATTACATCATGAATATTAATTGGCATTTTATAACGGCACTATGAAGAAGATATTTCTTATTACATTTTATGCGTCTGTATGGGACGGATTTAAGTACTCCCAACATTGACATATTTATGCGTTACCGTTTTGCAGTCGTTATTTGTTATTAATTAGCCTGCCGAATAACTCAAATGCATAGTGCATAAAGTTGTGCCAGTTTCTCAAAATAACGCTGGTACTGCGATGTCAAATATATACTCCCTGAATAACTAATTCCGGTTTGTTGCGGCTGCAGGGCTTGGCTACTATTGGTGGACATTATTATTATGCTGGCAACTACTAAACTAAAAGAACTAAAGTGATTTCTTCCCTACCCATTACTGCTGAGGGACTGTGTTAATGCAGTTTACCTAGCTTTCCTTAATTAGGTCTATTGCAAGACTGGAGGGTCTTGCAGATTTTGAAATCATTTGATCCTGTTTTGCACTGCTAGCTTCACAAACGAATCTTTAAAGGTCGCACTGGTAAAAACGTTCTTCCACAAACACACCAAAAGGACAACTTAAATACAGTAGAACCTGCCTTAAGAAACCATCAAAACGAGGTATGATAATAGGCAAGTGGTAGTTTAATGCAGGTCACAAATAATGCAGAAACGAGCCTATACTCGTTTTGATCAAATCATGAAGTACTGCAGGCTAATGAGATAGGTCAAATACCAAAATACGAGAATTGCAAACAACTTTTGTCTCCGATTATATCTATAGAAGCGACTAAATGACATTCAACAATGTGTAACATTCTAAGGATTAGTTTGACTCTAGATATTGCATTCTAAAACAAAACGTAAGATTAGCCAAATGCAGTTCTCAGTGTTGTTATATTTTCTGGTCCTTCGGGGTCATCAGTTTCGATACTTTGTTTATGAAAATTGCATAATGCTTAAGCCCATGCTAGGGGTATGAGTAGTGTTGCACTTTTAATAACTGCTCACAAATGACTCATTTAAACCGAGTCTGCAATTTTCTTCTTTCTCATTTCTGTTATTATACCCCCCTTTTGAAAAAATGGGGGTATATTGCTTTGCACATGTCGGTCGGTCGGTCGGTAGATCGGTAGATCGATGATTTCCGAATGATAACTAATAAACGACTTGGCATAGAATCTTCAAACTTGCTGTGGTGGATGACCCCTACTGTTTTTGAGGTCACTAAGTCAAAGGTCAAAGTCACAATGACCTTAACTGGTGAAATAGTTTCCGATCAATAACTGCTCAAGGGTTTGGCTTGAGATCTTTAAACTTGCTGTGTAGGTTGGTCATGACCACTAGATGACCCCTATTGATTTTGAGGTCACTAGGTCAAAGGTCAAGGTCACGATGACCATAACTGGTTAAATGGTTTCCGATCAATAACTGCTCAAGGGTTTGGCTTAGAATCTTCAAACTTGCTGTGGTAGTTGGTCATGACAACTGGATGACCCTATTGGTTTTAGGTCACTAGGTCAAAGGTCAAGGTCACCATGACCTTAACTGGTAAAATGGTTTTTGATCAATAACTGCTCAAGGGTTTGGCTTAGGATCTTCAAACTGACCTAGGTGGTTGGTCATGGCAACTAGATGACCCCTGTGGTGTTTAGGTCACTAGGTCAAAGGTCAAGGTCACCATGACCTTAAATGGTGAAATGGTTTCCGATCAATAACTGCTCAAGGGTTTGGCTTAGGATCTTCAATCCTGCTGTGGTGGTTGGTCATGACCACTAGATGGCCGCTATTTGTTTTTAGGTCACTAGGTCAAAGGTCAAGGTCACAATGACCTTAACTGGTGAAATGGTTTCCAATCAATAACTGCTCATGGGTTTGGCTTTGGATCTTCAAACTTGCTGTGGTGGTTGGTCATGACAACTAGATGACCCCTATTGTTTTTGAGGTCAATAGGTCAAAGGTCAAGGTCATCATGACCTTAACTGATGAAATGGTTTCCGATTAATAACTGTTTAATGGTTTGGGCTAGGAACTTCAAACTTGCTGTGGTGGTTGGTCGTGACCACTAGATGACCCCTATAGTTGTTTATGTCAAAGGTCAAGGTCACCATGACCTTATCTTGTGAAATGTTTTCAGATCAATAAATGATCAGTGGTTTGGCTTAGGATCTTCAAAGTTGCTGTGTTGATTAGTCATGACCACTTGATGACCTCTATAGTTGAGGTCACTAGATCAAATGTCAGGGGGTCTGGGGGGTATACATGTTTTACAAACATCTCTTGTTGCTTTCGAAGGATCTCCTACCTAATCACCCTGTATACAAATTATATCAGCATAAAGCCGGATCTAGTGCTATATGTTGTCTACTTCCGAATCGATCAAGGTTTCTAGAAACAATTGACCAATATCAAACAGTGTCTCTTTGCAAATGCGAGTCAGGTCGCGGGATAAGGCTTACTAAGATCATGCTCATCATTTACTCATCATTCCTCGAGGCTATATGTGTAGTATTTTTAGTGCCAACGTATCGTTAATTCGTATGTATTAAATAAAACTTGCCGACCGCTAACTTAAAGGTCAAGTAAAACAGATTGGGTTTTCGTCAAATTCTGATAGTATACAGTTAGTTAAACACTAAGCTTTAAAAAATTCTTACCGTTTGAATCTAGTTTTGATTTAAATCGAGTTTTTATGGTACCGCGAACCGTGAATTTTGAAAATCGATACATGATTATCTCCCTTGAGTGACGTCACTTGTGACAGTCCGCCATTTTACAATTGAGCTATAACACTTTGAGAACGCAGTCATGGAGGTTGAATATGACAGTGATTTGGAGGATATCTTCGACAGAGATTCTACCGACAATATAGTGTCGCCGTACTCGTTCGAGCCAACGACATTTTCATCAAATGGCTTCCCTGATGACCAGGATAATGTGTCGGAGGACTCTGATACTGATCAGTCTGTCTCCGAGGAGAAATCAACGCGACCGGTTTCAGAATGGTAATTTTGTTGAAATTTATAATTATAATCAGTTATAGATATGCGATATGAAGATCTTATTCAGTCTGGTTGACCATCCTGCAGATATCTTCCGCTGTATGCATTCTAAAATGCGTAAATATATCTAGACTATGTTGTGGAGCAACCGGTTTTAGATTGACACGAATAAATTATATATTTGCCAGTAGGCCTAATGTAAACATATCTAAAAGCAACCTTTGGTTAAAACACCACTAATTTTCTACAAACCATAAACCTTTAACTCTTTAATCCATAAATACGTCTTACTACGCCTATGAAAACAGATACTATTTAATAGACCCAGATCCGAAGGCTTTTATGAAATGGATATGAATATTCGTGGAGTGAAGAGATATGAGGCCAGATCACCCTTTCTTTTTTTTCCATATGTCCGTTACAACTGTCTTGATGGACAAACGTGGAATACATGTTTTCGAAACTAGATATTTACAGTCTACTGGCCAGTGGCCACATTAAGTTCATTGGGGAATAGTAAAAGAGAAAGTGGACTTTCACAGCTGATATGTTTTACGCCAGAGAACCTTATAGCTTACAATTACATGTCTGATCAGCAGTTTCTCTTCTGAATGTTCAGCGTGGCTTATAAATATATAACTTTATAACTTTGCTAATCACATATATCACTTTGCTTTTATGAAAAGTGTCCATTTAAATATCTTGCATAATTATCAGACAAGTGGAACAGGCAAGTTAAGACCAGGGATCAAACCCGGGACCCCTCACTTACAGGGTGAGTGCTCTACCGACTGAGCTATCCGAACGGTTCAACCACATACTTTTTCACCTAGATGCGATATCGTAGCTGTAAGACTGATTATGACTAACGTCCAGTTTACATATTTAGGAATAGAGCTACGTTATCGTATCTATTTTTCACCCAGTACCTGTACCTGGCCTGTTACACTACTCCCCCACTTTCCTTGAGATTCTCGCCAAATCTGTACAAGAAATGGGCATGCACAGGGTCTGATTTTAAAGTTGGGCACCAAATGTAACGGGACTGGTGAAAAAAATGCAGCCAGACCAGGGATCGAACCCGGAACCCTTCACTTACAGGGAAAATGCTCTTCGGCCTCAGCTATCCGAACCCCTTTCTGTTTTACACCCAGTATTTGTACCTGGTCCGTTACAATATACATATAAATAACAATAAGGAGATTGAAGTGTATTCATCTGGTTAAAGCGGAAAGTTTTCAGACAATTGTCCGAAATAAAATGCAAGAATTATTCATGAAAACTAGCTACTTAAGCTTTTATCTGAGATGTGAACAGGAAACTTTTATAATAATTATGTGGTGTCAGAAATAATGTTATTATTTTTTTAATACAAATGTTATTTAATATTGATGTTACAATGTATAAGTCCTTATATTGATATTTGATCTCATATGATCAAGACATATGATAATCTTCAACTTGATGAAGAATGTCAGTACTCTTCAGACATATATGATTACTTTGATATGGTGATGGCTGGTCATGGCTGGCCGGTATGTTAAACACCCGCTCTTTGATTTGATGCAGGGTTGGCAAAATGCCGGCATTTATGAGTATTTACCGTGCCGGCGGTAAATACCAGGATTTACTGGCGTTTACTGGCATTTACTGGTTTTTTTTAATTGTCCAGGGGCTTAGCACATATTTAAACAATCCTAATGTGCCTTATTAGTTCTCTGATCATATGTACAAGTTTTACAAGTTTATTACTCAAACAGTACTTCACATATTGGTTTCAAATTAGGGCATATATGCTTAGTATCATCAGAGGAAGATGCCTATAGTTTTTGGGTTGAATCTGATCACTATGTCTAGAGTTATCTGCCCTTGATTACAGGGCTCTCTCTCTCTCTGTGACTGAGTCAGTTTTCTAGTTTAACCCTTTCCCTGTTCTATATTTAGTCCAAATTTCAATACCTACTGAATATTGATGGTCAAAATAGTTATAATGAAATATGGAAGGTGTTACATTGTAGCCATTTTAGAAACTAAAGAATCAGATCTTTCAAATTCCAATAGCAAACAGAGCAGATCCTGATCCTCTAGGAGCCATCTGATCTGGGTCTACTCTGTTTGCAAGTGCATGAAAACACGTTTATATGAGGGAAAGGGTTAAGCTTCAAATGAACCAAGTTTCATGAAAATCAAAAGCCTTACAGTCAGTTGTAGAAAACGGAGTAACAGATAACAGAAACAATACTGGCCACCTAACCCACTGCAAATTACTGTCAGATCAGCTCTCAAAACAAGTTTTGACACCTCTACTGGCCACTATGGTAATTGTTGTAAAAACATACATACACCTTTCGTTTAGAGATAATCATACACACAATGAGCCATGAAGTGTCAAACACAATATAGACAATTTGGAGGGGGCAATGATTGAGATTAAACCAATCAAACTGCAGTATCAGACAAAGGAGTTGGTCTGTTGTACTGATGATTTTGACATTATACCAGCAGAATCATGCCATTATTTAAATTTAGAGCTATACAGGACTTTTATGTAAACCAGATGAAACTCCTAGATAAGATATACAAGCCGTCTGATGAGTACCCTTGGCAGGCATGAAACAGTTTAAACCCTCAGTAAAATGGTGGTTAGAAATCAATAAATAAACTTATCAATATTCCACTATCCAGTAATTTAAAACAGCCTTTATAAAAACAATAAACTTCAAAGAAGTAATATATATTCCACCTTTTCTGGTAAATACCGGTATTTACCACCCCCGGTATTTACCGACCAACCCTGCTTTGATGAGATCATACTTGAAATTATTTTGTGTTATATTTCAGGTGCAGCTGTGGCAACTGCCTTGACATGCCAACAGAAGTAGAATGTAGATGCTGCCAGACAACGAACATAGTGGACAACAAGGCTGAAGGTCTTCAGTGTATAACCCATCATGAGGGCTTTGTGGTCAATTGCCTAAACATCCATGTCCTGGAGACCTCATATTATGACCACATCATACAGAATGGTCCACTCAGGGAGGAGGAGCTAATTCATGAGTAAGCATTTTCAAAAATAAAACAACAACAGTACAATTTTGACAACTTTACTCGCTACAGTCATGTGTCAACGAAGTAATACATGTCTAGGTTCAAACCAGAATTGAAAAAGTAGTAGCCAAATACAGCAAGAATCATTAAAAATTTCAATTATTTGTCTGCAAAGCTTGAAAAACAATTGTGAAACCCTCCATGTTAAAACTTTAATAGCAAATTTAATTAGCAGCTTTTTTTCATAATATGGTACCATGTTTACACTAGACTGTTAGGTACTTTTGTAAGTAAACAGAGCAGACAGTGATCAGATTAGTCCTAAAAGCCATTTGATCTGGGTATACTCTGTTTGCAATGGCATGGAAAGGTGTTTAACCATTTCCCTCATATAACGTGTTTTCACACATTTGCAACCAGAGTAGACCCAGATCAGACGGTTCCTAGAGGAGTCGTCTGATCAGGGTCTACTAAGTTTGTTAATAGAATTTGACAGATCTGTTTATTTGCTTTCTAAAATGTCTGCAATGTTCCACCTTCCATATTCTTTTAACTATTTTGTCAATGAATATTCAGTAGGTATTGAAATTTGCACTAAATATAGAACAGGGAAAGGGTTATATGAGGGACAGGGTTAAAAATGAAAGTTTTTCTAGACACTGGCTAGTTTGATTACCAGTAGTTTCAACCTAGCATGTATAGAGGATAATAATAATAATAATAATAACAATAATAATTTACATCTCACTCAGGGCTTTAGGTTCTTCTAATAGAATTTGTTTTCTACATAATCACACTAACCGAACCCTTTTCTTCACAAACATTCGTTTAGATGTTCATTATCACAGTCTTTGTAATTGAAAATAGGCAATTTTTCTTAACCCTTTCCCTGTTCTATGTTTATTTCAAATTTTAATCCCTACTGAATATTCAATGAAAAATAATTATAGTGAAATATGGAAGGTAGAACATTGTAGCCATTTTAGAAAGTAAAGAATAGATCTATCAAAGTCCATAAGCAAACAGAGCAGACGCTGATCAGACGGCTCCTCTAGGAGACGTCTGATCTGGGTCTACTCTGTTTGCAAATGCAAATGTTACTAATGCAGGGACACATAACAGAACACTCCAATGGGGACTTTCTGCATTTCTGCTGTACTCATTGAGCTTCCAACTGTCTAAACTACTAAACTTTCACTTCGTTGTTATGATCGCTTAACCCTTATCTCGCTGTGAAACAATAATGTCTGCTCATATTTGCTTCATTTTGACTGCGAACGACTCAGTCAAGCTTTGGAGGAAACGTTGACCAAGCAGCGTGACACAAGCGTTGGAGTAACTATTGACTAAGTGACAAACATATTGGATCCAGATGAGATGTCGAGTTACTCGACGTCTCATCTGGTCCAAACTGTTACTGTCACGGTTAGAGTGCCGAGATTTACCGCACACTATCTGCTTGGTCGTCAGTAGTTTTGATTACAAGACAAAGTGTCTGTTCTGTGCAACATCCTCCAATTTTCTCTTTCTGCATTTCTACCTTTACTTTTCATTTCTACCTTTACTTTCGAAGGATCACCCATTTTCAGAATATATGTACTTCACAACAGCAGGTGTTAAGTGCTTGTGGCGGCCGTAAAAAGCCGCCCGTGCTTCATTCTCAGTGTTGTTATATGTTCTGGTCCTTCGGAATATTAGTTTTGATGTTATTTGTTTTGAAAATTGAATATTGCTTAAGCCGGTGCTAGGGGCGTGAGTAGTGTTGCACTTTTAATAACTACTCATGAACAGACTCAACAAAACCGAGTCTTCAATTTTCTCTTTTTGAATTTCTACTTTTGCTTTCAAAGGATCACCCATTTTCAGAATATATCTGTGTCTTAAAGCAGGGATAGAAGAAAGAGGGCACATGATGGTCATTCTGTAATAACGTTAGAATTCCAAAAGTCAATTCAAAATTCTTGTGGAGAGAAATGATAACTGAGTCAACTTTTTGATACGCCTATGCTTTACCAGAGATGGAAGCACGTTACCGTCAAGCATATTGCTCACAATTCCGTTCAGGTTATAAAATCACAAGACAGTTTCAAACTGAAGAGTCAAATGATACGCTTTTACAATCAACTGATAATGGATATTGCAGTGATCCGAAGAAAGACAGACCTGTTTGTGTCAGTGTTGAAAATGCCTTCAAGCAAGTGTTACAGCAATTTGAAGAAGATGAGAGTGGACAATTGACAATTAATGACATGCTAAAGTAACTGGAAGAACTGTGTGAAGAGTCTTATAGCAGTGTTTACATGAAAGTACATGTTAAGAGTCATGCAGGAAACACCGCATACAAAACACACACCCGCCCAAACAGCACCACAATAAACAGTAAAATGTACATGTATATAAAAGGCACAAAGAGACACAGAAAGGCAAAACAAACATACATGAGGGGGAAGATGGAAATACCGCCTTGGAACGGTCAGTGACAAAAGTCACTGGGGGTTAAACCGGTTTTTGGTCGCCCAACCTCACACTTATTCCATACCCACCCTAAAAGACAAACAGTGTATATAAATGTATCCCCTTTCCGACTAATCTACAACAACTGCGACGGCAAATACAGTGGTAAAGTGCGTGTAAAACGAAAACATATTTAAGTGAAGTAACTGTATCCACCTATCACTAGTGTACTCAATGATGTGAAAGATTCCAGATAAGTACAGTGGCGGGGTAATAATAGCAGAAATAAATGGCAAATTGAACGTTGTAACATTTAATAGCAAATGGGATGAAATTGTGCATAAATTTTACATGAGGGCAGCTACACAAGACAGTGAAGGCAAGAAAATGTCTAATATACAAATTAGTAACAAACAGCAGGGAAAGTCATACTTAATGATATTTATTCCACTGACACAACAAGGAACACTTATCCCTCGCCATCTAGTGTGATGTTTCTCGAGGAAAATACCGAGTACATTGGAAAGAGGCTTCGAATCGTTTTGCAGCAGATAATAAAATATAAGGCCCCGGAAGCAGTAATTGAATCAATAGAGCAGGCTATAAATCTGGCGGCAATGCAAAGAAAACATATAGCACCTTTTTATCATGGTCTATGAATACAGATGCATTACCATTTTGGCTCCAAATTCCTGATTGATGTTCTAAATGCCGTGGGATTTAGCTCATCATTCCAAGAAGTACAAACGTTTGAAATACAGTAAAACATCTCTATAACGGCCACTAAATTGTGTTAATTAGTTGGTAAGTTGGGCAGGTGGCTGCTTAAAGCAATGTTAAAGTAAAACAGAACGCTTCTATAGGAGCGTTCTGTTTTACTTTCACATTGCTTTAAGCAGCCACCTGTCTTTAACATAAAATACTTGATGTAATTTAGTGGCCGATAAAGAGAGGTTTACAATGTGGACCACAATTCTGTCACTATTTATGGTCACAATACATTCCTAGGCTTGGACATACTTGCAGCTGTAACTCCTAAAGACAAGCGATCTTAAATAATTCCAATGGTACATCAACAAGTGAGGATCTAATCAAAACCGGGAAGATAAATGTCAAAATGCGCCACCGATTCGAGAATGTTGAGAAGACAATGGACAGACTCGTGTTCAAGAAGATTGAATCCAGCAAGGCCAAGTCTGCTCTAAATGATGAACTTGGATTCTTGGTTAATAAGGTATCTCGACCCTTGAGACAAAGTACACTGGCATAGTCGGTGATAATGCCGGCAGTAAACAAAAACAGTTATCCTGGAATGACAGAGATTGTGTTTCTTCCATTAATAGACCTCAACCTAAGTGACCTCTCCTGCATATATTCAACCTTGTTGTCTGTTTTTACCACTCCAGTCATCATATTTGACCCGCCTCTTTACTGGAAGTATTTGACTATCGTAGAGAATGAGTGGTGTACAGACTGTTGTGAGGCTTGGAGGCTTCCATACAGAGATGTGTTTCATTGGATCCATCGGGAATCTAATGAAAAAGTCAGGGCTCTCCGAACTTTCTCCACTGTGTATGCAGCCAACACAGTCGGGCACATGCTCAATGGGAAAGCAAATGGCACAGAGCTATTCGTGGACATTTGGAACCTTGTGATTGACGCACTTAAACAGGCGTAATCTGATATATCCATTTATCCAGTCAAATCACGTATGGACGAAGTGAGTAATCAATCTCAAGATTTGAACCAGCTGCAAAACAATAAAGTCAGGTGTATATGAAAAGAATGTATGAAACACACGCATGTCAGTCCAGGATTCCAGAACTGGACAATTATTGATTCAGTACATGGAAATGGCAGAAGCATTGAAGACAGACAATCATAGCTGCAGAAAGGATAGCGAATTGGACAGCATATCTCACAACTTTAAAATCGATCCCATACTTTACAGCTGCTGAAAACAATTTGTAGTTGAGTTATGTGTACCTGCAACAAATGAATTGCCTGGAACAACTCACCCAAATGTTTATGAAGCATTCGTTTCAGGAAAGCATGTAATCAGGTGTTCCGACAGGTTTTGGTCAGGTCTTTCCACGTTAAGCAATTCATGTTTCCCTTCAAATAGGCATTATTCGCAGTTGTTATCACTATATATACGTTATTGTTCTTTGAAAGAATAGTCAATAATAGAAGTACAAAAATGAGCCATGCAGAAAACACCACATACAGAACACACAGTCGCCCGAACAGCAACACAAGGAAACAGCTTCCACTTCATCTAAACTTCATCCATACTTCCACTTCATCTAAACCAGGTCGCATTTAGCACTGCCAGTACTTTGATTTGTAATATATTTCATTATACATGTGAAATGTGAAATGAATCAACATTGACCTTTCAATATGTTCGTTAACTAGATTTAACACTGAATATAAAGTGTTTTACCAACAGTAAAACTCGAATACATATAGAAATGGCACAAATCGAGTCAATAAACGTTAGAAATACAGTCAATAATTAATGGCAATTTTTCCAAGTTCCCCTTTAAATGTTCTTGAAAACTTGTTTCCTAGGTTACCATAGACCTTATATAAGATAATTCACTACATATCTCATGTGAATGAATTTGTTTGAGGTTGAGCCTTTTTCTGCTAGAATGACTGGGTTATTACTCATTATGTACGTGTCTGGAGGGGATTTTATTAACATTTGACTTGGGTGAAGGTGGGATAAGTGCGAGGTTGGGTACCCGTAAACCAGGTTTAAGCCCCCCCCCCTTTAAGTAGCTATTTTGGCTACTGACCGTTCCAAGGCGGTACTCCTACTTTCACCCTATAGCGTTGTTATTTAATATGCTTAATGTTAATGTTTTTCGTCTTGATATGTGCCCCGTTATGCTTTGTCTTGAGGGTGTGCCGTTTCTTGTTTGGTGGTGTTTGGTGCGGTGTCTTTTCGTATGTGGCTTCCCTGTTTGACTATATTTTCCACATTTATACTGCATATAATACTGCATTCCGTTTGTATTTTCGTGTACGATAATTCCATTTGCACGTATGGGCCGTAATAAGATGTTGTTGTGAATAGAGGACAACTATCCTCTTTAAGTCCACTAATTAATGCTCTCCGGCAGACAAGCAACTTGCCTTTTTTAATTACGATTAGTCTGCGGTCGGATGTCTTGCTATTAAATAGAGAGTGGTATGACTTCGTATTAATTATGTCGCTGCCAACTCTTGTCGTCTGCAAACTGTGTCATCTGCTGCAATTTTCAAGAAACAGTAACAGTAACAAACCGTTTGGATCCAGATGAAACGCCGAGTTACTCGACATCTTATCTGGATCCAAACTGTTTGCATAGGCAATCACAGATGCGACATTGGCAGCGAGAGAGTTATAGGCTGGGTCCTAGTCATGGTTACCGTAGCATCCCCCTAGACGTTTCCACGGGTACCAAATTGTTCGTCTGGGTCCTCAGAACATATTTTGAGCATGTCCCCAAAACTAAGCTTGTCCCAGGTATGTGTTATTTAACGGTTTCCATTGTAGCCCTAGGTAATTTTCGAAACTACATTGGTTAAGAAAATGCGTCATAATTTTACTTTTATAGGCAATATAAGGACAAAAAAAAACAAAGTAAAGCAGAGACATGAATATGATATGCAATTTTATTTTTATTCGTAAATGTTTTCCTATGAATATTAATGAGAAGGTAAAAAATGTGTTTTCTTTTTAGAAACAAAAGTTTGTTGTTTAGTCTGAGAGGTCTATTAATTTAATTAATACACAAGTATTATTGAATTCAGGTTTAAATTGTTTGTTGAGGTCCTCAACACACATTTTGAGCATGCCCCTAAAATAATCTTGTCCAAGCTGTTTTATTTAACGGTTTCCATGGTAACCCCATATATTTTTCGAAATTACCTTGGTTAAAACATGCGTCATAACTTTGCTTTTAGAGGCAATAGAAATACCGTAGTGTATCATCACCAGTTTCAATTCGCCTCGTGCAAATTGCGTCTTGACTAGTATTTGCAAATTGATCTCAATAAGACGTCGAGTAACTTATCTTATCAGGATCCAATCGACTTGTTACTGGACCAGTAGTTTCTCAAATGTTAACCCTTTACTCAATTTACGCAATTGCAAACAGAGTAGACACAGATCTGACAGTTGCCCTAGGAATTATACAGGCTCTGCAATAGCCAAAAGTCCCCGTATTCATGGGCTATTATGAAAAAAACAATGCAATTATCATTCATAGCGTCATTTGTAATTGCAGTTATATTCATTGAATAAAGTGTACGCTAATATCCGATGTCTGAAATGTATAGTGTACTACTCGAATATGGACGATGAGACGTCACACTGTCCAAATATAATTGTATTGTTATCTGGGTTGCCACGGGTCAGGGAAAAGTCAAGGAAAATGGATTTTTTTCAAGGTCAGGATTTTTGAGAACTGTCATGGAAATTTGAAAAAATAGGCAAATTGTCAGGGGATTTTGAAAGCAAAATGAGATTCAACGACACATATTTGAACCCTTTCAACCTGCGAGACGCATGTTTGCAAATAACAGTGTAGACACAGATCCAAAGGCTCCAACAGTTTGTCTGGCAAAATCCTCTAGCAAGTTTACGCCTTTCATACTGAATGGAATCTATAATTAAACATATATGGGCTATTCCACTTTGATAATTCATGGTTGAAAGGTTAAACGTCCTCAAATGTATTAAATAAAATACAATGTATGACCAAATGTCGTCATATAACACGTCAGGCAAATTTGAAATTATGTCAGGGGAATTTGTTTCCTCTGGTGTTGGCAACCCAGGTTATAAACGACTGTGTAAAAACACACAGTACTAAATATGTCTTGTGACGTAAATGTGGTTTGATTGTCGTTCCTCTTGCAAATACTGTAATACATTATTGTCTGCATTCCAAACCGCCTACTGACAGTGTAGTGTGACACTTTAATGAGTGAACTCGCTGGCGCGGAGTTTTTAAGAAAACATACACGTTAAGTGTCATTTTGGAGCAGAAAAGCATCTGTCAAAAGGCATGGGGCATCACAATAATTCCCTTTTATAGCAAGTATCAATGCACGCTAGCTTAACACTTACAACGATGAGTTTCCAAAAGACTATTCAAAAATTCAAACAGGTCAAGCTTATGGTGAGTATTTAGGGAGATTTCTACAAAAACGTTTATCATGACAAACAGTCCAGACCCTTAGGAGAGGGCTCCTCTACGAGCTCTCTCATCTTGGTTTACATTGTTTGCAAATGACATTAGTGACTCGCGTCCCGCACAGTAAGGGTTAATCCGATATATAACTGCAGATGTTATTGATCAGCAAATGTTAACGATTCACTCTGTACACCGTCTCGATAATAGGGTTTCGCTGTAAACCGCCACCTGGTAAGAAAATATTTCAAGCTGAAATGAATGACAAGTACCGTTGTTCTTCATTTACTTCTATTGATCCGGTCAACAAAATAACAAAATGTGTTCTGTTCAAAATGTGCTACTGCGCCTTTTAAAGATCCGTTTCCTTTTAAATATGCGGTGCTTAGAACGAGAGTTTTGCTAATAAAAATAAAATCTTAAGTCATACTCCATAGAAATAATAATAATAATAATTATAATTATAATCATACTACTACTGCCATCGCTACTACTACTATGGTACTGCTACTGCTGCTGCTGCTACAACTACTACGACTAATATTACTACTACTTCTACTACAACAACTATTACTAATACTACTACTACTACTACTACTACTACTACTACAGATGGTGCTAATAATAATAATAATAATAATAATAATAATAATAATAGTCATTATTAATGTTATTATTAGCATTATCAATAATAATAAGTATTATTATTGTAGGTTAGAAACCTTAAAACTTTGAATATCGAATGTTTAACCATTGTGTCCATTCAGTATGATTCGTGAGAGGATTTTGAATTCAAACAGTACAGACCCTGATCAGAAGGCTCATCTAGAAGACATCTTCTGAATAAACACAGTATACATATGCCAGTGATTTAAAGTGTAACTTTCTAACCTGGAGGCCATTTGTAATAATAATCATAATAAATCGAGTTTATGGCTTTCAAATGTTCCAATTTTAAACTGTAATGCCCACGTATATTTGGACGTTGTTTGGTAAATATTGTCAAAAAAATGATATTTTTACCTCAAGACAAATGGATTGTCACAAATAAATGCAAAACGGTTTATCAAACGTTGCGGACACTGGTCAAAGAACTCCCTGATTTGGGTATACATTGTTTGCAAATTACTGTAACTGCGTTTCGTAGGTAGAACATATTAACATTATGAATATTCTCTAATATAAATCCGTGTCTTAATGCTGCTGTTTGATTCCTGTTAAGTTGTGTTCCATCGCGATACAATATGTTGAAGCTAGGCGGTTCTCGTGTTCGTTCATGTTTAATTTTATATTTTCGTTACACCAGTTACTTGTATAAAATTATCAAAAACTTGCTCTAACAATTGTGAAATTGCCGTTTTGAAACTGAGCAAGTGATGCTTCTTCAATGGCGGAAATTAAGCAATAATTTACCATATTGTTCAAAGTGTGCTGTTCGGTGCGTTCTATTCCATGGAATGGTCGCGTAAATTTAACCCTTCGCTTGCTGAATTTTAAAATACATTTCTCCTTCTTTACCCATGCCCTGTTGTATAATTACATATATCTTCACTGTGTACAAGTATTTCGCTGTGAAATAACTGCTGTGGAGTGCACTGATTGCACAATCAACTTGTAAATAGTGCAGACCCTGATGAGACAACTCCTGCAGGAGCTGTCTCATCTGGGTCTTCACTATTTACAGGTACGTATATTGACGTGAATAGCAAGCGAAGGGTTAAAACCTTAACTCCATCAATATGCATGTCTACGCCTTTGCAGACAGGAGCCCTCTGGCGAGGGTCTGCTCTGTTTGCTTATGGAAAATATGGATATGGTTTTACAGTTTCTGCCATTGCAAACTCTTCCTGTTTAATATAAAAAATAATCTCATTTATATCCACGATGTCATTATTATTAACATGAATATTCATAGGTTAAAGGGCTTACACTGCTGAATTGGTTGTTACAGTTGCTAAGGCGGTAGCGCATAAACCAACCCTCGATTCATCAAATGATAATGCTCGAAAAAGAAAAAAACACATAGGGCAATATTTAAACCGTTCTTGATCATGACCCGAGGTTATAAATCTGGGCTCATTCTCAAAGTGCTCAAAGTATGACCAGTCAGATACTTGAGAATGAACTCGGACTCATACTTTTATACCATCCGACCTTGGGAACAGAAACGAATTCATTTTCCCAATTGCACATGTTCAGCAGTTAGAATAATAGTCAGTGCATCGAATTCAATGTCATTTGCAATTCAGAAGTGAATATCAACTGTGAAATCGTTGATCTGTTTTGTTTCAAAATCATGACATACAAGAATCGTGTCTACCATTTACGAATGTCGTCATGGTATCCGTTTTCTAGCATTTTGTTTTATTATAAGTACAGCTAGCATTGTCATTCTTTACAAATGTTATGTTTGCAGATGTACTATATAGTGGAACCTCGACATCTCGGAATTTTAATGGACAACACAAATTACTTTGTAATGGGAGTTTGAGTCAGCCTATTTCTAGCCTGAACATTTTCACGATGTTTCAGCTGAAACCATTCCCTCATAGGCTATTTTTCGATCCAACCTTTTTGAATAAATTTACCAAAACGAAGCATTAACAAGAGAAAGGGAAACTTGTAGAATTTTGTAGTGTGAAACCAATGTGATAAATAGAGCATTTGCTCCTATAGGAGCAAATGCTCCATTTTATCACAATGGTTTCACAGAGTGACTATTACAAAGTCGTTAAAAGTCGTCAAAATGAGGGAATGGGTTAATGTAGGAACTCCTGTAGGAGCTTTCAGCGTTACTTACGACCAGTATCAAACTGTCGCATATTGTTTATAGGTATTTGCATTGGTGAGCTATAACAATTCTGTATTACAAATTTGGAAAGGACCGAACATTCAACTAGATTTATATCAAAGTTCGAGTTACCGAGTTCTAGATATCGAGGTATTTAATTGACAGGACACGTTGCAAAGAGGAGAGTCGTTGAGCTGTCAAATGAACGTTTGAACTAACTACAAGGAACCACCAACAGTCTTTCCAACAATTCACCTTTACGGTATCAGTACAACTATTTATCATGCAACGTCACGAAATACAGTCACTTCCTACTAGCATAATATTTTCCACGTCGACGCTGTATTTTGTGAGGTATAGTGCATGTGTACTGACCCCACTGGAATGCAAGTTTGGTTCAGCCAATAGGAGGAAAACAGAAGGAGGAAAAAGGCATTATTAAACATAAACATCAAATTAACATATTTGCTCACCTTTGTCTCAACTATTTGTCCATATAAAAGGATTAAATCAAGTTTGTTTATGTTGTAAAAGTCGATGACGTCACTGCATGCCAACATGACGTCACGTAATACGTACTTGCATGTATTTTCATTCAGGGGACGAAACCGCTTTAGCAATCTTTCTTTTTCTTCATTTACTCCCTTTTTCTTGGAGTTGCATGATAAAATAATTACTATGCTAGTAGTTTGGAAGTTCAGCTGTATTTTGGCTCGTCAGAAAAGTAGTTAAATTCTCGCCAAGGCTCGCATTTAACAACTTTTCTAACTCACCAAAATACAGCTGAACTTCCAAACTACTAGCATAGTAATTCTTATATATATGAAATGTATGTTTTGTTTTTGTTTATTATTTGCTTTTTGTCATCAATACGTTTCCAGATATAGCGAATATGTATTAATTTGTCAACTAGTTGGCCTGTCTTTCCATGTGTTAAGGAGGTTAGATGCTGGCGGCATCATCAGTGTCTGTGCAGAATGTGTCTGATAGAAATGTAGGTTATATTGGTTCTCTCATCGATATTACTGAATAAGAACTGGGAAAATTAAGGTCGTCTATTGAAATACGAGTAGATAGTAGAACGTCTATTCGTCGAAAGCAAGAGGCACGTTTATGGCTCACGGCAAACATACTTAATGGCGTTCGATAGTATGAAAACTTTGGCAACCACAGACAAGATGTCAAAGATTTGCTACTAGGTGTCAAGAAAACAGCAATGTTCTCCGAGTGAAGCGATTCTATTCTATGATTCTATTACGAATACACAATGTGTTCATAACGGTACTTTATTTGTCACACTAACTGTCATGTTTGTCTTGTGCCTTTTCCCGTACTTGTACTTCTTTTATTGGTGTTTAAGATTTCCATCTCTCTCTCTCTCTCTCTCTCTCTCTCTCTCTCTCTCTTTCTAAAGTTGAAATCAGTGTTAATGCAAGTCTGTATATAGGTGACAGCTTAATGCATTGTGGAAGTCCTATTGAAAGAACCAAGAAAAGCTTAATGCATGGTATTTACTCTATATTGAGAAGCCAGCTGCCTTAAAATATCTAAATTAAACTCTTCGTTAGTAAACGTCCGGGTTTCATTGATAACCTGCGCAAACGGGTTGGATCCAATGTAGACACCGACTAACTCAACGTCTCTTCACATTGATTATAATTTTGTGAAATTGTTTTGAAGAAATTACCACTTTTAAAACTGAAATATACGATAATCTTTGTAGATGAAAATTAATTGGCGCCTAAAAGATTAAAATATATTTGACATTTATATAAGAACCAACACTTACAACAGCCGAACATATTATGGTGTATTTGTCAACACTCGACTGCATTTAATTTTCCACTGAGAGATAATGACTTTCAAAGCTTCGTTGTGTTGATTTGATTTTAAATTATTGTAAACTGTCATTGGTTGTAGAATATCAAAACATCATAAAGCGGCTGTTTCGGATGAATACTGGCAACTGTAATAATGTTTAAGTGTCACCGCTGATATTGGTTTCCCAATTCTAATATACTTAAAGACATAAACTGGCAATGTTACACAATGAACCTGAACCGGACCGCTAACAGGAATGTGGAATAGTTGCAATATTACGTGTGGACTGCCTTCTTACATATTGTAACGTCCTTGCCATTCTACATTGGCACACTCACGTTATCGCTATTGCAACCAACACACCCAGCAAACGGAAATAAGGCAGTATGCCAGCCAATAATGCAATAAATAACAAATAATCTAAACTATTTACCTGATGAACAGTTACGTAAAAATGGTGACTTTATATGAATTAGCCGACTTTCTTTAACACTTTACTCCATGAAAATTCATGTAAGAAATAATGACGTCATGAATATAAATAAGATTAATTTATAATCATAGCATACGGAGACACTAATGTTTGGCCAAGTTAGAAACTGTAGAATAAGATCTACATTAAATCATAATCAAACAGAGTAGACCCTGATCAGACGGCTCCTACAGGAGCCGTCTGATCTGAGTCTACTCTGTTTGTAAAGGCATAGAAATGTGTATTTATAGAATAAAGGGCTAACGGCAATATGAATAATTGAGACTGTAGCCATAGAATGAATAGTAGGATCATCTTTATATGATTAATTTGGCAAGTCGAGCAGACCCTGATTTTGGTCTTTTTCTGATTGTAAAACGTTTAGATGTGGTAAAGGGTTATATATATGAATGCCGTAACAATGTTAAAACTGTACACGCTCACTTCATCAGCATATATGTCAAAGCTTTGAAACAGGAATGTCTACAATTCAATATTTGAGTGTTGTCTAACTGTAGAACCTACACGCTTATACAGTAGAGCCTCTCTAATGCGACCAGTTAATGAATAAACATGGTGTCTTTATAAGCAGCTGGTTGTTTAATGCAGGACAAAAGTAATCATCTAGGAGTTTTCTGCATTACTTTTGTCCTGCATTAAGCTACCACCCGCATCTAGCACCCATAATTATATCTCTTTTAGGAGGTCGCATTAGCGGGCTTTTACTGTATTTGGAGATTATGAATGATGAAAGCGTCTAATACAATGCTGGTGTCGACATGGTCGCTAGTTTCAACTACTTGTTTTTTGGTGGTGGTGTCATTTACATCTTGGCTTTACACCAAAAATGACAAGGCATTGCGTTGCTTTGAATTTACACTCAAACATTTATGTGTATGATATATGTATATGATGTGTGTAATGAGCACTCGTCGTTTGCTGTGAATCGGTTTTGTGGCGTTCTTTGTAAGTTCTACATCCTTTGGCACTGGGTGACCTTTCTAGAGTCGCAGTGCCCTAAATGGTGTTATTGTGGAAAAGGCAAGGAACAGTCTATGGGGGTCGTGTTCATTTGTGCTTCTGGTGTTGCTGTGCACCGTCGCGTGTCATATCTTGGATCTAGACCAGACGCTGAGTAATTCAGCGTATTCATCGGGACCTGACCTCTCTGACACTTGATCAATAATTTTAGAGTTGTAATTCAGTGAAAATATCAGAAATCTTAGCTTTTGCAGACATTATTGTTATCAGCACGAGAAAGCTTTTAATCCTGTCACCAGCCGCTAAAACGACCGTGAAAGACGTGGCTGGATATTTTTGATATCCTACCACTACCTGCAGTTTCACTTTTCCTGAATACTATAGGCAATGAAGCTCGGTACCAACTTTGATATCTAGTCAAATTTGCGTAGGAATACGGAACTATTTTTACCCATTTTATTTTGACACATCGAATGATAAATGACGTCATCATTTTGTCTCTACAAAGTTTACACAATACACAGTACAGATAAAAAGGGACACTGATAGAGAGAAACTATGACATAGATTTAAAAGATTTAATGAACAATTCAAATTATTCTCATTTTTGTTATTAAAATGTTTCAAAAATACTATAAAAGAAACATTAAATGGCTTTCTCTTTCTTTTTAACTGAGAAATAGCATTATGTGTTCTTCTGTTGCACAACATGATAAGGCTATAAGAATCCATATGTCACATACAGTAACTGAATCCTAAATCCAGAATTGTTATAGAGCTAATTTATGTTTCCAATGGAAACCAATGCAGTCATGCCTATGAGAATATATCGAGGGCTTGGTGCAAAACTATTCTAACTCCTTCACTTTGTGAAGGAGTTAGAATAGTTTTGCACCAAGCCCTCGATATAATTATGCCTGTAATATTGTACTAACATTTGAGACACTGTCTGAGAAAAGGGGGGTATTGCTTTGCAAACAGTGTAGATCTAGACCGAGATCAGTGTAGACCCAGATCAGACAGTGTAGATCCAGATCAAACAGTGTAGACCAAGATCAAACAGTGTGGACCCATATCAGGTATCGCATCAATGATCAAAGTAGACCAAGATCAAACTGTAGACCCAGATCAGACAACACATCAATGATCAGTGTAGACCTAGATCAAATACCACATCTATAGATGATCAGTGTAGATCCAGATCAGATCGCACATCTATGATCAATGTAGACCAAGATCAAACAATGTAGACCCAGATCAGATACCACATTATGAGGTATCTATCAGTTAGACATTGTATAAGATTGAAAACAATTTACTAAATATTCTGTGTGCTGATGAGTGACAATAAGTGTAGATCCTGAGCAGTCAGAGACATAATGGCTGGTCTTGGTGCACACTGTTTGTAACGAAATAAGACACTTTATTACAGAGAACAACTTATTTATTCTACCAGTTCTACCAGCGACTCACAGCGGTCTTACATACAAGCTGGGCTAAATTACAGTCAAATATCTGAGAGTGAACAAATGATCTGTTCAAATCTGCTGTCCAATTTAATTCTTCTGTGCTGTGGCTGCACCAATTGATCATCAACAAATGCACAATGAAGAAAATATTCCAAAATAGGGAATTAATATAATACATAAATACTTGAATTGCTCTGATCTAATATTTCGACCACTAAGGGCCCTTTTCAAAGATTATCATGTCAAGATACACGTCACATTTTTGTTAACAAATAGGCGGTTAACAAAATCAGTTTACAATGTGTCTACCAATATTAACTGTAGAGAAAGAAGTGTAGTATATGCAATTAAATGCAGTAAATGCGATATAATGGTGTATGTCGGCGAAACTGAGAAAGAAATTCGGGAGAGAATGAAAGAACATTTGAGTGATGTGAGGCATGAGAGAGAGAAGCCAATAAACAGACATTTTGGAATCGGTCGTCATAGCAGTGATGTGAGATTTGTAGTTTTGAAACGGATGTTCCGTGCATGTAGAATTGAAAGACAGCTCCATGAAACTGATTGGATATGGAGGTTGAGAACGTACAGACCATTTGGCTGTAACATCAAAGAGGATAATGAGCTAATGCATGCATGACGTCGTTGCACCCATGACGTCATTTGATGAGGTCATTTTGATGACGTCATGACATTTTAAATAACAACCCAATGCCACCATGACGCTGGATCAACATTGTTTTCTTTGATTTTATGGCTGAATGCATGTAACAAAAATGTGACGTGTATTTTGACATGATAATCTTTGAAAAAGGCCCTTAGTGGTCGAAATATGATATCAGAGCAGTTCAAGTATTTATGCATCAACAAATGGCTTTGACACCATTGGCTCTTCCTTCTAATGAATGTGTTCATTTCCCTCACTGTGATGCAAACACTCCATCAATTCAACGGATATTAGAGAGTCTGAAATTGTAAATAAGCAAAATGAAGCAATGTAAACTTCAAAAGCAATGATTTAAGCTCAATACTTGCAGGTGTCACAGTAAATATCACAAACTTAAACCTCAACATTAAGTATGTTATGAAGTATCTTGATTTCCTGTTAAATCTTCTAATGTCTGCAAAGGACCATCAGCTAGTTTATTTTTGAAATAAAAGTTACTGAATTGCTTATCCCTTTCCTCCATAGTCAAAAGTGCAAACCACATGTATGTATATTCAATGTGCAAAAAACATAATATAATATCCATAGAGCCTAAATAATAAAGCAGGATAAAATTAATGCTTAAAACACAATCTTGGGGAAAGTAAAACAGACATTTGGTTGATGATCCTTCTGTTTTACTTCCAGCTTTCTTTGTGCTGTCATTAATTAATATTCAATAGCATTGATCAGCAAGTATTCATTTGTGGTGCTTATAAATGCACAATTATTAAAGACGCCTTTATAAAGATGACACTTATGCGGAGGACATGGTTTAAAAGGCATTTTGATATGGATGTTTGATATTGATTGATTAGAATACAGTCATGAAAATAATTTTCAGTTGTATTTGATATATGCTTTCAAATTCTGACGGGGCCATGGGTGTATGCAGACAGATCGGTACTGAAAGCTAGACAGAAGGGTACTGAAAACTGGGTTACCATGAAGTAGAGCTCACAGAGAGTCCGAAGTAAATACAGTATTTACTTTGTGCACAGAGAGAGAGAGGGGGGAGATAGAGAGAGAGACACACACACAGAGAGACAGAGACAGAGAGACAGACACAGAGAGACAGAGAGACACAGAGAGACACAGAAAGAGAGATACAGAGAGCCTGAGCCATAGAGAGAGTATATATAGGGAGAGAGACACACAGAGACACATACAGAGACACAGTGAGACACAATGAGACACAGAGAGAGACATACACAGAGAGAGACACACAGAGAGGGAGACAGAGAGAGACACACAGAGACAGAGAAAAAGAGATACAGAGAGACATAGAGAGAGAGAGAAAGAAAGAGGGAGAGAGAGAGAGAGATAGAGAGAGAGTTATTACCTAGCTGTCACTTATCAGCAAAATATCTTAATCCGATGACCTTGGCACTTTTTAACTGCTTTTCCAATCTCAAACAAAAACCGATGTTTTGATGTTTTCCAAATTCCATGTAGACATGAATTCCAATTCCAACAGTTACAAATCCAAATGTTAGTTTTAACACAGTTAATTGCATCACAAGACAAATTCGCTGTTAAGAAAGCAGATCTAACACGACGTTCACGAATGCTGTGTAACACCATAATGCGTTTGTTTGATAAATTTTGTTTTTCGCCAGCAACGATGCTTCTGATCGTCTCACCTATGTTCAGTTAACATGTGCGGGTTTTTTTTGATTTGACATGTTATCGTTTAGGTATAATTCGATTAAGAATATGTTCATTCTCACTTCGTATTACTTTTTGCAGCCTTTACTCATCTTTTTGTGATTATATAAACACTAAATGGGAGGACTATTTTTCTATCAAGCAGTAGTTCGGTCACAGTTCTATTCGGTCACAGTTCTATTTATAGAAACAAACTAAAGAAGAAGTCGAAAGGGTGCAAAGAAAAATTAATAATTTATTCGTTTTATTTATTTATTTTTTAAACCACATTATTACTGTAAAAATATGTTGTTTGTCACTTTAACATATCCGTCAGTGACCGGTTATTCTCTATATCTACCTACATTTCCTAATAGATCATGGTCGTCTATGTAAATGCCTACGGAAGATGTAGTTTTGTATTTTCTCATAAGTTATGTAAATATTGCATCAAACGAACTTAAGACGTATGTGAACGAGTAGCAAAGTGTAGCGGAAAGAAGCGGATTTGAACATCCTTAGTACAGATGGATACAAAACAAGAGAATTTTGGCCAGATGTCTTTCAATATAATTATGTTACATCTTTTATTCGAAGCATGAATCAGAATGTACGGAAAAGATGAAATTGGTTTACCTATGTTCTAAATAAATTCGTTTTTATTATTATTCTTATCTATATATAAGTATTAAATATATTTTATTTTAAATGTTCTATAATTACACATTGAATATACCCTGTTTTGTATATAAAATGTATCTATGTGAAGCGCTTTTGAACGCACATATCCTGTGTGAAAAGAGCGCTATATAAATGTAGTATAATAATAATAATGTATGTCATTGCGTCAACGATCTCCCGTAGGTCTGTAGTAATACATACTTACCGAATGTATACTTATTAATACATGAGTCTCATAGCATTGGTCTAGTAGCAAGAGTAATTATTTTGGGGAAATCATTTTACCGCTATCGCCTGCTTACGTCTGCCATCATAGTATTACTTTTTAGAATATATATTGAGTTTTCAAAGCAGTAAATACAGATAAATTCGACAATGATAATATGAATCAATTCTATTCTAAGACGATCCTTTTGCGAACGTACCTAACCCCAATTGATGTGAGAAAGATAGTCAAGCTCATCTGGGTAGAATAGCAATTTAGTCAAAATAAGTAGATACAGTACTTCTCTTGTGGTACTCACTAAAAGCAAACTAAATAATGACTCCAGTCAGTGCGGGAAACACGTCATTAATGTTTTAGAACACTCCCTGATTATTCAGAGTAAGCTTTACCTGCTTGGAAAAAGTCCATGTCAGTATGGCGTTTTGTGACGTTGTCTTATGATACTCCTGCATACGTTATGACATCATATATTTTGTTAACAGCGCTGCTAATATGCTGTCGGTGTTTAGCAGGCAAGGAATAGTTCTATGTGTATGTGTTGGATAAGTGTTGGATATATATGACCGCCCTTCATTTGTTGTGAACTGGTGCTTTTAGAGTGCCTTTATATTCAGCATCATTTGGCGCTACGTGAGCTGTGAGGATTCGCAATTACCTAGGCCCGGCCAAACTAAAGTATACTTTTCAGTGACGCGCTTAGTGACGTTATGTCTTGTCATACACTTGCGTCATTTGTTGTCTTTTGTTTTGGATAAGTCAACTACTTTTGCAAAAAGTAAGAAATTTACATTCTGAAAATTATACACTTGTCCTGAGAAATTATCTAACTTTATTTACCCTGCATATTTACAAATATATCATGAATGGGAATTGACCTGTATTCGGGATAATATTTTCAAAGCATTCACATTGTAGTATACTCTATGCAAATTCATGCCACACTTACACATCACATATACATGTGCCTTCAGCAAGTATGCATGTATGCGTGACGCAATAAAGGAATTCCGTTGTATTGTATTGTTTATAAATAGCTCTGCTTTCTTAATAATTAGAACATGTGAGGTAAACACTAAACCTCATCTCCTTATCCACCGCATATATAATCTCCAAATTTGACCACAATCGCGTGGCCCTCTAAAGATATTTATGCGGTTTGGGTCTGCTGCATAAGTAAATCACAGAAGCTAAAGGTAGATATAAATTATTTTTTTAATATGAGCGTCTGTATAGCTGGCTAATGTTGACCATGCCCTGAGGTTATAAAACGGTTTGCTTGAGTCTGAGGTCATTCTCAAGCATCTGCTGGTCAGATTCTGAGCTTGACCAAACAGATATTCAAGAAAGATCTCAGACTTATAACCTTGAACCCAGGTCTGTTAAATGTATGCAAATACCTTATCACCGGAATTAAGGAAACTATCGAATTAACTAACGTTCGTAGGAATCCTCTATGAGGGCTACGTAAATGATCTTGGTCCACATGGACTAAACATGTTTAAACTGATTTATTAACATGGCACAAGAAGTTATCTTATTAAAGTAAAATTCCTTTATGCCAATGCAAATTGTAATAAGATATAACTAGGGTAATTATTTACTTAAACAACATATAAATTGCCATAAGATATTGATCTTGGTTTTCTTGGACCATTGACAAAAGGTTTTATCTGTGTAGTGGCTTTATTTCACTGCATATGCACATTGCATTAAGATGTACTGTCCTTAACGACTTTCAAAACAAATTGATCTTTCAGTAGCCAGATTAGCCAAATAAGGCAATCACAACCGCATGTTTATTACCTGACATAATGCTGACGTTTCACATACAGGGTCTTAGGTTTGTTAAATGTGGCATTCTAAATAGGAATATTTGAAGTGCTATGACTTAAGATTTCAAGTGTAATTCAAACATTACCCTAGTTATGAATACCACATGCATACAAAGTGGCCAACAAAGGTATTGTATTACTATGACAGGTTCAATATGCTACATGTTGGAAAATGAACATTTGTTCAACCATTACTCTCATATTAACGCGCTTTACTGACTTTCCAAACATAGTAAATCCAGCCATGAGCCGTCTGAGCAGTGTCTACTTTATTTCTGTATGATATTTTATAGATCGGCTTATGGTCAAGCTGCCCTACGTTCATTGTTCATGTGCTGTTAATATTCATGGTGTCATTATTTGTTACATGCATATGCATTAGCGGGGGTTTACTGTACATTAAATAATCATTGTCCCCTTGTATGACTTCTATTCTATTTATTTGTTTTAAAAAAGAAACAAAACATCTCGAAACTGCAAGATAAATGACATCTTGCGCTAATTTTAAGTTATTAGTGTTTAAACGATGATATTATTCATTCCATTGCAACATAAAACTACTTTAAAACACATAAATAACGTAAAATATCCTCCAATTTGAATGGTATTCGGACATGTTTTTGAGCCGAGTCGAGTCTTTCAGACCGTTTTTTACTTTCCGACATTCGGTGATTGGCTCTTTATCTTTGCACTTGTCTGCAACTTCCAATAAGATACAGTTATTGCCCACTCTCCAAAAGTGTAAACATTGGCTTAATTGGTAGTATATGATCATTAATTATTACGCTGGTCCGAAAATTATTGACAGACCTTTTTTCAACAGAAATGTATTTCAAAGTTTAACGGTTGGTCTGTGATAAAACAAAACACTTAGACGAAGATTCTTCATGCCTGCACCCATATACATATTTGGTAAAACAAACATTTCAATCGGGTTCAAACATACTTGTTAGTGTGATTAGAACAACCATTTGCCTTGCAAATATAAGTACACATCAAAATTTAATACAAATATGTTTAGTGTTATTTATAACAGAACCTCTCTAAATTCTAGAAAACAGGATTTTAGATACATTAAGTAGTTGCATGATTTTATTTTGCATTAAGCTGCCACTTGTCTACAAGACCGATATCCATACTAAAGTTAGAGGGATGTTCATACTGCTAGCGATATGCTGATACTGTGTCATGAACCTGCTGTGACAATCGTAAATAAAACATGCCACTATACATCGACAGGCTATGTGACTGTAGACATGCGTTTAGTATTATCTGCCCTGCTGGAAGAAGAATATTTATTGCGGATAGTCCGACTGCCTTATTCAAACTTTTGCCGTACCAATACGCTAGTTTTGACACGAATCCTTGCGATGCATATTTTATGAGAGCCGTGAGAGGTGATAGAGTCGTGGACAGTATCGTCCTTTGAAACAGTGTTGATTTATTAGACGTTTTAAGGCTAAGCTACAGCTTTAGACATTATATACTTGCATTATACGTTGAACACAAGTGCTCAATCTTTGAAATGATCTTCTTTATCCTTTGAATCAACTGCCACCGATTCCTGTATCGTGTCATCATTAAGCATATGATTTTCTTCTACAGGATCAGTCTGATCAGGGGATGTTCTATTTGCATATGCAGTTATTATAGATCTGACGCTTTAGTTTCAACCAATATCAAAACACCCTGTGTACATATGTTATTATAAAAAACAGCCAATAAATATTTAGACACGATGTTACTATTTCTCAAATTAATATTCAACTGGAACATATGGTACAGTTTTCTATAACTTCCTATATAGTATGTCCAGTGTCATCAGGAAATCCCTTTACACCACATTAAAAAACGATAACAGTATTGAAATGTTGACATCTTATCCTATCTAACCTAATTACCAGACTACAATTTATCATTTACGACAGCTCAATCGCTTATTGACAGCATAGGTCGCGTGTTAATTATAGTCCCCTCTCTGCGGTGTGGTTTTTCGAAGACTAAATACAATGTTGGTGTCTTCTTAGAGCAGGTTAGCATTTATCAAGCGGCATGAGACATCACAAATGTTTCCCCAGTGTGGCGATGTATAATTACATGCTGAGTACTTGGGATCGAAAGTAGAAGGCAATATTGGTCGGAAAATATAACCTTAAACGTCTCGCTATGTACCCATATCCATATGACGTTTCAAATGTTGTGTGGAGGGCGGAGTTTAGCTGATGAATATTCACGTATGGCCCCGCCCCTAATGATAAAAGCTATTTTATTAGATGTGTAAAATAGGGCAAATTAATTGGTACGCCAAATAGTGGAAAAGTATTTGGTATATAACCGTCTGATATGTTCTCTGTTTACAAAATATTTTGTATACATTTCTATGGGCCTCGTTAGCTTATTAGTAAATCGTCCGACTGCCAATGATGAAGTTCTGAGTTCGAGCCGAAAACGAGTCACCAATATTATTTGCAAACAGTGTAGATCCAGATGCGAGCGTTCCGAGAGGATGCCTTCATTGTTTGTCATGCTACACGCTTATTTTAAAATACATGTTTAAGAGTGTATAAACCTTTATATATAGTAAATACCCAATAAACTGCACGTTAAAATGTGTATAAACCTTTACATACAATAAATACCCTATACAATGCACGTTAAATTGTATATAAACATCGGTCTTGTAGAGAAATGGCAGCTTAATGCAGGGTGAAAGGCGTACACAAGACTCATCTAGGAGCTTTCTGTATGACTTTCACCCTGCATTAAGCAGCCACCTGCCTAAAAGTATCTTAAGTCTTCTCTACTAGAATTACGACGTGAATGGGGTTTACTGTAACTGTTATTTGCTTCGAAATTATTCACCTATCTTAGCACAAATGTCCCTAATTTGCAATAGTTAAGATTTGAGTGCTAGATCCTTGTAAGTCTGTATCACATCGGCTTATTCTTATTTGCTACATTCGTATGTTTGTTATTAAATCATTTGATACCAGTTTATTTAAGTCTTTCGATGCCAAATGTTTGCAAAAGGCTTCGTCTGCTACTGTTTTCGTTTGTTTAATTATATTCCATCTTCTTAACACCATTTCCACAGTAACAAGTGTGGACCCTGAGGGGACGCCGAGTGATTCGGTGTCTCATATGGGTCGAAACTGTTTGCATCTAGGTAAACATGGATAATATATTGGCAGCAAAAAGTTTAACAGTACAGACACAAAGCCCGAGTCAACTATAAAATGCTTTCTGGTTTTATGCTCTTGGGATGGTCCTCTATAATTATGGTACATTGGAGCTAAATAGTCAGGCTAAGAATGCGTAATTCGTCATGCATGAAAATGCTTCAGATGCATTGCTACATGTAAACTAATTAAATCTACCAATGATCAGGGTAATCAATAGTACAGTAACCTCTCTAAAGTGGACGTTCAATCTCGTATAAATATCGGCTTTGGAGACAGATGGCAGCTTAATGCAAGGTAAAAGTCATGCAGAAAGCTTCTCTGGGAGTTTTCCGCATTATTTTCACCCTGCGTTAAGCACTCATCTGCCTAAATGTATTTTAATTATTCTTTACTAGAATTCCGATTTTGGGGGGCTTACTGTATACGCTGTTCCTTATCCAGTATAGAAAACTTGTTGTGGGGGAAGTCTGGCAGGGATACCTTTATTTACACTATTTGTTACGCTCGTAAGCTAGGGTGACTTTGAGATAAGTGGGAGGTTAGGACGTCCGTGAACCGGTTTAACCCCCAAGGCGGTACTCTCATTGTCACCATTGCTTTTGTGTTTGTTTTGTGTATTTGTGTTTGTGCTTTTGTTCGTGTTTGATGTTTTTTGTCTCGTGTGTGTTTGTGTGTGTTTGGTTGTGTGGATGTGTTGCTTGCTATCTGTTGGTGTTTTGGCGTTAATTGCGTTTTGTATTTGTCTTTTAATTTCTGTGTCCTTTAGAAACGAATTCGTTGAAACAATATGTGCAATTTAATGATTTAAACTATATATATTTGGATTAGTGACGGTGAATACGGTTACATTACTTGAAATGCTTATTCAAGAATATAATGCAGTAAATGTCCTCTAAAATGGCCAATTCTGTATAAGAAAGTGGTTGCTTAATGCGAGGGAACGGTATGCAGAATATTGCTTTTAACCCTCTCCTACACATAAACGCCTATTCACGCATTTACAAACGGAGGAGACCAATATTAGACGGCTCCTATAGGAACTGTCTGAACAGGGTCTGCTCTGTTTGTTAAGGGAGTTTGAAAGACCTGTTTCTTTACATTCTAAAATGGCTACAATGTCCACCTTCCATATTACATTATAACTACTTTGTTCATGAATATTCAGTAGATATTAAGATTAGGTATAATTATAGACCAGAGAAAGGTTTAAGACCCAGACTTAAATCTAAGTGGTCGTTTTCGACCGGTTTTACTGTACATAAATACATTTTACGGTATTGTGTATTTTGTTGGCATTGATGTTTAACCCATTCCCTCATATTGACGCCTTTTGACGCCTCTATCTAAATCACTTATTGAAACCATTGTGAGAAAAAGAGCATTTTGCTCCATAGGAGAAAATGCTCTATTTATCACAATGGTTTCAAAACTACATAAACTCTAAAAATTTACCTTTTCTGTAGTTAAGGCGCCTTTTCGGTAGACAAATTCAAAGAGATTGGCTCTAAAATAGCCTATGAGGGAGTGGGTTAATACGTATGATACTGGATTCGTAACATTGTGGGAATAATACACATGGTTAACACTTTCCTAAATGAACATTTATAAATGAATCATGAATCACTTCATTTATTTTGACGTAAACGTTTCAAAGGAGTTTGGCTTTGACAAAACCTGTAGTGTCAGATGTATTCTAATTTCATAAAAAAGGAGCAGGTTCTAGTCAGACGGATCCTAAAGGGGCATTCTTATCTGTGCCTGACAAGGCGTTCAAGTGAGGGGACATGTTAAAACACACCAACCGATATTAATCAGATGCTAGAAAAAAGTGCCACGTAATAACTGATGAAGGTTGTCTAACCAGATTGGTATAATTTGTTTCCCCGAATGTAGGTCATTTCGTATTAAGTCAGATGGGACTATGTTAATAAATACAGTTTGGTTGGGGGGGGGGGGGGGGGGTTTCTGGTCTCAGATAGGGCGGGAACAATACGTGAAATTTACTACTATTTGGATGAATGACGATGAAGACGGTTACGTGACTAGAATTTTTCATTCAAGAACACAATACAGTTTAGCCCAACTAAAGCGACCACTTTATGAATGAATATAGCTGTCTTTATAAGCAGAGGTGTTCGCTTAATGCAGGATGAGAGTAAAGCAGAAAGCTCTCGCAGGTGCTTTCTGTGTAATGTTTTGTTTGCGTAAGTGTTTTACTGTTCATACAGAGGTCCAGTTACGATGCGTAACTTTTCAAGTACGGCTCCTTCATTTCTCCACCAAACCCTATACTTTGACCACTTTTTATACGCCCGTTTGAAAAAACGGTACGTATTATGGAATGGCGCTGTCTGTCTGTACACCTGTCTGTCCGTCTGTAAACATATCTAACTCAAGTTCTGCTTCGTGAATCCTCAAATTTCACCACAATGTTTATCTGGACATGCTACAGTAGCATGCCTAGTCCCGGTACGTATATCCAAGGTCAAGGTCGCATAATTGGACTTTAGCATTTGCGTTTGGCAAATATGTTAAATGTCTGTCTGTCTGTCTGTAACATTTCTAACTCAAGTTCTACTTGGTGGATCCTTCTCAAATCTCACCATAATATGTATCTTGACACGCTACAGTAGCATTGGTGTGTCTCGGTATGCACATGTATATTTAAGTCAAGGTCACACTTAGAATTTGCGTTTAGCATTTGCGTTAAGCAAATATGTTAACCTCAATTTATGTTGATTTTTTTGTACGTCCAATTATTGACATAACCCTTTGAGATAAAGCTTTGAAACTTGTTCACCATCACAAGCTGTACCTGTAGAGAACACAACTCTGTCAAGCATTTTGACAGAATTATGACCCTTTTTAACGTAGAATTTTTGGTTAAGATTTTTGTTAAAGTAAACTTATTTACATATCCTATTGAGATAACGCGTTGACACTTGGAACACTTGTTGACCATTACAAGCTTTACCTGTAGGCAGGGGTACATAACTCTGTCAAGCATTTTGACAGAGTTAGGATCCTTTTTAAACTTAGAATGTTTGGTAAAGGTTTATGTTACATACCCCTTTAAGATAAAGCCTTAAAACTTGGAACATTTGTCTACCATCACAAGCTTCATCTGTTTGAAAAGAAAACAAGATGTATTATAGAATGGCACTGTCTGTCCGTCTGTTTGTAACATCTCTAACTCGAATTCTGCTTAGTAGATCCTTCTCAAATTACACCACAATGTTTAAGTGGACATGCTACAGTAACATGGGTGTGTTCCAGTATGTATATCCAAGGTCAATGTCGCACAATTGGTCTTATAATTTGCGTTTAGCAGTGTGTTTAGCAAATATGTTAACCCCAGCTTATGTTTAACAAGGTCTTACACGGGCGTATAGTGTGCCCACTGGAACTCTTGTTAGAATCGTCTCGGAGAGACGACTCTTACGAGTGGTCACAGCATAGGGTTTGGTGGAGAAATGGCGATTTTATTATTTTAATACACACCTTTATCTGTAGCTCTGTTCATTAATACAGTTCATGGCATCATGTGATATAGTTGCGATGTTGTTTTATAAGTATGCTATTTTGTTGCTATTGTTTGCCCTTTTGTTAATGAACAGTTTTGCGTGGAATGGTTACCAGATGAATATACATTACCTTCATTTTTATAAGATAATTGTTTTCAAGGAATTGTGCTTGACAAAACCGATAGGATCATGTCTATATAATTCAATAATCAAGCAGAGCAGATCCAGCTCAGATGGCTCCTACAGGAGCGGTGTAATCTGGGTCTACTCCGTTTACAAAAGCGTTTATATGAGGGAAGGGTTTGTAAGTTACCGACTGACATTAAACAGATTCTGGATAAAAACATTCTCATATAAGCGATTGTTAATGAACTTCAATCAAACATTATAGAAAAGCTTAACCAAAGCAATAAAAGTTGACCGATGTCTGAAAAGGAAAAGGAAGTATACTCGTTCACACTAAATTTTAGTTTCCGTTCGTGTTTTATATTAAGGCGCACTGCAAGCAAAATATTATAGAAAAGCTTTACCAGAGCATTAAAACTTGACCGATGGCAAAAGTGTTCTGAAATGTTTTAGTGTGGCTGAAAAGGAAACTTAGTGTACTCGGAGATACAAAACTGCCCCCTCTATCACAAATTCATTTACACTAAATTATAGCTTCCGTTCGTGTTTTGTATTAAGGGGCACTGCAACCAAAATAATTATTTTAGTAAAAACTATTGCCAACAACTGATTCAGCAAACAGTACATATTCATACTTCTGATCTTAAGTTCCACTGCCTACTTCCCGTGTTTGGGATTGCAGGGGTAAATTGGTAAATTGCGACAGCTACTTAGTCGGAGACTTCAAGAATGCTTACCCTTTCACCCTAACTTGATTTCGTTTCTCAAGAGTATCTTCTGCCTTAAGTCTGAAAGTGGTGTGGCCTTTTTTCTACAAAACTATATCTAGAGTGTCAAATATTCACAGTCTGATCCAAACGGCTTACACTGGTTAACGAAAATGCACCTATGAGTGTGACAGAATTGAGGACCTATATCTCGTGAGATTATCTAACATACAATATTATAGCATCTTACAGACATTTATTACATTCTTATGTTCATGTTTATGGTCGATTTCATTACTTTTCACAAAATATTATGTAACCAAAGCCTTTGAGAAACTTGAGTATCTGCATACCAATTAAATGTCGTTTTGCCGGCAAAATAATAGACGAAATGCAAGCGTGTAGGCATTATGTGTCATTGCTCTTTTAACCGTTTGCCTGTTGGGTATAATGAGTTTGGTAACCAGGGTGCAGTTTGTATCCCGATGACACTTTGAGTAACCTGCCATCTGAATCCAATTTGCTTGAATGCAGTTAACGTACTATAGTATCCCCATTGTGCCCGTGGTCTCATTGACCTTACGAAGCACAATGTGTGATAAAAGTGATTTAATTCAAAACTGTTAAGTTCATTTTCAGTCCAAGTATAGCTACAAATTAAGAATGCCTTAAAAACTGTTCATATACATTAGAACTTGTTATTCCACCATATGTTGATTGAAAATATAAAAATGACTAGCTTTGCTTAATACAGGGCAAAAGCTCCCAGTGGAAACTTCTATGTTTATATATTGGATTAGTCTATCTTTTATCTAAGGGATGTCTGGTCTAAATTTTCATTTTTGTTTTGTTTTATATTGCATTTCCTATCAGCAAACAGTGTAGACTCTGATCAGACGCCGCAATATGCGGCGTCTGATCAGAGTCTACACTGTTTGTTTACGTCCCATATATGGGATCGTGGGAGCAAATGGGTTAAAGCAGGGCTAACGTAATACAGAAAGCTCCTGTATGCATTACGTTTGACCTGCATTAAGCTACCATCTGCCTAACATACCCATAATTAGACATATCTTTTATTGTCGCTTAAGTCAGATTCTACTATATTTCAGGAACGATAACAATTTCAGTGACAACCCAGACAATGCTGCTAGTGGAAAGAACTGTGCATATTTCAACATATCATACAAGGACATGTGTTTATTCTTTATCCATCTTAGCAGGCATATCGACTCATCTATTAACGACATTAACGGGTGCTTTGTTGTTAATTGTGATATTTCTGTTTTATAAGACTTTTGCTAAAGTTGAACGCGATTAGCATGTATGAATTGTAGACTTGTTAGAGACATGTGTGCATATTTGAAAACATGGGGGGCCTGGTGTTAATGTATGCCAGTGAAATATTTTCATCATAAACAAACCACCACAGGAAACAGAGAAGTGTACGGAGTGTACCTTAAAGGGGATGTCCCTACATTTGACGCGTTTCATAAACATTTAAAATATACAAAACTCATTTATTTATATGCTGAAAAGTAGTATATCGCAAAAAGCCCCATCCAATTACCGTTTATAATGACAAAACATCCATGTGTTTGATATCGCCGATCCCGGTTTTACTACCCGAAGTTTCAGTTTTATTCGGGTTGGGTTTTAGTTTCGTAACTGTTCGCCCTATTCGCGATTCTCCGACCACTTCCGAGAAAGCTATTACATAAACAATGGAGGGATCGGGTGATCATCGGCCAAACGCGGAAGAATTTAACGGAAAGGGCCGATAATATTGTGTTGTAGAACAAAAATTATCAGTATTGATGAAATCGGTTTATTTGTATCACAGGGGCATTTTTCGATATAAGTTCAAATTGGGAACCTTCATAATAATGATAGAGCATAACAAATACCAAGTTTTCAGATATTATTGAAAATATGCGATCATTGTAGGGACTTCCTCTTTAATGTTGATGTTCAACAAATTCCACAACGTTCACTTTTTTCTCATCTAATTGAACGCACAAGATACAACCAAAACTATCAGTAAAGAGAATGCTAAATGTGAGGTAAATAAAGCAGGTAATACAATTATTATTCCATAGATCCTACTTGAACCGTCTGATCAGGGTCGGCAGCTCTTTTGCTTATGGAATTGAATATAACTGTTTCTACACTTTCCGCCATTTCATATGCCATTATATAAATAACGTTAATTCATATTCATACATACATTATTTCTTATACGAATATTTATTGATTAAAGGGTTAAAGGCAACACACATACCTTCAATACGAACACGTGTTTGAATATCTAAGTCAGTCTGTTGTAGCACAAAACTTCAAGCTAAAACCATAACTGACTGAATGACTCAATTTTGAACGCGGGTGTGAATATAAGAACGCAGATTGTCTATTTCATTATCTACATAGAACCTGATTATAGAGGAATTGGAATATATGTAAACCAAACTGCTCGTTATCAACTGAAATTATTTCCGCATGGATTAAATGCGATTTTCACAGAATACCACACACTCGGGCGCTCCTCTGGAACATGTTACGGAAAATTCCTATTTTAGGTCATACTTGCTAGATGCATTTTATATTAGTAGGAATTATCTATATTAAATTGATACAACGTGCTACGAAGTAGGATTGTGTACAATCCATATCTAATATAAAAGAAGGATATTCGCAACTCTCAAATTACGATAACAATATCCCCTACATAAACGGCCTTTGGCCCGTTTACACACAGTAGACCCATATCAGACGGCTACTGTAGGACCCGTCTAATCAGTCTGCTCTGTTGCCTGAAACAATAAAGATATGATTCTACAAACTGCACAATAGCCAAAAATGTCCGTGATCAAAACAACTCATAAATCTTTGTGCTATCATTCATGGGGTAATGGTTAAGCTACCAATATACAATACATTTTATGTCAGTATTAAACATTACACGAATGTTCCTTAGCCAACAATACATACATAATTATAAGAGCGTAGCGAGAAATATACATTTCATTTACAGGAAACAAACACAATATGAATTATACAAATCAAGTACAGACAATCCTGTATTAGACGACCGCCAACTGAAGTACAAGGCGTCAGTCCAATGCAGGGCAAAACAATGCAGAAATCTCCTTTGGAGCTATACGCACTATTCCTATCCTGCATCAAGCAGTCACATGTCCTCAAAGCTAATCAAGGGTATTATATTTAGTGGTCGTTTTATATCGGATCGACTGTATAATCAAACGTTTACACAGGTCTAAAGTTCATTCCAATTTACTACATATCAGTTGAACGTAGATCTTCGTTATTCAGCATAATATATTTACCTAAATTGTTTAGGATCTTTTTAGATGTAGAAGACATAAGCATATCAAACTTTGTTAAGGTTGGCCAACGCCAGTAGACATTTGTAAAATATTTTCTTCTTAAGTAAGTACATTAAGGACAAACTAAAAGAAAATGGCATTCGTTCTCAATCGCACCTTAATTACAGAAAACACTTGTTCTGTTTTTTCTTAGAATCTTTGTATATCGTCCTTTTTCAATTGCAAAAGCGACAGCATTGGATAATTCTTTATTTCGCTATACCAGGTTTGCTTATAAACATCTAGTATTCTTTGTTTAATCATTTTAAATGAGTATGGTGGAATTTCTTGCTTGAACCATACATGGCTTATTCCATGTGAGTCTAAACTACATTTTATTTGCCACTCCCAATTAAGATTTCCGTACGTAATATTGTTATCCGCTTCGCGTTTTAATATAAGATAAGTCATTTTAGGGATTTCCGTATCATTCATTTTTTATTAATTTAAACCAATATCTTAAGTTTTTCATTGCACATATAGAAGTCGTAAGTTGTGTGTTTACCCTTTTCAAAGATTATTACTTTGGTTTTTGAAACATTGACAGTAAGCCCCAATTATTACAATACGTTTCAATATCTGATAACATAGACTGCAATGCCATAGGCTGGGTCCTAGTAGTGGTTACCGTAGCACCCCCCCCTAGACTTTTTTTCATGGGTACCAAATTGTTCGTTGGGGTCCTTAGAACACATTTTGAGCATGCCCCCAAAAATAAGTTTGTCCCAGCTATGTTTTATTTAACGGTTTCCATGGTAACCCGAGGTAATTTTCGAAACTACCTTGGTTCAGAAAATGCGCCATAACTTTGTTTTTAGAAGCAATAGAAGGACAAAACAAGTACCAAAGTAAAGCAGAGACATATAGCTTGAATACGATATATGATTTTATTAATATTCATAAATGCATTCTTATGAATATTAATGAGGAAGTAAAAAATGTGATTTTTTTAGAAAAAAGGAGTTTGTTGTTTAGTCTGAGAGGCTTATTAATGCACAGAAATTATTGAATTTAGGTTTAAGTTGTTCGTTGGAGTCCTCAGAACACATTTTGAGTATTTCCCCAAATAATTTTGTCCCATCTATGTTTTATTAAACGGTTTCCATGGTAACCCGAGGTAAATTCCGAAACATCCTTGGTTCAGAAAATGCGTAATAACTTTGCTTTTAGAGGTAATAGAAGGACAAAACAAGTACCAAAGTAAAGCAGAGACATATAGCTTGAATATGGTATATGACTTAATTAATATTCATAAATGCGTTCTTATGAATATTCATGAGAATGTAAAAAATGCGTTTTTTAGAAAATGGAGCTTGTTGTTTAGTCTGATAGGCTTATTAATGCACACAAATGATTGAATTCAGGTTTAAATTGGTTGTTGGGGTCATCAGAACACATTTTGAGCATTCCCCCAAAGTAATTTTGTCCCATCTATGTTTTATTGAACGGTTTCCATGGTAACGCGAGGAGGTAAATTTCGAAACATCATTGGTTCAGAAAATGCATAATAACATTGCTTTTAGAGGCAATAGAAGGACAAGACAAAAACCAAAGTAAAGCAGAGACATATATCTTGATTATGATATATAATTTTAATAATATTCATATATGATTGCTTATGAATATTAATGAGGAAGTATAAAAATCCGCGTTTTTAGAAAAATGAGTTTTTTGTTTAGTCTTAGAGGCATATTAATGCACAAAAATTATTGAATTCAGGTTTAAATTGTTCGTTGGGGTAATCAGAACACTTTTTGAGCATTCCCCCAAAATAATTGTGCCCCAGCTATGTTTTATTCAACGGTTTCCATGGTAACCCGAGGTAAATTTCGAAACTATCTTGATTAAGAAAATGCTTCATAACTTTTCTTTTAGAGACAATAGAAGGACAAAACAAGAACCAACGTAAAGCAGAAACATATAGCTTGAATACGATATGTAATTCTATTAATACATATAATGCATTCTTATAATGCATTCTTATGAATATTAATGGGGAAGTAAAAAATGCGTTTTTAGTTTGACGAGTTTGTTTTTAGTCTGAGACGCCTAATAATATACAAATATTTATTGAATTCAGATTTAAATGTTTTAATATCAACAAAAAAAATAAAGGAAAACATCTTTGGTTCATGTAATATTTCTAAAACATGTATTTTTAAGCTAATTTGCATATAACGTGCGTAAATGAATAAGCAATTTAACATAAGCCCTATATTTAGCATTGTTTCGAGTGTACTATCTTTTCTATTATTTATTTTACGTAAAATACCAGATATTGAACAACAATTGACAAGAGCAGAGGGTCATTACTTTGGGTTCTTGAATATTAATGCATAGTTATGAATATTAATGAGATGTAAAATAAACACACTTGAATGAGCTGTTCTTTTTATCTGAGATTATTTTAGCTTGATACTGACTGAAACAGCGATATTGATGTTCATGTATATAAATATGTAGATAATGAATATTATTTCAAAATCATGAATATTAATGAGAATGTAAACTGTTGTAGGAAAGTAAGTTTTTCTATTATATTGCAATATACATGTATGTGAACAACACATTTCTTGTAAGAAATTACAGCAGAGGAATTGAGCCTCATGCATGTTTTATGAAGAATATTACTGTTATGGGTGTTTTTCAATGCAATAGAAAATATATAGCATCTCGACTGTAATCATCAGCTTATGTTTACCCATATTAGCCTTGCGTGACTTCTAACTTACTCGCGATGTCTTATGCATTTGCTTGATTATTTACCACAGCATGCCAGAGCAACGCAAGGCTTCTTGCGAGCATTTCACGACAGGCTGGACAACTCATTAAGTGTGTCTGGCCTGCTGCGGATGCTCCGCGTCAGTTCCCTGTCCAGTTTCATCCCTCTGGACAGGGGAGACGTGGGAGCTTGCTGCCCGACGGAAGAAGTATTCTTCTCTTTGGTCAGCGACTCCCTCGCAACAGACAAATCACTGTCCTCTAAAGCTCAGAAGAAGCCTGCTTCTTCTTTAAAATATCTTTCGTCAACAGCCCCTGTGGTGCAGTCGATTCCCCAGTTGTTAGTTGCAGATCGGCACCCAACTGCTGGCCCGGGTGCGGGTTCCCCGTTTACCACTTGAATGGTGCCCTTTGTTCTGGTCCCAGGTACTATTGTTGCCAGGTCTCCCGGTCCGCTTGTTGTGTGAAGAGTTTTGCCTGGTCCCGCTGAATCTAGGCCCAGTTATCCGTCCCCGTTCCCGGTGTCCTGGCGTTAGTGCTTCCGTTTCATGACGTCACCAGCAGACCGGTCTACCGAGCCCCCGCCCAAAGATGTCACTGTGTATTCTTTGGCCCGGTGTCCTAAGTTTGCTCTCCAACGGTCCTCCGGTGGCCCGGTCTGGTCCTTTGGACCAGGATACCGAAGTGGACCGGTAAATCTACCAGTCCAATCTTTTCTACAGGGCATTCTGTCTCTACACCGCATTACAGTGGTGAAAGTCAACAGGAAGCTGCTCTGGCTAAGTCTAGACGTTCTTGGTCGTCTAGACCCTGCAATTACCCTTCATCTTCTGAGTACACTTCGGACTCACCAGCCCCCATCCCACCCACCACCTTGGAGGCGTAAAAACCTTATTCTTCTAATGGGAACCGGCACTCGCACCGCTCTCATCGCAGATCGAGGTTTTACCATTACTCTTCTATGCGAAGACATCGCTCTGCCTCCTCAGATTCGCCGGCTGGTCGCTCTCGATAGCCGACACGAATTCTGGGAACCAGCAAGCTTCACCTAGAGGGAGAATAGCTCTCACGTGAACCCACAGTCCACACTTCTATGTCTGTGGCGGGTCCCACTCTTCCCGCGGGTTCTGCCATCCATGGCGTTCACCAGGGCGGATTCTGAGGGAGAGCAGGAATACACTTTGTCCATTATGGCTCCTAGGGATGGTCCTATTTTTAAGGGAATCAGACTTTGTGGAAGCCTTTCACTCAGATTTAGACGGGACTTAGTCCTCCTTTTCTTTAGATGATTCTGAACATCAATATTTTCTGTTGAGAATACGTGTGAAGATTGTTTTAGAATCATACCACCCTCTGTCTGCCCTAGACCCCCGAATCCTATTCACAGGGGTCCTCTATCCTCTTCCGTGCTAGTGTCAGTCGAAAAAGTGGACCTCCCTAACCTAATTAAGTCTAGGGAGTCTCTTTCTACTTCCACGGGACTTCTTTCCCGTTTGCCTGACCTGGACGAAGATTTTTGTGCCAGCCCGGCAACTGGGTGGATCATGTCCGCTAAACTCTTACGGACAAGGGTTCCCTGGGTATCTCTTAGGCCTCCTGTTTCAAATGAAAATCGACCTGGGATGTTTTATTAGATCCCCTCACTTGATTCCGACAGCCCCAGGGACGAGCATTAGGCCTCTCTCTCTCTCTCTCTCTCTCTCTCTCTCTCTCTCTCTCTCTCTCTCTCTCTCTCTCTCATTCACTTCTTTAGCACCGGCAGTTGCATCCAACAGATGGGGGTTCGCTTCAAACAAGGCATCTCAGACTAAACAATAAACTCCTTTTTTCTAAACAAAAATTGGATTGTTTTACTTCCTCATTAATATTCATAAGAATACATTTATGAAAATTAGTTAAATTACATATCATATTCAAATTATATGTCTTTGCTTTATTTAGGTTCTTGTTTTGTCCTTCTTTTGCCTCTTAAAGCAAAGTTATGACGCATTTGTTTAACCATGGATGTTTCGAAATTTACCTCGGGTTACCATGGAAACCGTTAAAAACATTGTTTGGACACAATTATTTTAGGGAATGCTCAAGTGGTGTCCTGCGGACCCCAACGAACAATTTAAACCTGAATTCAATACTTTTTGTGCATTAATAGGCCTCTAAGACTAAACAAAAAACTCATTTTTCTAAAAAAGCGGATTTTTATACTTCCTCATTAATATTCATAAGCAATCATATATGAATATTATAAAAATTATATATCATAATCAAGATATATGTCTCTGCTTTACTTTGGTTTTTGTTTTGTCCTTCTATTGCTTCTTAAAGCAAAGTTATTATGCATTTTCTGAACCAATGATGTTTCGAAATTTACCTCCTCGCGTTACCATAGAAACCGTTCAATAAAACATAGATGGGACAAAATTACTTTGGGGGAATGCTCAAAATGTGTTCTGATGACCCAAACAAACAATTTAAACCTGAATTCAATAATTTGTGTGCATTAATAAGCCTCTCAGACTAAACAACAAGCTCATTTTTCTAAAAAACGCATTTTTTTACATTCTCATGAATATTCATAAGAATGCATTTATGAATATTAATTAAGTCATATACCATATTCAAGCTATATGTCTCTGCTTTACTTTGGTACTTGTTTTGTCCTTCTATTACATCTAAAAGCAAAGTTATTACACATTTTCTGAACCAAGGATGTTTCGGAATTTACCTCGGGTTACCATGGAAACCGTTTAATAAAACATTGATGGGACAAAATTATTTGGGGAAATACTCAAAATGTGTTCTGAGGACTCCAACGAACAATTTAAACTTAAATTCAATAATTTCTGTGCATTAATAAGCCTCTCAGACTAAACAACAAACTCCTTTTTTCTAAAAAAAATCACATTTTTTACTTCCTCATTAATATTCATAAGAATGCATTTATGAATATTAATAAAATCATATATCATATTCAAGCTATATGTCTCTGCTTTACTTTGGTACTTGTTTTGTCCTTCTATTGCTTCTAAAAACAAAGTTATGGCGCATTTTCTGAACCAAGGTAGTTTCGAAAATTACCTCGGGTTACCATGGAAACCGTTAAATAAAACATAGCTGGGACAAACTTATTTTTGGGGGCATGCTCAAAATGTGTTCTAAGGACCCCAACGAACAATTTGGTATCCATGAAAAAAAGTCTAGGGGGGGATGCTACGGTAACCACTACTAGGACCCAGCCTACAAACACTGCTTGGTCGTCGGCGTAAAGAATTAAGAATAGTTTAATATCAGCTTCAGTGAAAATGCCGTCTAAATGTGAATTTTATGCTTTGGTTGATATCATTGATGAACATCATGAAGATTAGAGGTGAGTTTGGGTCTCCTTGTTTTACCTCGTATTTTAAGTCGATGGGGTCCGAACATTTCCTATTGAGCTTGCATATGACTTTACTACTGCATACATGGTTTTTAATGCGCAGACAAATTTACTACTTACGTTTTCATTCGTCAATTTGTGCCATAACATGGCTCTGTCTATCTTATTAAACGCTTTTTTTTAAATCAATGAATGCACAGTATAATTTGCTATTTTCATTCAGAATATTTTGAATGATTGAGTGGAGAATAAAAATACAGTATATAGTCGCTTTGCCTTTTTGAAAGCTGAACTGATTTTTACTTAAAGTTTCATGTTTTTCTGACCACTTTGTAATCCTTGTTAACAATATTTGAGAATATACCTTTGATAGAATATTACTCAGTGTAATACCCCCGTAAATTTGTGCCAAATTTAGGTCACCACTTTTAAATATATAACCACAATATATGGTGTGTTCCTATTTTCCTCACATACATCTAGTTGGTACAGTAATTGGTCGTTTGCTGTGAGGAAAGGGTGATATATTGTGACGAATAATAGAAAGTTAAATATGCTTCCCAAAGTTTGTTTGAATGATGGCAGATTTTGGAATACTTTTGTACATATTTATGATAAAAATGTATAATTGTTGTTGACTTTTATCAATATAGTAAATGCAAATGATTGTTTAGTTTAAATATGCCATGAAAATGCACTAACAGTATAAAAAGGTGATTTAAACATCACATTTGGGAAGGTACCTTTACATTTTCATACTGTTAAGGCAGCACTGTTTAGCACTTGCTCATTGGAACCAATTGACCTAACATTCCTGAACCTAGAAGTATGGGGAACGTGGAAACAAGGCTGATATGTAATATATATTTATAATTTATTTCATGGCAATAGCAATAGTAATGTTCGTGCTAGTCACGTTTTCTCTATTGTTGAGCGATTTTCCAATAGCGCTTGGGCTCAGCAGCACATACTGCTTAACCTCGCTAATAAGTATAATGTTTAGACAGGTGGAAGCCTAATGCAGCGTGAAAATCGTATATGAGTTTTCTGTATCAATTCCACTCAGCAATAAACAGCCACCTGGCTATCGTGCTGTCTGTTTTTCTTTATTAAACATTGACGAGCTTTTATTGTATAAGTAACAAAGATACCTCCCATTTTGCAATTTATTTACGCCGAAAATATGTGGATATACGTTTAGCAATAAAGTGCAGTTTAATTTATTTCGTGTAAATCTTGATAAACTTAATAGTTTCTCACAAGTCTGATCGAATCGACAGTACGTATAATCAACAAAGACGAGACATTCAGCAGACTTAATAATAGTGTTTACTGCATGATAAGGATAAAAGGAAAGGAAACCATATGTTGATGTGTTCTACTATGGTCTAACAGTTGTAGGAAATGGTGATTATTGTTTCCCAACCCTTTCCTTTATGAATATTAGTTGGTGAATTGACCGCTTCTCGAATATGCATTAACTTAATTGTATAATGTAATTTAAAGGGAATGTCTTGCTTTAACAACAACTGTACAATGACTACAATCAGATCTGGATAATTCAATAAACAGACAGCGCACATCCTTATCTGACGACTCATATAGGGACCATCTGATCTGGGTCTACTCTGTTTGCCAAGGCATGAAAAAAGTGTTTATATCAGGGGAACGATTCTTTAAGCGAACGACACATACCCTGATCTGACGACTCATACAGAGACCGTCTGCTCTGGGTCTACTCTTTTTGCAAGGGCATGAAATAAGTGTTGATATGAAGGGAAAGAATCCATAAATCAATGGCACATACCCTGATCTAACGACTCGTACAGGGACCATCTGATCTGGGTCTACTCGTTTTGCAAAGGCATGAAAAAAGTGTTTATATGAGGGGAAAGATTCCATAAGCGAACGGCACATACTCAATAACAATAACGATATCTTTAATTTGGAGGGAAATAAATCAAACATGTAACCAAGTGACGGTTTTGTGAAAACACAATGTCATTCTAATCTAATAGCACTAGAACTTGACAACTCCAATGCCATAATGCCTTGCCCTTAACAACTGTTCTATATAAGAACATCAGTCTTAACCCTTCACGTGCTGAGTAATTCAAACTGGCTCCTCCTTTTCTGAATACTAATTAAACAACAAGTTGTGTTGAAAGTTATCACGGATGAAAATGATTTGTATGACAAACCGCATGCATATCCTGGTGAAAGGTTCCTTTAGGAACCCTTTGACCTGAACCTATTCTTTTTACAAAAGTCTGTTATACTCGCCTGTCGCACATTAAATTATATATTTAAGACTTATACAATAGCAAACACGTTTTACCCAGGTTTGTCGCTGCATTCCTTGACATCTCGCCAGATTTCAAATAGTTTGACAGTCTAGTTACGGTTTGTAACCCATTCCCTTACAGGCTAGTTTTAGACCCAAAGTCTTTGAATAAATCTACCGACAAGGAGCATTTGCTAGAAAAAAAGGGACAATTCAGAACTGTGTAGTTTTGAAACCATTGTGATAAACAGAGCATTTGCTCCTAGGGAGCAAATGGTCTAATTGTCACACTAGTTTCACAAAGAGACTTTTATAGGGGCGTCAAAAGGCGTCTATATGGGGGTAAGTGGAATGGACGCAGCTACGAAGTTGAACTGAGAATAACGTTCGTATCGAGGAAAGGTGTTTTCCTTCTGCATTTTGTGACAGTTCGCCGCTGGAAATCACACTAATTATGGAAAATATCAATTGTAATATATGGTTAGATGTTATGCTGAGCGTTCTTAAAAAATCACTTGAAAGGAAATAAAAAAAAATCTAAACTTGCAAATATGACAATTCTTTTCGAATCTTATAAACATCGTTTTCGAGTTCATAATTTCTTTACTGACAATATATGCCCCCCACAATTATTGCATGTTTGAATCACCAGTTATTCGCGTGTCTACTCGATACTTGACCAAACCTAAACAACAAAACCCACACAGACAAAGGAGCACGTAATATGTGCTTCAATTACGCAATTGTTATTTCGTGGGCGTTTTAAAACAGGCACACGCCTTGCACTAATGCATAAACCATCGAAAATAGACTAGACTGCTAAAGCAGTAGTTTTATGGTGGCAATTCCAATATAACTGACTGAATACGTTTATGTCAAACACGGCAGAAAAGGTATTATATCATTCCAAAGGTGGATAGAGCATGGTTTTCAGCATACTTCGTGATATAAGCGATAAATCATTCACCATTGAGCTTTAGTTCATGTAAACACACTGGCTATTGATGCAGGAAATTTTACGACGGACGAAAACCAGTTAGTAACAAAACAGTATGTGAAACGATGAAAACTACTCATTTAACCAATTGCACCATAAATACGCCTTTTAACAGAGTAGACCCAGATCCCATGCCTATTGTAGCAGACGTCTGTTTTGTTATGGAATTACAGTAAACCCTCTCTATAACGACCACTAAATTGTGTTCATTAGTTGGTATTTAGGGCAGGTGGCTGCTTAAAGCAAGGTGAAAGTAAAAAGAACTCTCCTATAGGAGCGTTCTGTTTTACTTTCACACTGTTTTAAGCAACCACCTGCCGTTAACACAAAATAATTGGTGTAATTTAGTGGTCGTTGTAGAGAGGTTTGACTGTATACATGTCTGTTTCTACTGCTTCTGCCATGACCATAATTGCTTGTGTTCTGTCGCTATATAATGTAGAAATTCATCAAGTTAACATTCATGATACCATTATTTCTTACATAAATATTCATCGAGTAAAGGGTAAAACGAATGGCAGTAAAAGACGAAACGCGATTGTTAATTATGTTTTCCTACCAACTTTTCTAGTTTCCCAAATATCAATACATGTATAAAATTCAGAAGTGCACGGATAATGGTTATTACTATCTCGTACAGACGGATTTCAGGAATAGGAACAGCGAAGTTTTATTTTCGTGTTACCTCAACACATATGTATTTAGATAACATAATTGCCGAACACTCAATAGTGTGCATAGTGCGGTCTGTGTTAATCTGTGTCGTCAAACAGTTTAGATTCTGATGATACGCAGAGTTATTCGTCATTTCATGTGGGTCCACACTATTTGCATAAGTTATCACAGACCCGTCATCATGGTAGTGAAGGGGTTCATACAGGAACAGTCTGATCATTGCAACTTTGATATGTCTTTCTTCATCCATAACTGCACAATGAAACCACACTTTCAATTCAATCAATGAACGAAAGTTATCTTACACGAGTGTCCATTACGAATTGTTTTTATGAAACGAGTTTACTGTAAACGAGTTCCATACGAGTGGAAGATACTCCCTATCACATAAACCTTTAAGTTAGAAACACTATAGATAATGAAATGATATTAGAATAAAACATGCACTAGTACATTTCTGCTGTTTACGGCACTCTGTTTCGGAACTCCCACACCGCACATTATGTGATAAATGAAAAAATGCATATATTGCCCATGCATGAACAGCTAGCCCACTGGAATAAAAATATATATGTTGGAATATTGACTACTTCCGATTCGGTTAAGCATTAATAAAACGATTAACCACGTGTTAAATAATGGGTCCTAATAAGATGACCATTTCTGGGCCCAATTTGTTTACAGATGCAATTCTGGTCGTATAGCGAGTAAAGGTGAATGTTGTTTCCTTCTACAGTTGCTACAGTAACATTTACACGGGCGTATATGAATAACAAGACTAGCAATGAGGCTGCGGTCAAGTTTTAATATGCGTTAGGTGTCAATTCTTACTTGGATATGCTGGTACCTTCGGATAGTGAGTGGCAAAACGCAAAATGATATCCAACGTGCAAGTGTGTCTATGATGATATGATTTGTTTTTCCAAAATGCTTTAGTGCGGTCAACAAGTATCCTCAGCTACTCTGGTCCACAATTATCCGCATTTATTCCGGTCCACATTTATCCGCATTTAGTCCGGTCTACAATTATCAGCATTTAGTCCGGTCCATAATTATCCGCATTTAGTCCGGTCCACTATTATCCGCATTTAGTCCGGTCCACAATTATCCGCATTTAGTCCGGTCAACAAGTATCCGCAGTTAGTCTGGTCCACAAGTATCCGCTGTTAGTCTGGTCCACAATTATCCGCAGTTAGTCAGGTTCACAATTGTCCGCAGTTAGTCTGGTCCACAAGTATCCGCTATTAGTCTGGTCCACAATTATCTGCATTTAGTCAGGTTCACAATTATCCGCTGTTAGTCTGGTCCACAATTTGTTTCAAGGAATATATCATAAAGGAAAGCTATGCCTTAGCATCAGCGCATTTAATGACAATACGAGATAAACCACCTTCCCCTGACTCCGCCTAAAGTTACAGGCTTTAGGTTGATTTTACTGTAATTTAGTATCTTTGTATTTAGTCAGATTCTGTATTGATCTTTATACGTTGTATTTATGTTACGGATCATATTGATCCTTATTGGATGTCATCCGTTTGAGTTTCATTTGGTAAATGTTTCATATTCTTTTTACGAAATACAGAATACATTGCCTCTTATCGGCCAAATAATCACAACTCGGGTTTTTGTCATTTTGTTTTCTCACATGGTTATAAGGAAAGCGTGTTAGACAAATGAGGTTTATTGGCAGAGTTAGTTGATATCACGAAAAGAGCAGTCAGTTGGAACAGTGTTCGAACTTTTGACCAGACTATGTTATCTAGAATATGTGAAATATTCCGAAATACGGCGTAAACACGATTTAGAAAGAAACGTTTTCTTCATTATATGAAGTTCACAGTTGTGTGGCAACTGGCATCTGTAGTATCTCATTTTAAGATTATGTACCTTAGCAATCTGACAAATAGTGTAGACATCGCCATTGTTGACCCAAAGATCTATTGCAGTAAAAACTCGATTTAGTAATGAAGAATGACTGTGTTTGCAGGCAGGTGGCTGCTTAATGTAGGGTGAAAGTCATACAGAAAGCTCCTACAGGAGGTTTCTACATGACTTTCAGCCTGCATTAATCAACCACCTGCATTAAAGAAAGATAATGATACTTGTTTAGTGATCGAAATATCTGAATTTCACTGTATATATAAATGTTCACTAGACAAATACAATTCCATACCAACTGAAACTCTAACGATATGTGGTAATATGTATTCATGTGTGAGACTAGTCTACCAAATTGGACAAATGATCGTGTAGGTACGATATATTTTATCTTGTTAAAGCTTTATCAAAACAATCATTTATATAAGACATTGTGCTTAGCTGTAATAAATCACACTTTAATAGATGTTCACATACGAAAACCGTATTATTTGAAGACATGTTGTAATCTATCAATGTAACGTTGTTCACATGTTAAAAGTGTTAATACGATTCCGACACGCATGCACAAGATAATTGAGAAAATGATGATAAACACCAGACAATCTATCGTTTCCGACTTTTCTCAAAATATACACATATAGCCAATGTAAATTTACTTAAAATATGACTTAAGGCTTGACATGTATCCGTAGTCAAAGGCACTTGATATTTATCCGTAACCACAGGCACTTGACATTTATCCGTAGTCACAGGCACTTGACATTTATCCATAGTTATGGGTTTGGTTTTATCGGGTTTACATAGTTTTAACAATATTTCAGTCATAGCACGACGTCCAGCTAATTACAAGTGGGGGAAGGTTCTTCTGTGCACAGAACAAATTACATTGTTTTGTCCACAGAAGAACAGCCAAGTAGAATCATCGACATAACGCAAGCCAGCTGAAAGGCTTCCTCACATGAGAACTCCAAATGCCCAGACCGGGATTCGAAACCACATCGGTGAGGGGCTAAACGATTAGTAGTTGAGGACCATAACCACTCGGCCACAGAGGTCCACATAGTCATAGATATTTGATATGTATCCATAGTCACAGGCACTTGACATTTATTCGTTATCACAAGAACTTGATATTTATCCATAGTCACAGATAATTGACATTTGTCCGTAGTCAAAGGCACTTGACATTTATCCGAAGTCACAGGCACTTGGCATTTATGCGTAGTCACAGACAGTTGACATCTGACATTTATCTGTAGTCTCAGACTCTTGACATTTATCCATAATCACGGGTACTTGACACGTATCCATAGTTATAGATATTTGATATTTATCCATAGTCACATGCACTTGACATTTATCCATAGTCGAATGCATTTGACAAAATTTTATCCATAGTCATATATACTTGACATTTATCCATAGTCACTGGTACTTGACATTTATCCATAGTCACATGTACTTGACAACCATCCATAGTCACAGGTACTTGGCATGTATCCATAGTCGCAGGTACTGGGCATTTATTCATATTCGGAGGTACTTGACATTTATTCATAGTCACAGGTACGTGACAACCATCCTATCACAGGTACTTGACAACCATCCATAGTCACAGGTACTTGACAATCATCCATAGTCACATGTACTTGTCAACCATCCATAGTCACAGGTACTTTACAACCATCCATAGTCACAGGTACTTGACAACCATTCATAGTCACAGGTACTTGACAACCAACCATAGTCACGTGTACTTGACAACCATCCATAGTCACAGGTACTTAACAACCATCCATAGTCACAAGTACTTGACAACCATTCATAGTCACAAGTACTTGACAACCATCCATAGTCACAAGTACTTGACAACCGCCCATAGTCACAAGTACTTGACAACCATTAATAGTCACACGTACTTGACAACCATCCATAGTCACAGGTACTTGACAATCATCCATAGTCAAAGGTACTTGACAACCACCCATAGTCACAGGCACTTGACAACCAACAATAGTCACAGGTACTTTACAACCACCCATAGTCACAAGTACTTGACAATCCTTCATAGTCACAGGCACTTATCCGTTGATTGAGTTAGAGTTTCCTGTAGCTTCAGCATCATTTCATTAATTTCGCAATATTGTTATCGGTTGCACTGAAGTCATTGTGTGGTTTAGAAATTATTTGACAGTTTGCCAGCGAGTATATTTGAACACATTTACTAATTTACTGATATAATGAAACAATAGGAAATAGTATATTATTTGTGTTGGTCTAGTTGCCATTAACCATATAATGGTCCTAGTCTTGATCACATGAGACAACCGAAACCTATTGCAAGGTGTTCTGATTGAAATCAGAGTTGATTCGATCAATATGAAAACGCACATTTTGGCAGTAAAGAAAAACATTAATCAGTATAATGTTTTCACACAAAGGTCATTGTCTGTGAGTGGACACATTCTCGTTGTTAGAGATGAGATTTCTCCTCAGATAAGCTTTTAGTTTATCAATTCTATCAGTCAAAGGGGGTGGATATAATTTGCCAACTAAGTAATTAGATTTTGAAATATAGCCTCTATATCCGACGCAACCCACAGCAGAAATATTCTGAACAGAGCTACAGATAAAAGATGCGTACACCAATACTAAAATCACCATTTCTCCACCGAATCCTATACTGTGACCACTCTTTAGAATCGTCCCTTCCAGAAGATTCTAAAGAGTAGTCACAGTATAGAGGTTGGTTGTGAAATAAAAGAGCTATTCTCTAAAAAGTTGAAATTTACGCATCTTATCTGAATCTCTGTCTGTGGGTATTATATTCAGTTGTATTATGTTGGTATTATATTCAGAAGTATGAGCAGGAAACTACGGAAGCCCTGGGGTCTCATTTTGACTTAATAATTATTTGTAAATAGTTAATTGTTATTTATTATTACTTATTTGTTAATAAAAGTCTTGAATAATGGAGGACGATTACCACGTGTAGGTAAAGATTGTTCCCAGCAGCAGAAAGGTCCATTAAAGGTAGGTGATTTTGGTTTTGGGCATATGTTTTAGCTCCACTATTCGAAGAATTATGCATTAAAGTACCTAGTTATAGTCTACTTTCAGTCCGAATGACCGCTCAGCAGACTGTACATTTACTCCCCTGGTCATTGAGTCATTGGCCTACAATATTGAGCACTGCTAACATATGACGCAATCATGCAGCCACAGTACTGGATAGTGACCCTCACAGGTACCCATTTTAACCCCTGGGTGGAGAGGATGTGCGGGTGGGAGACACGGAAAAGCGTCTCTGAAATTCCCGGGTGGGACCGGGATTTGAACCCCGGACCTCCGGACTGATAGTCAAGCGCGTTGCCACTAGACCACCGCCACCTGCATTACATTAATCATTCAACTGTGAGCTCCAACTAGACCAGTGAATACATTAAGGACCACGCATATTTTGTATTTTGCTTTTGTGTAGGGGACAACAGGTTTGCTCTTTTTTAGCAGTAGAATGTGGAACTGTCTGATCAGGTTTATACTACATGTATAAAGAGTTATTGAATAGAGCCAAATTAGTTTAAGTAATAAACCATTTTCTGATATTCAATTCAATTTATTGTAACACACATCTACATTTATTCAAGTAGGTAGAATGTACCATGAATTGGCAAGGTTATCAGGATTAAATCGATAAGTTGCTTGTCAAAGTACATGAGTTGATGAAATGTTTGTATAAGCATAAATTTGTATACTAATCTAATCAAAGTGAATTAACTAATCAGTAAAAAGAACAAATTATATGAAATGCAGCACAATATTCTCAGAGGGTAGCTTCCTCCATTCCTGTGTAAGTTGTGGCTTTGTTTCTGGGTTTGCTTTAAAGTTTTATTTCCCAAGTACGAACATGATGCAAAATAATGCAATGTACTGCTCATATTTACATGTATTTTTGGTATATTAAGTTAATTACATTGGATGACATGTAAGGCAAAAAACATTGTTATACCATTATATTGAATTACATCAGAAAATAAAATGCATTACAATTACATTATTGCAGTACCCTATGCCTATCTCGCACCGTATCCTATCAAAAGCAATCACATGTGTTACTGAGTCGATGTGATCCTAAGACTTTCAAAATTATTGAACATGTATTATTGAGCTGAATGCAAACTAGGCTCCAGTGAATCTGACTGAGACTGCAGTATTCGGTCTTCATTTGCATTGTTTGCTTTCAGGAGATATTACCACCAGAAGTTTGTTTTAAATAGGAGAGCGTGGTAAAAGGCATTTAACGTAAGATCTTGTTCTTCACCAGAGACAATTCAGAAACCACCATTTTAAACATTGTTGGTGCCCACTGAATCGAGTTTTTCTAGCATTTAAATTTCAAAAGTAGGCCATGTGACCGTTTCTGCATAAGATGTACAACAGGTTTAACCATAATTGACCGTGATATTTACTTATAAAGTTATCTGTATGGTTATAATATACACTCTAAAGTGAAGGAGTTACAATAGTTTTGCACCAAATCCTCGATAAATACACTGGTCATGAGAAAGATGTCATTGCTTCTTTTCAGATGAGTGCCATCGTGCCCTTCATGCTATTGCTTAGCACTTTTGCAATCACCGTTGACGCTGTCACTCCCAAATATCTTCCCTCCAATGATGAGTGTACACCATTCGACTTAATCGGGACATATTTTCAAAATGAATTCACCCACAGTGAAATTCTCCTGTCAAGACACAACATTTCCTTGAGTCTTAGTCATCTGAAGAAACTTATATGTAAAGCAAACAATCATAGACGCCAGGGGTGACATATAGTTCCAGACAGGCCATAGAAGTGATAACGATCAGCGAGCTATTGGACAGCGGCCAATGTTTAGGATTCCGCACGATGTGGAGAAGGCTAACCGAAGACCACGGATTGATGGTAAAATGTATATCGTGATGGAATTACTACGGCAAAATGATGTCTACGGATGCATGGACCGGAACGCCCATCGCCTCAAACGACAAATATACTGCTAAAATTGCATTTGGCATGTACATGGGTACGACAAATTAAAACCTTATTGGTTTTTCATGCTTGTATCGATGGTTACAGTCGCCGCCTTATGTGGTTAGAAGTTGCGCCTTTAAACAACAATCCATATGTCATTGCCAGGTATTACCTTGAATATGTAAAACAGATGAAATGTGTGCCACGAGTAGTTAGAAGTTATCTTTAGTCATTCTTCAGGCATGCATGTAGAGATTCTATGGCTGGGCTAAAACGCCTCATGTATGCAAGAGTACATCCAACCAACGCATTGAAGCATGGTGGGGTATTATACGGCAAAATGGGGGTACACTGGTGGATAAATCTTTTAATTTGACCCAGAGGACCTTGTTCAACAAGAATGTCTGAAATTTGTTTCATGGATGATCTGCAAAATGAGTTTGACAGGATTGCCCATCACTGGAACACTCCCATCATTAGACCACAGAAACGTTAAAGACAACTTCCCCATGGTAAACCAGATGTATTGTATTTCATACCAGAGATTTTCAATGGACGCAACTATGCAACGCCTGTGGATATACTAGATGTGCCAGCGTGTCTTGATATGTATAGCCTTCCAAAACTAAAATGCTCGGATGAATATGTAGAAATTGGTCTTCTTAAGCCTAATCTAAGGACACCAAGTGACCCTCTTATTGCTCTGGACTTGTTTGTAGAGCTGAATTCTTTATATATTGACACTCACCATTGAAATTACGATGCAGACACGGACATTTGCCTTGATTTAACCATTTACTCCTGAATATGCACGGATTATCTTATGACCTCCGTGAATACTAATTAACACGATTTTGAATAGAACATATTTGCTCTTCTCATGCTATAAGTAGATGTACATTCCTTTGTAAAAAGTGTAGAGCCAGATGAGATAGGCTCTGTCTGTCTGTATTATTTTCCATTTGAAGCCAGTTGTTCATGATTGTTATTAATCATAGATGGCGGTGTAAAATCTGAATACCATGTACTATGTATTCAGCATGGGAAAAGTTAAACATTTGGATTTTGCCATGTCTGAAGTGTAAAGGCAGATCAACAATATTATACAAGCAAGCGGGGCTGACCCTGGAGTGTCAGTTCACGCTGGAGCTGTCTCGTCAGGATCTACTCTGCACACGTTACAAAAAGCAAGATTTAACTGTATATTTATCTAGGCTGGTGAAAAAATACCACAGAGCATTTTACATAGAAAAATCTGGCATGCCATATTTCTTTAAGGCCTGAACCAAACCGAGTCTCAATAAAACCGAGTGTGCTTTCGAAGGATCTCCCATTTTCAGAAAATATTACAAGTGCTAACAAATAACCAATAAGAGGTAACTACTTAGTATAACAAGGAGATATTAATAAGGGATAACAATTAAATTGTAAGTAATAACAATTAAGTGATAACAATCAACAAGTAACAATTAGCTAATAACAATTAACTTATAAGTATTAACTTGTAAGTAATAAGTAGAAATAAACAAGTAATAACGAATAACTAATAAATAAATTCAGTTGATGACATGTATGATTTAGCAGTGGCATGATCAGAGCATTTCACTTTTTGAGAATTCAATATTAGATCAGTGGTTTGTATGTCTCAAACTGCCGTTTTGGTTTGTATGTCTTAAACAGCCGTTTACAAACTACATTTCTACATCTAATTCACAGACATGCTGCTGCAAAATCTTGAAATACGCAATCATTATTCTCTGAATAACTCACTTTAACCCATTACATCATATGCTGTTTTAGACTCAACCTTTTTCAATTAAACTACTGAAAAATAGATTTTATTAGAGAAAGGCATATATCAGAAAATTGTAGTTTTTTAACCGTTGTGATAAAGGAGCAATGCTCTATTTATCCCAGCTGTTTCAAAACTTACTTTTACAGAGGTGTAAAAAGGCATCAGTATGAGGGAATGGGTACCTCGAATTCGTTTAAAACCTTTATATAGAATTGGATGGGGTGAAAAAGATTATGATTTTTAGCAATATAAATCGCAATGCAACGCATAACTGTGGAATGTACATGAAATGCACGAGGAAAATGTGCATCTACCGTGCTAAATATTGACGGTGACGTCGCTGGTGTAGACAGACTATTAAGGCTTTACTCTAAACCTGTTGACGTTGCAAACAAATGGAAGTAATTCAAGCGTAATAATTATTTAGGCTGCTGTACTGCGTCTGAACCCATAGACAATTGTATCAGCTTTAGAGAAGTTGGCGTCATTAAGCGTTACTTTAGGTCAATGCAACAGCATCTAGTTAATGTTAGCTGCATGAAGCCATGATGGATATAGTCAGAGTAATAAAAATAAGAAAAAATAAAGCGACATAATATGCCGTTTTCGTAAAACTGTAAGCATTCATTTTTGTAATGTCTGATTCAGCAATTCTGCAAGTTATGATTTTAACCCTAACCTTGATCGTCTGGAAAAGAAAATAATTCTGATCTTCATTAATTCCTAATACAAATGTAAACAAGCAAGGTTTTACGCAAGCGTAAAATGGCTGCATAACATGTATTTAATCAAGATAGAAGAAAAAGAGGGAGCAATATTGGGAAAACATGACTGTTATGTATGAATTAATACATGTAGCAGAAACGGGGGAATGTTTTAATGAACCATGATGCATAATACCTGTGTTTGACACCAATAATACACATTACGTCACAGATCAATGTTATTCATTTGCTGAAACACACTGACGTAGAAACCATTATCACATTAAGTGATGTTCACAAGGCATACAAACTCCCATACTTACAGTCTACATGAAATTATTCCGATAGGTCGACTCAATGCCCATTAACTGTTTCATTTATATTGTCCCCAAATTAAGAACAGGTTAGTATAAGATAATTATACAGTTAAGTTGAAGCAAATTCATGCACAAGGTGAAATATGCAAAACGGTCAACAAAACCACGAGTAAAAGGTCTCAGCTAAATAACTTTAACAAAGCCAAAATGCAAACAAAGGACTTATAGTTTTATGTACAAAATGGTTTTAAACCAAAAGCACGTATACTAAGGGTGCAAAGAAAATATGAGAGAAAAAAAATTCAGCTTCCACCGAGGATCGAACCCACAACCTCACGTTTCCTAGTCCATCGTTATAACCCTTAGACCACGCTGACAGCTGTGCTTGGGAATGTGATTTTAGTCAGTTATACCTAATTCACTAGCATTTTCACTGGAACTAGATCATGGCAGAAAAGAAAGAAATATCCCCGACAAAAATATGCTGAGAAAAATATATGAATGAAAATAAATAAAATAAATGAATATATATAAATAAAAACTTGTCTCACAGTAAACCATATTTATTAAAAAGATTGGCTTTTATAGAAACACAGGACCGCAGAAACGCATGGTCAAAATTCAAAGCCGTATAAGTTTGGGCTGCTTTCGCAGCCCAATGACAATCTTCAACAAGTAGAGACGTTGACGCAACATACTATGGTATATTCATCAATTGATGCACCTTCAAGTTAGGTAAAACAAACGTGGTAACTGTCTTTCGGCACCGAGTAAATATTGACATCTTATCTATAGTATGTGCAATAAACCCTGTCTTAAGCAACTGCAACAGAATGATACATAAGCTAATATTTCAGACAGACATCAGTTTAATTAAGAAAGAAAGAAATACAGACATAAATTGTCTATATAAACTTTATTATTTTCTTGCTTTATTAAGCTGCCCCTGTCTAACTTTTCCGCTGCCTCGTGTTAGTGGTTGCTTTGGAGGGGTTATACTATGCACAATTTGGAGCCTGTAGGAATTTATGATTTGCCTATTGTTAATGACATGCTATCATATGCAATTAGCATGGTTCCACTTGAGATGCCCAGCTTGTACTCCTTCTTAAAAAGATTGGTTTGTCACCTGAACCGCATTTTGTGTAAGTCGGAGCAATTTAGATCACTTTAGAAGCAACAGAGACAATTTTCACAGCTGGTGAAGAGTTAAAACATCAAGGAAAATTATGACAGCAGAGCGATGTCCGTGAATCCATGTTGTATATTTTTGTGCGATGCAGACTAGAAAAGTGAATTTGAGATTTTCAAAACAGAAACTGAGGCAAGAAGTTTTTATTTTAGATTTTTCTTGGGATGTCATATAATATAGATGCAAGAAGGCCATTGGTTAAATATACACAGTTTACAAATCTCATACTTTGCTGTGCAGACCTAGATCAGTGGGTCCCTGTAGCTGTGAGTGAACCCCCTGAGCAGGGCATGCATTTCTTACCATACATATAGATCTACATTTATTAGAGGATAATAAAATCTGAGATTTATACAACTGTATTTAGATCTAGTAATAAATTATGTTCTACTGTCTTGATTTATTAAAATCAGGACTGGTCATATCCCAATCAAGATGTAATGAGTGGATTACAATTCAATAGGACAAGAAACACAAACTATAAAAAAATTATTTTTTTATGCATGGTTAACACAACAAACAGTTCTATTTAATCGTCTAAAACAGGGTCTTATACACAGAACCTGTTTAAAATCACAAACAGACCTACTAGTGCTTATAAGACTTCAGCTTGAAAGCATTTTAAGTCTGGCTGGCTTAATTTAGATTCAAGTCAAGATAAAGCACATAAGCGGGTGGAGTACCATTTTACTTGCATAAATAAGTCCAAGATAATGTCACTCATTATATATTTAATAACAACAGTTCCTAGCATTGTAGAGGTCTTCTTTGTCTTCAATTTGTTCACAAGAGATTGTATTCTTTTTCTTCTGTCCTGAAAAACATCAACACCAACACAAGTTTTAATGTTATTCTATGTAAGCTAAAGATGTTTTCAAAAATGGGAGCCGTTACAAATGGATACTGTATGATTCTCGTATATTAAGCGTGGACTATTACATACTGTACAAGTCAAACTGTGTGTACTATCGGATAAGAGCTGTAATGAAGATACCGGGTAAAGAACATGAGCACGTTTAACGATACAAGATAGCAACTACAAACAACTCGAAAATAATTACCAATACATCAATGCTTTGTAAATAAAGTGGAAAATGTAAAAATGTGATCATCAATACGCATAAAAACCTTTACCCAACAAAAGCCCCTACAACACTTTTGCAAACAAAGTAGATCCTGGCTTTTCTCTGTTTGCTTAACTCTTCTCCTAATAGAAACATCTTTTGATGCCTCTGCTAAACGTTTGGCTGTGGGAAAAGGGTTGTTAATATATCTTCAATTTATTTTACCGAGAAAAAGGACATTCAATAATCATGGAAATGAATTGATAAGATACAGTCAACTCTTTATATCTGGAAACCGTTTAATATGAACCCCTGCTTATACACATGTAGAAGTAAAATTAGTGATTGCTTTTAATAATTAATTGTTATTAGTTATTGCTCAAAAGTTAATTATTATTAGTTATTGCTTAAAAGTTAATCGTTATTAGTTATTGCTTAAAAGTTAATTGTTATTAGTTATTGCTTAAAACTTAATTGTTATTAGTTATTGCTTAAAAGTTAATCGTTATTAGTTATTGCTTAAAAGTTAATTGTTATAAGTTACTGCTTAAAACCTTATTGTTATTAGTTATTGCTTAAAAGTTAATTGCTAATAGTTATTGCTTAAATGTTACTAGTTATTGCTGAAATATTATTAAACACCCCGAACCTCCGTGCTTCATTCTTTAACAATTTAGTTTACTATGCATAGCTGGATCGTATTTCAACATTGTGAAATGATTCTAACAATTTGTCACTTAATGGTCTAGGTGAAACATTTGTATCTTTACCAACTGTCTGATAATCGCCACGATAATATCATACTTGCAGACACCGAGCAACTCAGCATCTTATCTGAATCTAAGCTGTTTGATATCCGATCAATTATTTTCTTTCAAAGTCACGATTTGGGATTAAATTTACAATGATCAAGGTTACTTAAATCTATGTCAAACGTCATTGGTCGTCTGTATTTAGAAATGAATCACAGACAGTGCATTCCCAGGTCAAACAATGGGTCTAGAACACACCCTATCGCAACATACAGCTCTCAAAACAGTCCACGACGGAGGGCCAATTTTCAACTTTGAAAAATGACCCTAATAATCTGTCACTTGTCCTAGGCAAAACTTGTCTATGTTTACCAATTTACGGCTAATCGTCCCAATACTAACCTACATAGAAGTCGGCATATGATCCAGATCTAAGCTGTTTGACACCTGGTCTATATTTTCTTTAAAAAATCATGCGTTTTAATATTCAATTTAAAACTTTCAAGGTTATCTAAAGCTATGTTAAACATCATTGATCGCCTTTGTTTAGAAATAAAGCACATCAAGTGTATGCGTAGTTCCATTGCTACGTGAGGTCTAGACATCCCCATCCCCCGGCCCCACTTCACAACACATACCTCCACATATAGTTAATGATGGACAGGCCAATTTTTAAAGTTGAAACATTACCCTAGCAGTATGTCATTTGTTCTAGGCAAAATAGTTGTCCCTTTACCTGCTAAGTGACACGTTAATAACATACATGCAAACACCTATGATCAAATGGAGACGCCGAGTTATTCGGTATTTGTTGTAGATGCAATGTAGATTCAAGTTGTTGGACACCATGTCTATATTTTCCTTATATTATGCAATTTGGGATTAAATTTAAAGTTTTCATACTTAGGTGAAACCATCTTGCACATCTTAGATCGCTCGTGTTCTTTTAAATGAAACACAGCAAGTGCGTGCACAGATCCAGTATTGGGTCTAGACAGGGTAGACCCCACTCAAGCACCTGGCCCTAACACATATCTTTAAAAAATATTGCCAATATCGAAATTTAGCGATAACGGGTAAATTTTCAACGTTACCACAATGTTGATCAAAACAACAGTTAAAAACTTGCCATCTGTGAATTTGGGTCAGTTGTCTTTTAATCGAGGTAAGTTAACTAGGTTCAACGTTATAGACAGTCTCTGTCTTGAAAGGAAACACATCAAGTGCATGCATGGATCCAGCTCTGTCTTGAAAGGAAATACATCAAATGCATGCATTGATCCAGCATGGGGACTAGATACCCGCCCAAACATTGGGTCTAGAGCAGGTTGCCCCGCTAGAGCAGGTTGCCCAAACCCCACCCCGCAGTCGATTACTCTAGAGAAAAAAATAGTCCATTTACACGATTATCCAATTATATGTAAAGCTCTCAAATAGATGTTGATACTATTTTAAGTTATGCAACAGGACAGTGTCTTTTTTAACAGTACAGGCAGTACACGCTGAAAAGGTATCTAACATTAACTTGTGAAGATTTATTATTATTATTATTATTATTATTATTATTATTATTATTATCATTATTATTATTATCGGAACGAACCGCATAATTGTCTATCCTGACAATGAAGGATATACACTAGATATGATACAATATGATTGTCTATCCGGTCATGAAAGATATACAATAGATATGAAATCACTAACTGCAAGGAACTGCATAAACTGTATTAACAAACTTGATACAGACAAGTTGACTGAAAGCCATGCTCATCAATATAATAAATTAGAAGATTTATAAAAACATATACATGTATAGCACATAGGCATATCCAATTCACTTATTACACTTAGTCATGTAAAATATTTTGATATTTAGTTTTTCACCCAAAGTAATAGTCCTATAATGATACTTTTAATCTAGATATGTGTAATGGATATTTCATAAAATAACAGAATAATTACCATTTCATCTTCCCAAGAACCCTCCATGCTGCCGGTTTCCCGCTATTTTCAATATGAATGTCACAATAAATAAGTAATAAGAAATAACAAAAAACAACCCAGAAACTATCAACAAATAATTATTAAGTCAAAATGAGACCTCATGGCTTCCGTAGGAAACGGTTGGTTTCTTACAACTATTCAAGTTTTCATTACGATCCATTACGAGGATTTATCTAGGACCATTGTGTAAACGTCTAGGTAAAATGTCATAATTAAGAATGAAAATGTTATGGAAAAGCAAAATGACAAACACTTCCAAGCGGTCTATAATTGCTTTAAATCGACCGGCCATAAGTGTAACCAGGTGTTGTGCATTCAAAGAACGTTTCACTAAAACTCAGACAAGAAATTTCCGAAATGAAGATTGTTCAACGTTTCCGTAAATAGACTTCGTGTTCTTAAAAATAAATATGTTTTAGTTATCCTGAAACATGAAACTACAGTCCCACATTATAATTCCAATACGAATCCATTATTATTTTTCAGTGAAGAAAAACAGGAAATGAGTTTTGTAAGCCCATGTCGTACATTTCCGTTACTGGCAGTGTTAATCGAGAGCATCTTCATTGACCCTTTAGTGAGACGTAGAGACAAGTGTACACGATTTTGATATGGATGCAGACTTTCATATAAAATAAGGAAAATCTTAACCCTTCGCTTGCTGAATTTTAAAATACATTTCTCCTTCTTTACCCATGCCCTGTTGTATAATTACATATATCTTCACTGTGTACAAGTATTTCGCTGTGCAATCACTGCTGTGGAGTGCACTGGTTGCACAATCAACTTGTAAATAGTGCAGACCCTGATGAGACAGCTCCTGCAGGAGCTGTCTCATCTGGGTCTTCACTATTTACAGGTAGGTATATTGACGTGAATAGCAAGCGAAGGGTTAACCCTTAGTCTGCTGAAACAATAATGACTGCTCAAGTCCTGATCTGCTACATTAAGTTTGTTTTTACTGTCGATTCGTTAAAACTTCTGAAAAGACTATTGACCGAGAATCAAACAGCGTGTATACTGGTGAGAGTTGAGAGTTACTCGGTGCCTCATCTGAATCGTAGCTGTTTGTAAATATATGTCAGATTGCGCTTCAGACTTAGCAGGCAAAGGGTTAAATGTTAACTGCTAATATATGAGAATATATTACATAATAGATTAATGCTACTTAATATGTATCCATATGCGGAATGTTTTCCAGGCGTATCCGTACTTGATTCTTAACTTATGTACAACCATTACCTGCATAACTTAAAATGACACGCATTCCACTAGGTCCGACAGAACACATTATAACCGTTTTGATACATGTATGGTAGCTGCTGTTTATAATGTTTCAAACCAGTCAACACATCTTTTCTTCCGTTCGGATACAATGTTAGTAATTTTCTATCAAGAAGTAGATCGTGAGTTAAATACAGATCAATATACAGGCATCACCCAGAACTCCAGTTAAGGCGAGTATTTCAGATGCAAACATTGTTATTTCTCCATACTTACAGATACACATTAGAATAATTTGTTAGTAAAGAAGCTACGGCACCTTGGTACGACAGGTTTAAATTACCCCTGAACTGTACCATTCACCCTAACTATGGATATATGTCAATAACAGCCTTACTTTACTCCGAACTTATTTTACTCTGAATTCAATCCATAACAATCTTGCAATATTAACAAGTCTACATTAATCTCGATATGCCATATTTCATTACAAACAAGCAATAATACATACTGTTGAAGAAATTAAAATTGTTTCTCGCATATTATTATATGTAACTTGCGTTACACAAAATCGACAGAAACAAATTGCAATCAAAGAATCCGTCAGAATATCAATGAGTGTATCAACGAAAGTTTGACTAACCCTTTGAAATCGGGACACATGAACTGGCAATTGAAAACGGTGTATACCCAGAACAGAGGACTCCTAGAGTTAGTCCTATAATTCCCCAGCTTGTTTAAGTCATTCATACTGTGTGGGTTTTATAATTAAACACTGATGGGCTATTCCAGGCTGAAACACCAGTGTTGAAAGAGTTAAACTTCAGTAAGTATTTCATCAGTCAGCATTGCGTTCATTGATGTGTCAGTCAAACGGAAGGACCGCAGAAAGCGACTACGTAATTGCATCTTGTAACTATCGGTATATCTGCAGCACAGTATACACTGGCAGGTCTAACACTAAACCAGCATTACATGCAATAGCTGGGAACTTTGATGCCAATTTCAGAGAACAATCGATACACCATTTTGATGTTTGCCATGATATTTGTGTACATATCAAACATTTGTTTGAAAAAAAAACCCACAATGATCTGGGTCTACTCTGTTTGCAGGTGCGCGAAAATGCGCTTACATAACGGAAAGGTTTAATTCAAATATTCCTTCGACAGGTACAAATGTCCTGTAAACCGATTTGTATATTTTTTCAAAGATAGATGAAATACGTTAATATATAAGTGACAGCTTGTAAAAAGTGACAGTTATATATTTATCTTGATAAATGAATAACTCTGTGTGTTTTATTTAAAGTTTATATGATTTGCTACAGGATAAGAAACACTGATGGCAGATAGCATTCATACTTTAAATCGACGTAACTAAGTACACCTGGTGGTTACAACTATTTTCCACAGAATGTTCCTGTGCGGTCGATATTGCATATAATAATATATATCTCAACTGAAAAACAACTCTGACTTACAATATATTCTTTGATTTATTGTTACAGACGACAATAAATGCTACAGATAGCAACAGTTTCAACCCTTTACCACCTGACTGGTATTTGCAAACAGCTTGGGTCCAAATGGGACTCCCAATCATTCGGCGTCTCATTTTGATCCAGGCTGTTTTACACTCGATCAAAAGATTAACGATTCGAAAGTAATTGCAATGTATAACAAATCAGAGTTTGAGGAAACATCTTTTTTCTTCACATACAATGAATTCTGAATTCTATTTGTGGATTAACTGAAATTCTAACACGACTCTGAACCTACGGCATTTAAACAAATAATACCGAGAAACGTGATAATCAACTGCACATGCGGCATTTCGATCGGCTGTTCCATTTTCCCCACACTCGAAATGTAGTGTTTCTATCTGTTCCCTGTTCAAACCACACACAGTCAAATGTAATTTCGCATTTCTAAATCTGTAAACACGATGGCTCTGGAATAGAGATGTGTATACATGGTGTAAATTGTATAGATGTTCGCTTCAATGTGAAAGATGAAGCATTTTTAGCTTGGAAAGTAAATGTAAGGGCCCAGTCCCACTAGACCTTACGACCCATTACGACCTCTTTACGATTGCTACCGACCTCTGGTCGCCGATATTCGTACGAAGGTCGCACGACAAGTCACTGTTAATCGCGGGTGGTCTTAAGTAATCGTTGGTAATCGTTTCCAATCGTGCGACCAATTTCAGTCGTATTTCAGTCGTAGAGAGGATGTTGATCATGTACAACAACCTAAGGGCCCAGTTCCACTAGGCCTACGACCACTTATGACCTGTTTACGATTTCTAGCGACCTCTTGTCGCCGCTATTCGTACGAAAGTCGCACGATAAGGTAATCGTTTCTTCTCGTGCGACCAATTTTAGTCGCAGAGAGGCTGTTGATCATGCACAACAACCTACTTACGATCGAACTGGTCGCTGGTATTCTTTAAGAGGTAACCTTAGAGGGTTTTAGCTAATCGTGCGATCGTCATACGAAGGTCTCCAACAATCTTTAACTGGTCGTTGGTGATCTTACCTGCAATCGTACGATTATCAGCGACCTTTCTACAATTACCTACTACTGTCGTGCGATCACCAGCAACTGCCTAAAGATTATCCGCGACTAGGCATAGATCACGTGACCACACAACATGTCGGAAGTGATTGTGGAACCTTCGTACGAATATCGTACGAATACCAGTGACTTGATGCACGATCGTCAACAACCTGTCTTACGGTGGTCGCATGTATGCATCGCCAATGTGACTGCGAATCATTTGTTTGAAATTTAGTCGCCGACAATCACAGACGATCGGCGGTTTCAGAGGTCTCAGAGGTCGCCAGTGGTCTTTATCGATAGCAAGCGCTAGTGGGACTGTAGCCTAACAGCAAAATGGCGTAACTACAGACAACGCTTCTGATTTTGCCGAATTCTCCAGGAAAAGTATTTGTTTTATTAAAAAAAGTCGTGTCAGAATAGAAATAACAAATTCGTAGTTGTACATTATCGCCCATTAGATCACAGTTAGTCGTTGAGATGTGGGTCTAAAGGCCTCGTGATCTAATGATTCCACATCTCAACTCTTAACTGTGATCTAATGCGAGATAATGCACATCTACATATGTGTTATTTCTTAACTAGCTGTTGTTGCGGGTTCACTTCGTTCGTATATGCAGTAGCAAAGTAACTTTCGTACTTGACCGCGCATATATAAAGCTATATACGCTGGGAAATGTTAGTACATGTATGTGGGCTGCTGGGATGTGCGTATGGATGTGCATCTGGGTGTCTACTTACACACGTACGTGCGCACTTAACTAAACACGGGATACAACTCACGACATCCCGTACTCTAGGCCGCCAATCTCCACCGAAACAATCGTGGCAATCGTTAGTATCGACTAGTCTGTGTTCGAACAGAAACAAGTTGTATTTGTAAGTACAACGGATGAACAAACACATTGATTCTTATCATAAAAAATATATCACTAATTAAGTTATACATAAATACAATAATTCTCAGTAGAATGCGACCACCAAACAGAGGTATCTTCCAGGGTTATAAAGGCAAGCGATCGCTTATTGCAGGACTAAAGTTATACATATAGGTCCTAGACAAGTTTTCTATAGTACCTTTGTCCTGTATTATACAATCGATTGATTAAAAAAAACCGTTAATGTCTTTAGTGTTCTAGATGGGTTCTACTGGCAGTTATGATTTAGAAGCTTTATATTGCATTAATGATTTTGAACTGAACACAATTTGTCGATCAATAAATCTACTTTAAAGGAGAGAAAAATGTACCAATTTGCGGGTTATGCTCGTTGCTATGTAAATAACATTTAACTCATGCATATATAATACGAATAATAATTTTGCTAAAGGGGTTTAGATGGGTTTACTATGTATCTAATTAATCATTTAATAATTAGTGTAAATAAATAGTGTAAAGTTGAGTTCAAAAGCAAAGCAAATGGGCATTCCGTGTAATAGTTTGCAATGCACCTGTGTTTGAAAGTAGAAATTAATAAAATACGAAATGCATAATCTGCTGGTGACTATCGAACGACTTGCTGTTTGAATTAATGTGTGAACTTATATACAGTTAAATCCGTCTTAACCCGTTTACTGTATAAATACATGAGTGAATAGATTTTTTGATGAAGCGTTTTAAGGCGTTGGACAAGAACAACAACAACAACAACAACAACAAAGAGAACATTGAAAACATTCGGTTCATTGTTCGTTAGTTAGCTGGTTGTACTGACTTGTGTTTACCCAAGTACATGTGAATAAGATTTGTGCACGGTTAATTGCACATTTACGTTATGAAGACTGAAACCGCAACGGAGTTTTATAGGCCAAAATGTTTAGTGGAAATGTACCCACAGTACTTTCAAAAAGAATTGTTCACACCTCATAACAGGTAATGAGACTTGCCTTCACTATTTTGAACCAAGGACAACGCAAGGTAACCGCTTTTGGGCAAACGAAAATTGCAAAACATGGTAAGTAGTTTATGTCTTATCTTTCAAACAGCAGTAACCAAGAGCAATATGATACTGGTCGATTCTACAGACATGTAATACTGAAAACATTTGAAAACAATCTTAAGGCGTCGACCTCAGGAATGAAGTACGCTGTAACGTTTCATGACAATGTTCCTTCACACAAGACAGGCGTTATGAAACATGTGTTGAGAAAAACATAAGTAACAGAGACTGACCAACCAGTGCACTCACAATACCAAGCCCATTTTGACCATACTTATTTCCAAAACTGAAACATTTCTAAGGTGTTGGAGCCAGTAGAATTTAGTACGTTGGCGTCAGTAGATTTTAGTACATGAAGAGTAAGTTTTGTTTTATATAACACAATTATGTAACCGAACGTTGTAAAAGAAAATGCTTCCCTGATATCGAGGAAACGTCAACACTATTTGATACCTGGATCTTATTTAACCCATTACCTTTTACTGCTTGTGCCGTGTGGTGGCCGTAAAAAGTCTCCCCGTACACGTAATCGATGTTGTTATCATTCTCTTGCAGGATATGCAAGTGACATACACAACTCTCATTCGCCTCTTACTGTGTTGCTGTTCGGGCGACTGTTTGTTCTGTATGTGGTGTTTCCTGCATGACTCATTTTTGTACTTTTATACGCTTTTTTAGATCCAACCTCTTTGAATAAATCTCCCAAAAAGGAGCATGAACTAGAGAAAAGGAAAACTTTAGAATTTTGTAGTTTGAAACCATTGTGATAAATAGAGTATTTGCTCCTATAGGAGCAAATGCTCAATTTATCACAATGGTTTCACAAAGTAACTTTTACAGAGTCGTCAAAAGTCGTTAATATGAGGGAATCGGTTAAGGTGACTTGTATTCGTAAAAAATGTATCTTTCCATACATTTTTGAGAATATATTAGAATATCCATGTGTAGGGATGTGTACTACGAATAGTTGTTATGGTGTATGGCGAATAGCGTTTCTGGTGTAAGGCGAATAGCTTTCACAGTTTTCGGGAAAAATCCTTTAAAAGAACAGTATTTTAACAGACATTGTAGAAAATAAGACCTGTAAATGAAAAAGTAGTAGAGTCAAGCAGGAAAGGCCACATACAAAACGCAACCAATGTGTTCATTCAAATCGAAGTTCTATTCCTAAATGTATTACTTATTATGTTTTTTATGAATACGCGTCCTTCTTTATAACAGCCTTCCGTAAGCACATTGAGCAGACAAATGAATCCGGTTCTACTATGTTTGCAAAGGCTTAGATGTGTATTTCTATATAGAAAAGGTTCGATATTTGTTTCTGGCAAAAAAATGTTGTAGAACCTGCATAACAGACAATAAGGAAGGTCAAATTATGGACCAGTAAGCCAGGTGGTTACTTTATACAGGCCAAAATTAATGCAGAAAGCTCCTATGAGCTTTCTGCATTACTTTTGCCTTGTATTAAGTAATCACCTACTTTTAAGACTCCTATGTTCAATAAAGGAATGGTCGCTTAGGACAAGTTATACTGTATGTAGATACAATTTCTTTTTATAGTTTTATCCCTTTCTGGTAAAGACATTTAATAAGAATTATTCAACCCTTTACCTGTTTAATATTTATGCAAGAATAACATCCTGAATATTAGTAAACATTTTGTAATACAAGGTTTTCAAGTAAGGGGTTTGTTTTGACAAAATACTAGAATTCGGCCTACAAATCTGCACATGTAATGTCATAAGCAAACATCAGATCCTGATCAGACGGCTCCTAATCTGATTTGGATCTACTAAGTTTGCAAATGCGTGAAACGGTGTTTATATGAAGAAAAGCGATACTTACTTACTCACGACTTCTGTATCCAGGGTTTTTCTAGAGAAAATATATTCATCGGGTGTGTGGATCGAAATCGAGTCATCGAGATTCCTAGTCAAATAATCAACTGCGGCACCACAAAACCGGATTGCACAGCAATGTTGTACAATTGTTGTTACAGGTCAGCTACAGCCAGTGACATGCCAGGGCTGAATGATAAGTGTTCGAGCCTTGTATCGAAGCAGTTAAATAAAGTACCTAGTTATAGTCTACTTTTTGTCCGAAGAACCGCTCAGCCGACTTGACATTAACTCCCCTGGTCAATGAGTAATTCGCCTACTATTGAGCACTGCTAACACAATGCGCAATCATACAGCCGCAGTACCGGCTATAACCCTCACAGGTACATGTACCCATTTTAACCACTGGGTGGAGAAGTTTCTGCCCTCCCTACTACGTCCTTTGTGAAAATATCGATTTTGTCCACAGATGGTTTAAAACACTAGCAAACATGTCGCGAAGCTGTTCGTGCTTATAGTTTTCATCTCGTGCGTGTGCGTGTGCGTGTTTGTGTGTGTTCACCCGTGCATTTTGTGTTGTTCTGGTGTCTTTGTACTTATGCGTTTGCTCGTGTTTATATTTTCCATCTCCTCTGTGTGTGTCTGTAAGCGTACAAGTGTGCGTGTGTGCATGCGTGCGTGTGTGTGTGTGTACATGTGTGCGTGTGTGTGTGTGTGTGTGTGGGGGGGGGGGGTATTAAATATTGGCTTTTCCCAAATAATTGTTTTACACAGCGAACTCTCTCAAAGCGAACTCTCTCACTCCAATCAATACAGCAAAATTTATATTCGTATTGAGACCAAACACCAGTCGTTTTAAGTTCAAATTGATTAATAAACTAATTCGTTATTCATACATATATCTTATGGGATCCGAATTTCGTGAATACCCGGATGCATGCAACAGTTATTAAAACTGAAATGTTCAGACCTAGAAATTCACATACCACATCTAAGATTTTTCAGGAGTGCAGCTGAAACCAAATATAGTTTACGCACAGTGGTTATAAGGGTCCTCGGGGAAGGGGACATGCCCCAAGAAAATCTAGAACTGAGTGGTTTAAAATAGTGACTTTTACAGAGACGTCAATAGGCGTCAGTATAGGGGAACGGGTTAAATCTTACATGACAAGACAGAACATTTAACAAAGTCTACTCTCACTTTGTGTTTTGTTCCACGTTGGTCATAATAATGTTTTCATCCATCAGATTGATGTTACGCACATGGGTATCGCTAGCTACGTTCCTGTCTTTAGAAGTTGGCTTGTAGTCTTCGCTTCTGACGTTGAAATGTTTGATCCACTGTAAGCGCGCTATTTCACTGCGAGGAACAGTGCAGTTTGTAAGGCTCCCAACACCCAACACGGGCAGTTTTTATGCAGAATTATTTTATTCTTACAGTTTTACTATTGATTAAGTTTCTTTTTATTGTTATTGCAACAAAACAAACAGAATATTACTTGCCTGAACTACTTTCGTATGTCATTATAACCTATTATTCTGCACAAAGTTCCTAAATTATCGGTCATAAAACAAATCCATACAACCCAAAATATTTATTTAAATTAGCAAAACTTAGCAGTATCGTAATCACGGAGAATATTCACGGGCAACTAATTCAGTAATCATGATTATGTGCAGATCCGTCAAAACCGCAGGTAGCGCAATAGTAGACCTGGCTACTCTGCCAATTGTTCGTTCTAAAAGTTTCCTCAGTTGCTATTGCACAACCTACATTTTATGTCTAGATCAATGACATGTTCATAATAGATATGATATGATGTGTCCGTTTATTTTCATCGATCTGGCCTCATGGAACGACTAAAATAAATGTTAGCCGTAACACGCCGCACACCACGCACTCTATTTGCCGAACAGTATATATTACTATACGCCGTACATATCGGAAGCCATTCGCAGTACAATCGTCACACATTGACCTATTCGCCGTATACAATTCTATTATCAAAATTTAATTCAAAGCCAATTTCGATCGTATTCCGAAATCATCACTGGCATAAGAGCGTATCCTTTATGTAATGACAAAGAATGTGTAAAATTGTCTGTCGGGGGATTAGAAAAGTGATTGCGAATACGTATTTGACTTCTTCGCTGCTCTTTCGGTTTTTACCAATCCGAGAATAATGCAACCAAAATGATTTACATACGTGAATTTGAATTTATCAGAAACAATATAATCATTGTTTGTTATTTCTACTATTAATTTAAAACATTACCATAACTATATCGAATTAATAACATGTCGGCGTGTCCGTCATCAGTTAGCTTTCGCTTCGTCTGGTAGCTATTTCTGGTGTTGTTGATAGACGGTGATCCTATATATAAGCATCGTTACTATTCACAAAGCACCCACAGGAACGAATATACCGTTATCCTGGTAAATGCTACCCACTTTGCATTTAACCAGCTTCGCATCCAACCAGCTTCTGTCCGAATAAAACGCCGGATTACTTCACATCTCGTCGGTAATCAAGCTGTCTGTCAGTCACATTAATTGATATCAAAACAAACGGAAAACAAATAGAACAGTTAGAAAAAGCAGCACACCCTATTTGCAAAGCAAGACAATATTTTTAACTCAAATTGTACTGTCTGTACTTTTAATCTGAAGCATGATGAGGCCGAAGAAGGATTTGTTTTTTGCTTTCACAAACGCTGTAGATTCAGATCTATATCATGTCAAAACCAAACAGAGCAGACCCTGACCAGACGACTCCTAGAGGAGCCGTCTGGTCTGGTTCTACTCTGTTTGCAATTGCATGAACAGGTGCTTATGTGAATAAAAAGGTTAAGAAAAATAACGGTGTCTCAGATTTATGAAAAATTAATCCCTAACTTTCCAACGTATAATTACATGCCTTGTAACTCAATCGCTGCAAGGATTTGTCATTTGCAAGCTGTGTCGTCCGGTACACTTTTCATGGTTGTTGTTGTCTTACAAAAACCCAGTCACAGTAACAAACTGTATCCTTTGAGATGTCATGTTACTCGTAGTCGCATCTAGATCCAAACTGTTGCATATGTAATCACATATCCGATATTGGCAGCGAAAGAGCTAAGTCTTTTGCTGCCAAATATTGTCTTCTGCGAAATGTTTCGTTTGCTACAATTTGTGTTTGTTACTTTTTCTCTCATTTAATTTCAAAAGCATTATAAACAAAGAAACAACATCTGGGGATGAAACATAGAATTATAAGGCATCTCATCAAGATCCACTCTTTATACTATAACAGATACGTTTTGCTAAAGTTGTATGCCCGTTGATAGCGGTATGATATAACCTCAGTCTGTATGGTAATGGATTCTAAAGGCACAGCCAGTAACTAGTATAGTGAAATCCTGGAAGTAGCAATCAGTATTAATGCCAGTCTTTAAGGCAGGTGGCACCTTTATACAAGGATAAAGTCATGAAGAAGAAAGCTCCAAAAGGACCTTTCTGTGTGACTTTCAGTCTGCATTAAACTGTCACCTACATAAAATACTAAATATTTTCTTTAAAACAATCTGGCTTAGAGGGGGTTTACTGCGCTATATCATCCGTTATAAAAACATCTATATAACGCATTTAGTATATTCTGCCTCGACTTCACAAATATTGAAATAAACAACCTAGTAGACATGTCCTGTGTTTACCGTCTTCTATGTTGAGGGGACGTTTGGCGGAGATACCCTTATTTACACTATTTGTTAAAGGGGAAGTCCCTACATTCGACGCGTTTCAAATATACCTAAAGTATACAAAACGTATTTGTTAATATGATGAAAAGGAGTATATCGCAAGATAATAAACGTTGAAAAAGACAAAACATCAATGTGTTTGATATCGACGATCCCGTTTTATTCCCTGGTGTTTCCGTTTTATTCGGGTTGGATTTTAGTTTCGTATCTGCTCGGGCTATTTGGGTCTCTCCGACCACTTCCGAGAAAAGCTGTTACATAAACAATTGAGGGATCGGATGTTCATCGGCAAAACGCGGAAAATTTGAACGGAAAAGGCCGATAATACTTTGTTGTAGAACAAAAAGTATAGGTATTGATGACATCGGGTGTTTTTTGTATCACAGAGGCATTTTTCGATACAAGTTCAAATTGACAATCTTCATAGTAATGATTGAGCATAAGCAAATACCAAGTTTTATGATATTATTGAAAATATATATCATTGTAGGGACTTTTTCTTTAAACTACGGTGACTGTGAGATAAGTGTGAGGTTAGGACGTCCGTGAAACGGTTTAAACACCCAGCGGTGGTTTTACCACTCACCGTTCCAAGGCGATACTCTCTTTTGTCACCCTTACCTTTTTGTTTGTTGGGTGTCTTTGTGATTGTACTTTTGTTCGTGTTTGATGTTTCGTCTCGTGTGTTTGTGTGCGCGTGCATGCGTGTGTGTCGGTGTTTTTGGTGGTGACTACGTTTTGTGCGTGTCTTTTCCTGCTTGACTTAACCACTTTTTCATTCATAAGAACTGTGATTTTACAATTAAGGACCGATCCTCTACGTAACTGCTGTAATTGTATACAATGTGGATACTGAATAGTATATGTAATTAACCCTTCCCTTGTTCTATGTTTATTCAAAGTTTCAATACCTACTGAATATTCATAGACAGAATAGTTACAATGACATATCGAAATTGGAACATTGTATATATTTTAGAAAGTAAAGACAGTTGCAAACAGAACAGACCCTGTTCAAACGTAGCCGTTTGATCTGCATCTACTCTAGTTTGCAAATGCGTGACAAGCGTTATATGAATGGCATATGAATGACAATACATTTAATCCCTATTCGACGAACTCTATTTAATTCGTAATGGAAATGTCTTCATTACGACATAGCTTATTGTTATCGACGCATAAAGGGTGTGGCATGTAGGCGGTCTTGTACATGTATGTCTTATTTTGAGACACCTTCGTCAGGTGTCATAGACTTTTATCCGAATTATTTGCGTTTGTAAAGCTGGGAGTGTGCTTTGTTATTCGCGATCTTTCTTTACGCACATGCTAGTCTTTTCAGCGTCAATACTGACATCAATGAGGCATGCCTTTAACAACAATGTAATTAGTACAGTTCAATGTATTTCCTGTTGCTACAATATCAATATGTGAACACAGGACTTCGATGAGAATACCTTTCACATGTCAAACAGAAACGTTGTTCCGTATTTGTGCTATACGTATGGAGTCGTTGGGTGACCTTAAATGGCGCTAATCTTTGGTTAATCACCCTAGTTTCATACATTTTATTGTATTAGTTCTCGATACGGTTTCTAACTTAAACGTCGTTCATACAATAATTTAAATTTAAAAGGTATTTTTACCTTAATGCAAAACATCGACGGTATAACTAAATAAACAATGCAGATACTTCTTTACTCAATAATTCTCAGTCATTCTCTTACAGGTTTTGACAGTCATTCGATCTGTAGTTTGTTAACCAAAACTGCATATCTCACTTATATTATTACCATGTGTGTTACATTATTATAAATTAATGTCACGTGTTCAACAAATAGAGCCTTGTTCTGTTATTCACCATTGTCATGAGGATATACAGTTGAACTTCGATAACTCGAACTTCAAGGGACCATACAAATTAGTTCGAGATAACAGAAGTTCGAGTCAACCGATATCTAATCTGAAAAAAATTCTCAAGGCCATTGCTTAATACAGGTCTAAAGTAATGCTGAAATCTCCTGTAGGAGCTTTCAGCATTACTTTAGACCTGTATTAAGCTGTCACATGTGTTTCTAGATATCTGTAGAGATACATTTTAGAGCAATTCTGCATTGTAAGTTTTGAAAGGATTGAACGTTTTGTACGAGTTATCCCGAAGTTCGAGTTATCCGAGTTCGAGATATCGAAGTTCAACTGTATTATTTATGGCCGCAAATGTGCTAGTAATTCACGAATGGCAACATAGTTGAACGACAGCTATCACACCGTTAGGACATTTAATATGCTATCTGTTATTTAAACTATATCTTACGTTTAATATATGTATGGTTATTAAATATTTATTATTCATAAAACACGAGATTTCAGGGTCAATTACCGTTGTCTGTTTTAACGACAGTGAAACATCGATAATACGAACTTTTAATAATGAAGAAATAATGTCTTTGTAGGCATGTGTCTGCTTAACCCTACATTAAGCTGCCACATGTGTTAAAGATCAATAATGGTACGTATTTGAGCGTTCGTAGTATTGAGTGTTTACTGTACTTTGTTACTACTTGATATGGTTTAAGAATGTAGTCAATAAAAAACTCATAACACATAATGGCATTATTAACGTGTCAAACAATAACATTACATGAACCGTTTCGCTTACAAAAATGTGTTGTCCTTAGTCAATAGTACAGCTATTACACAAGTAGTTTTTGATTTATTAAACGTTTGGTTTATCAAAAGATAGTTTCACTTCACTGCTTATCGGTGGCATATTAACTGGCCACTACCTGGTAGTTGAAAATTAGACCATTCGCTCGATATTTACGGAGTATTGAATACGCTACGTAATGTATACTCTTGCAAATATGAATATGTCTAATGTAATACTATTATTTTAATAGGTTGTTAGCGGATAGCAAAATATATACAGAAATCGTATTATTGTGTTTCAGAAATACCTAAAATATACAAAACTCATTTGTTTATATGCTGAAAAGTAGTATAGCGCATGAAAACCTATCCAATAAACGTTGAAAATGACAAAACATCTGTGAGTTTGATATCGACAATACCGCTTTTATACCCCGATGTTTCAGTTTTATTCGGGTTGGGTTTTAATTTCGTATCTGCTCGCGCTTTTCGCGTCCCTCCGATCACTTCCGAGAAAAGCTGTTACGTAAACAATGGAGGAATCGGGTGATCATCGTTAAAACGCGGACAATTTGAACGGAAAAGGCCGATAATATTTTGTTGTAGAACAAAAATCATAAGTATTGATGAAATCGGTTTATTGTGAATCACAGGGTCATTCTTCGATATCAGTTCAAATTGACAATCTTCATAATAATGATTGAGCATAACAAATACCAAGTTTTTTTTATATTATTGAAAATATGCGTTCATTATAGAGACTTCCTCTTTAAGAATACGTTTACCAACGGTTACTGTTTTGTTCAATGTTATCGTTTTTGTATAACCATTACCCAAATGTAAATATTGTGGCTGTTCAAATTTGGACCTTCTGCACTTTTGACAATGTCCAAGTGGAGCTAACGTTTTTGAAACTATTGACCAAGTGTCATTACACAAGCTTTTAAGAAACTACTGACCAAATGTCAAACATTGTTTCCTGATGATACGTCGAGTTCACTGGTGTCTCATCTGGATCAAATATGTTTTAAAGTGAGACTCATTTTTATCAGATGTTTCAGTGTAGTGCTATTGCTTTCGTGTTGCATACCGTGATAAGATCGATCTATGGTGACGTTTCTTTTAAACAAAATGGCTCCCAATTTCAAAACCAGCTTTGATATTAAGTACTTGAAAGCAATAAAGAATGTTAAGGACAGAGCTGCTGGAACACGTTTCAGATGACCCTCACATAAATTATTCATCGAAGAAGGCAGCTATAGAACGTACCACGAAAACAGGGACTTTGTTACAAATGTACTTTTGATATACTAATGTCATTGACCTCGTACATGTATATACATTTAAACAGTTGGACGCAAAATAGTATGATAAAGGAATTAGCTGAATACATTTATGAAATATTTAAAATGTATAAATCATTAAATTAATGGCAGAATTACAAGGAGGTGGAGGCTAGTACAATTGAACTGAACTGAATTGAAATGAATTGTCCAAATGTTTGAGAAATAATCATTTGGCGTTTGGTTCTCACTGTTTGCAAATGTAACGAGAAACATATTGTCAAACATTTATTTGTGACTACATTCATTCAAAAGGGATATGATCACATAGTACTTCAACATAAGGCATGTATGGTTGTCAACCCGTTTACAGTTGATACTTTACGATGCCCTCTTTTCATGTACACTGACAGGAATGGCTTAGTACTGTATGAAAATTACCTCTTAAATCCGGAAACGGAATGAGTACGTCGGGTCTTTTCTTCCTGTCGTACCCTTTATTACTTTTCTACAGTTACTCTGTTTGCAGCTCACTCATTGAGTACACTAGCGATAGGTGGATTTAGATTGTTTTACTTAAATAATGTTTCGTTTTACATGCAGGTTACCATTGTATTTGCCATCGCGGTTGCTGTAGACTAGTCGGAGAGGGGATATGTTTATTTACACAGTTTGTCTGTTAGGGTGGGGATGGAATAAGTTTGAGGATGGGCGCCCCTACACCGTTCCAAGGCGGTACTTCCATCTTTCCCCTGTTGTTTGCTTGTTTATATATTTGTGCTTCTCCTTGTGTCTGTTGATATACATGTACATTTACTTTTTTGTCGTGGTGCTGTTCGGGCGGCTGTGTTTTTTTTTGTATGTGGTTTTCCTGCATCACTAACACCTGCACTTTGATTTGATCTAGAGATGCTAAACTATTACCGTTTGGTGCACTTGATCTAATGACATAATTGATGACCTGTAGCTTGCTAACTGCGACTGGTATTTGCAAAGAGCTACGAACCAGATTAGACCAGACAAAATATCGACATCTAAACCGGGGTTAAGTTGTTTACCATTATGGCTATCATTGAAACATCAAACAAATGCGAACTGAAAACTTGGTCCAAATGCAAAATTCACAAGTTTGCGATGATATCAATTTAGAAACAGGATACATGTAAGTGTTCACCTAATTCCTTACTGCCAATGCACGTATATCGACGTCCGTGCAAACAGTGTAGCCCGAAACCAGGCGCCGTCTGATCAGGGTTCGTCATGGTATGCTTATGCAATTATATAAATCTGAATGTGGTTTTTGACAAAGCCAAACTATGTTTGTTGAAATGCCATCATAAATATTGCGCTAATTATTACGCACACAAACAATATTTCTTCCATGAATATTCAAAGAGTTGGCTTCAAGCAAATTTTTTATCGCTGAAAAATATATTTATATTATTGACATAACTCAATTCAGTAATAAATCAGTTCGATTTACGATACATACCTCACACACATACATACCTTGAACTTTGTATTATGTTACTTGTGCATGGGCCTGAGACCAAATTGCATAATAAAATATTGAATTGAATTGAATTGAATCAGAGAGTAAAAGGTTAATACTAATAAATGTACATACCGTTATATGTATATATTTACGCAATAGACATACTGGCCCGGGACGAGTAATATACCTTCGCTACCTCAAATTGGTACTGAAACCAGTTAAGGATAGTCCGCATAATATATTCTACTTGCATACTAGATTACTATTACTCTATGGAAGCGAGAATGATAATCTAACACCAATGAAAGCAACTATAGTTGTGTATTAACCTTTATTTAGCTAGTCATGATATGTGCCCACTTTGCATATAGCTTGGATACAGATGAGATGCCAAGTATCCCGGCGTCTCATTAGGATATAGGCTCTTTGGCTGTTTGACACTTGGTCAACATATTTTTACAAGTTTTTTCAAATTGGAAGCGGTCAAAACTGAACCTCATCCAAATTAGAGCAGACAATGTTTCCTACTGCTTGGTACGTGCTAATGTGTTTCATGACATTGTGCCATTCTTAACACTTTAACTGTATCACGCGCATGCACTAGCGGTTGCAAACAGTGTAGAATCTGACCAGAGGACTCCTAGAAGAACCCACTTATCAGGTTCTACACTCTTTGTCATTCAGAACCTCTTAGCAAGTATAAGTCTTTCATACTACTAAGTTGACTCTATAGTTAAACGCCAATGGGTTATTCCACTCTGAAAGTTCAGCGTTTACAGGGTTAATTAACAGGGCATTCGCTTAAAACGGATACCAATGGACACATAGTCATTACCTGTTATGTTCTCGCTGCAGAGAACTGCTTATTTCACACAGAGTATTGGGTATTGTGAGCTTCCAGTCAAGCTTATTATATAGAATAATTATTAACCTTTACCCCGCTATCAAAGATTGGACTCGCATTTGTAAACAGCCTGGATCCGGATGACACGCCGTATAGCTCGGCGTCGCATCAGAATCCATATATGTTTGACACTCGAGAGACAGTTTCTCAAAAGCATGATCGAATTGGACATTGTGAAAATTGCACCAGAGTCAAATGTGAGCAGGCATTATGTTTTGACAATGGGTAGAGAGTTAATAAATTCTACATCGACGACATTAGACAGTTGACAATATCTAAGATGTGTGATTAACTCTTTCACCGCTTAAGTCGCCATAAGGCGACTCTGAGAACTTGCTCGGATGGGCGAGTATGTGATATCCGTTGCGAACACGGCATCTCCCCAGGATCCACACTGTCTAACTCATACTCTCCTAGGCTATTTTAGACCCAACCTCTTTGAATGTATCTACCGAAAAGGAGCATTAACTAGAGGAAAGGAAAAAATAGACAGTATGAAACCTATAGGAGCAAATGCTCTATTTATCACAATGGTTTCATAAAGTGACTTCTATAGATGCCCAAAAATGCGTCATTAGGGGATAATGTGTTAACATATCACAAACGTTTTATAGAAGAAATTAAAGGCAAGTCCATCCTGAAACATAGAACAGACGACATTGATTATTGCATCATCTAACAGAGCATAAATAAAAAAAATGCTTGTTTTACACTACCTACTATATAAACTTTGCTAACCACCAAAACACATGAGGCATGCTATTGTCTGTAAGGATTGACCTGGCACTGCATGAATATTCCGCCTTTTGCCGTAAGCTGTTTTTATCTTTCCGAACACACACTTATAGCATGCGCCACTATACAATGACACTAGTATATTATAAGCTTTTCAATGTAATACAAGCGTTGATAGCCCAGTGGTTTAATCACAGCAGTACCGATGTTATGTCGTGGGTTCGAGCCCCACTGTAGTTGTTTTAAGATATGAGTTTTTTAATTGCTGGTCACGACAAAATATTTTGTATGAATATTGTACAGTGGAACTTTTCTTAGACGAACTATATTAAAAATGTATGCGTGATGTAATCAAACATCTGTGTTTACGGCAATCTACTGTACATGTCGCGTAAACCGTTCTTATGAAGCGCTCTGTGCAAATAATTGAAAATAAGGAAGGAAACGATGGTTGCAAATGAACAATAAAGAGCAATTTCAGAATAAAAGAAAACATTTCCGAAAACATTGTTGCCTTAGTTTAATTAGGTTTTACCTGGATTCGAACCAACGACTTCTTTTCTAAGAGTCAGCGACACAATCCACTGGGCTAGTGCGACAGTATTAATATTTTGCTGAGTATATGGTGCTAAGCACATAGCGATTTCATTTATACAGTCAACGGAAATTCACGATTTTTCATCGACGAAAGTTGGCGGAAAGTGATGAGTGCCAGGTCAAACCTTACCGATAATATCTACTGGGATTCTTGATTTAATGCGAATCATCAATATAAAACATGAGCTGAAATCACCAGTGACAGATGTCATACGTGATTTGATTAACAATCCAATCTATGGCACACTGAACATACTGCCAACACATTCAAATGAATGCTATTTTCAAAGTTCGATTCGAAATAAGAGGCGTGCAGTGTCAACATGTATCCTGAAGAGAGGTCGTATAAGTGTGATGTAAGTGCAGTATGTGATGTAAGTATTTCAGATTTAATTACAGTAGAACCTATATGAATAGGCCATCAACAAGAGGTCTGATTATGGGTCTGTAAGGCAGATGGTAGCTTAATGCAGGTCAAACGCAATGCACAAACGCCTATAGGAGAAAGCACCTTGCATTAAGCAACCATCTTTTTTAAGACTCCTATGTTCAGTACAAGAATGAAATATTAAAATCGCCGTTTCTCCATTGAACTTTATACTGTGACTACATTTTAGAATCGTGGTCACAGAGTGGTCAGAGAGTGATCACAGTAAAGAGTTTGGTAGAGAAACAAAGGAGCTATTCTTGAAAATGATAAACCTTTAGTCTGCTATGGGTGGATGGGTCAATACCTATGCAAACAGTTTGGATCCAGATGAGACGCCGAGTACCTCGGCGTCTCATCAGGATCCAACCTGTTTGACACCCTGATTGCATTTTTGTTTACACATTAATTATAGCTTGAATTTTGAAATGTAGTAGATGAAAAATACTATAAAAATAATTTACTTAGCAGGCTAAAGGTTAAATTTTACACAACTTGTCTGGACCTCTGTGTATACGATGAACAATAAAATGTTCGTGTCAACCACGCTCTTTACCCTTATTCATCTATCCACGACCTGACTCGCCTTTGCAACCAGCTTCGGGTCAAACGAGACGCCGAGTAACAAGGCGTCTCAGGAGGATCCATGTTGTTTGATACCCCGTCAATAGTTTCCTAAAAGCTTACCCAAATCGAAAGTACAGTTGAACTTCGATATCTCGAACTCGGATAACCCGAACATCGGGATAACTCGAACTAAAAGTTCGGTCCTTCCAAAATCTTACATTACATAATTGCTCTATAGTGTATCACTACGAATATCTAGAAACACATTTTACAGCTTAATGCAGTTCTACAGTAATGCTGAAAGCTCCTACAGGAGCTTTCAGCATTACTGTAGATCTGCATTAAGCTGTGAACATGAGAAAGTGTCCAGATTACAAATCGGATAACTCGAACTTCTGTTATCTCGAACTTATTTATTTAGTCCCTTGAAGTTCGTGATATCGAAGTTCAACTGTACTTGAAATTGCCCCAGGTCAAACTTCGAGCAGTGATAATATAGTGCCGCTGGATGAAGATTAATACGTGTGATATACTGACTGTATACCAGACAGTGTAACGTATTTCAACATTATATCGCACACCGGTGTTTCATTTTGTCCCGCTGTATTCTTGCAAGACTACAGACGGAATTTAATTAGTAATTACAGTAACGTCTCGTTAAAACGACCACTCAAAAGCGGAATTCGGGATCTTTAAAACAGGTGGTAATCCAGAACAAAGGTCATGCAGATTTGTCTTATATGACATTCTGCATTACGTTCTCCCTGCATTAAGCAACCACCTGCTTTTATAGACTCCTATGTTAATAATGTATGTGGTCGCATTAGCGAGATTGGACTGTAATTGTAAGGCTTCTGACTGAACTGAACTTATTATTTGACAGATCATCTAAAACGTATTACGAACTACTTAAATTTGAACAAATGCCTGATTTATAAATGTTAGTGTTCCTATGGACATGTGAAAATATTTTGTTGTATCAAGTATCCGGACATTCAGGTATGTAATGGAGTGCAAATCAATTTGACATTATTTTTGGAAACTTAAGATATAGTAGATATTAGTGACTATCCTTAAGTGATATATGTGAAAGGCACCTGACGAGTACAGGGTATGTTCCGTTTGTCTATGAAAATATCATATCATCAAATAATATTGCTGACTGATAAAAAAATTCCATTTGATGTGCGTTTCTTAGGCATAGAAACAGTAGTGATGTCGTCACACGTTTAGAAATGGAAAAACACAAGGAGAGCTTGGGAGGATTGGTTAACACACTCTGTCAACTTTGCAAACAGAGGATGCCGTTATTCTCACATGACTACTCGTCATATTAAAGGTTGATTGGGTATGGCCATAGGTTGTTGATGCAGTTGTTAGCGTTATTTATAGCACTATCTTTACAGTACGTCATCTGAGGCGCGTTCCTTTGATGTAGGAATGGTAGCGTCGTCGTCAGTACCTTCGAAATGAAATAAAACAACACGAAAGTCGTAATAGATTAGTTAACACACATTGCAATGCCTTGAAGGCATACTCGGGACCATCTAATCTAAGCCTACTCAGTTCGCTTAAGTAAACATCATAAAACTTATCCCAGTGTTTCTGCCATGATCAAAACATTTCTGGTTCATGATGTCATTTTTTTCATCAGCTAAGTAATATCAATGGTGCCGTTTGTTTCTTACCAGAATATTCACCAAGTAAACTGTTAACTGCGCATTACCAGTTGTAAACAGCTTAGGCCTAGCTCATCTATGGGCTTTCTGCGTGACTTTCAACCTGTATTAAGCAGCCACCCGTTTAAAAATGTCTTATGTTTTCTCTACTAAAATTCCGGTTTAGAGGGGGGGGGGGGTTACTACTAGCTGCATCGCTCGGTTGCAAGAAAGGCGCATAGGAACGGGAATATTCCCGGAATATGTTGCGACCTTATTCTGATATCGATTAATCGAGCGCGTCTACTTTGCACTTCCACTTGAGATTTTGGGTGAGCCTCATCGGTAGGTGAGAAATGTGCTCTGTGAACACCTCTTGTGTTGTTACTAATATAACTAAAATAGTCCACCTTTAATGATCTATTATAACGACTTCATTGATGAATATTTATAAATGAAATCTTCAATAATATTAATACTGAACAGGGAAAGAGTTAACCATCATAGTTTTGGCAAGTTTTATTACCCTGTAACTTGTTGTTAACTAGTGCAAACCTACACACACGCTTACTTACTATTTACTAGTTGATTGTGCAACCAATGCACTCCACAGCAGTGATTGCACAGCGAAATACTTGTACACAGTGAAGATATGTTTAGACAACAGGGCATGAAGGAAGGAAGACAAGAAGGAGACAAGCAAGAAGGAGACATGTATTTTAAAATTCAGCAAGAGAAGGGTTACATATATAGTCTGTTTACAATGTTTTCTATTTTCCTTGAAAGTCCCCTTCGGCCGGATAACTTTGACGCTTGCGTTAATGTTTGTGTGTGTTGTGTTTATTTAACTGTTGTTGAATTTAAAATTCCGAATGCTACTTGTTAGCATATAGTAGTTTCGAATTCAATAATTCATGTATTCTATTATTATCTAAAGAGGAGATGGGGTTTTCAGCATCTAGTATTAACACTTTACCCGATGAATATTCATGTAAGAAATCATGAATATTAATAAGACTATTTCTATAATGGTAAAACAAGGATGCTCTAATCAGGATTTACTCTGCAAATGTGTGAAAATGCTTCTCTAACAAGTAAACAATGAAGTACGGTCTTCATATCTTAACTGGGTTATTTTAATGATATATGAACGCATGACATTGTGGCTTCTGCTGAAATTATCGAATCAGATATGTACATTTAAATAGGCAAACATAACATACCCTGATTCCACGGGAGTTGTCTGATGTGGGTCTACCGTGTTTGAAAAGGTGCCAAGCACTTTGTTTGTATGAGGGGAAGGGTTAATGTTTATATGTCATATGTTAACGTTTGTATTTATCATGCATTGTATAGTGTATGAAGGTTTTTTTTTCATTAATTATTGTACTTATCGGATGTGCTTCGGTACTATTGCTGATGGATAACGTCTCGTTAACATTGCGGATGGGTAAATTCTCGTTAATGGTATTCACGGATAAATGTTTGTTAATATTGCTAATGGAAAAATTCTGCTGATTGGTGAACTAATATTGCTGATGGGTAATTTCTCGTTAATGTTGCTGACAAAATGACAACTTCTCGTTAATAGTGCTCATGGATATATTTGTTAATATTGCTGATGGCTAAATTCTCGTTAATATTTTTGACGGATAACTTCTCGTGAATTGTGACCATGGGCATTTTTCTGAATATTGCTAACGGAAAAATTATCGTTAATTATGATGATGGATGAACTCTCGTTAATATTGCTGAATGGTCAATTTTCGCTTATATTTCTGATGGGTAATTTCTCGTTAATATTGCTGGTGTATCCATTCTCCATTTAAAAGCCGTTCTTTAGAAATAGGGAGAGTAACGATATCGTCAGATCCTTAAAAATAGAAAAAAACAAGACAGGAATGATAGATCGGTTAATGCATTTAATGAATGTGAGTCGGGTAACACGCTTCTTACCATGTACCTGATGGGGATACCTAGTCGAATATGTGCACAAACAGAAGACCAAGATCAGATGGCCTCTGTAGGAGCTGCCTTAATAAGGCCTGTTGTATTTGTAATTTTATTTAATTTTTGTACAAATATCGGTCCTTAAGACATGTGGCAGTTTAATGCATTGTGAAAGTCGCACAGAACGACCCTCTATGAGTTTTCTGCAAGACTGTCACCATGTATTAAGCAGCAATCTGCCTAAAGTATTTAAATTATTCTCTACAGGAATTCAAGAGGGATTTAACTGTAACATGCATTTTGCTCTATACCTGATGGAAAGGCCCCTTCACGTCATTGCAAACATCGAAGACCTCGATCAGATGGTCCCTGTAACATTTGTCTGATCAGGGTCTGACCGGTTTGCTTATAAAATATGATATGGTCAAATAATGTTTCTAATGGATAGTTATTTCCATCTTGGGTGCGTTCCTTAGACGTAGAAAGAGTAGCGGTGTCGCCATACGTGTGGAAGTGGAAACATACAGGAAAGCTTGGAAATTCTGGCTAATACACTATGTCACATTTGTAAACAGAGGATGCCCAGATCAGACGGCTCCTGCTCTATATTCTGGTGAAAATGTCATAAAGCTGATCCCACTCTTCTTGCCATCATAATAATATCCTTTCTTCGTGATGCCACTTTATTAACAAATCAGCTAAGTAAAAGTTATTGTGTCGTTATTTTTTACATTAATACTCATCAGATAAAAGGTTGATTGGGCATTACCATATGTTAGTGTTGCAGCTGGTAGTTTTCTTTAGATCGCTATCTTTAAAGTGCGTCTCTTCCAGGTAAAGAATTAAATACAGTAGAGCCTGTCATTAAAAAGAGTTCTATTTACAGTAAAACCTCTCTATAACGGCCTCTAAATTATGTTAATTAGTTGGTATTTAGGTCAGGTGGCTGCTTAAATCAAGGTGAAAGTAAAACAGAACGCTCCTATAGGAGCGTTCTGTTTTACTTTCACCTTGCTTTAAGAAGCCACCTGCCTTTAACACAAACTATTTGATGTAATTTAGTGGCCGTTATAGAGGGGTTTTACTGTATTTGTAAAGCAGGTGGTAGCATAATGCAGGTTAAAAAGAATGCAGAAAGCTCCTACAGAAGTGTTCTACATTACTTTCGCCCTGTATTAGACTCCCGTGTTCAGCATTTGAATGACCGCTTAGGACATACTCTACTGTAGAATATTCAAGTAACCTCTGCTCATTTGTTTTATTTTCAAAATCTTCGTACGTGGATTATATTATTATTACAAGCCATTCATGGTCTTCATTCCCTTCTTTAATGATTTATAAGGACGAACAAATGTTCTATATTTATCACACGCTGTGTATTGTATGAAGAGCTCTTGGTTAATTAAATTGTGCTATTTGTGAGATTTGCTTCGTTAATATTGCTGACAAATATATTCTCCACCTGGGTTGGTCCTTTAGACTAAGGAAGGGTGGTGGTGACGTCGGAACGTTAGAAGTGTTTAAAAGCGGGAAAGGTGGGTAGATTTGTTTATGAATCTTTATGTAGTATACTAATGCATGTACATGTGCAGGTTGAATATCACGCTGTCAATCCAAATCCACATGGAGACGCATTTTCCATGCCTTTGGAAACAGATGATAATTTACCCACATCAGATATCATTTCGAGCAAATGCCTAAATCTGCGTCTCTACGAGGTAAAGAACTAATGATTCTATAATGACTCATTTTATTTTCTAAACCTTTGCGTGTGGTTCAAATTACTGTTTAAAATCATTTATGCTCATTGTTTCCTTCTGTAATGTTTATGTGAACAAGTAAACGTTTCATAGTTATCACACGCTGTGCATTGTACGATTATTCTTTGTTCATTAAATATGCTATTTTGCAGATTAGCGTCGGTAATTGTTGCTGATGGATAAGTTCTCATTAACATTGCTAGTGAAATAAAGTCTCTTACATATTGCTGATGGCAATAGTTTCCATCTGAGGTGCGTTCCATCGATGTAGAAATGGTAGCGTCGCCGAAATGAAAAATAAACAACAACAGGAAAGGGATGGTAGATTAGTTAACACACATTGACATGCCTTTGCAGCAGAGTAGGAATCATCTAAACAGCATCTGCTCAGTTTACATATGCACATTTCAACACGAGAAGTGATATAACTCAACGCACTCCTAACACTTTGATAATTACTACGATCAGGTTATAAAGATGCAGAGTCTCTGTCTGAGTTTCGTGTGTATCTGGTTGATTAGATTGAATAATCAGATGCTTGGACATCATCTCAGATTCAAGCAAATTATTTATATAACCTCGGGGTCAGTTGTCGTATTTACCTCTGGAGAATTGGTGAATTCCTATGCAAACAGTTTGCATCCAGGTGAAATACTGGGTAACTTTTAGCATTTGATTCGGTTTAAAGAAATGGGAAGAGAATTTTAAAAAATGGAATATTCGTGGAGTAGAATTTTATAATTACACATTAAAACATATAAGTTTTTATTTTGACAGAGACTGTCTGATCTGGGTCTGTTTTGTATGCAAATGTGTGAAATGTATGAGGAGAAGGCTAAAAACGTATCATTGATACCCAGACACAGTTCTATAGTTGGTGTTCGGTACCATACAGTAATTCGTATATAAGGAATAACATTGAACACTGTGAAAGCTGCATTGTCAGACTGGAATAGACCAGTAGTGTTTAACTATAGAGTCAACTTAGTGTGAGAGGTTTAAAAATGATGACATGTTTTGGATGTCAAAACGTGCGGACATCCTCAGAGAGCTCCTTTGGGATCTAGGTATGCAGACCATCATCAGAGAGCTCCTTTGGGATCTAGGTATGCACTGTTTGCAAAAGGCAATGCACGCGTGTCAAGCAGTCAAAGGGTTAATTTGCGGAGAAATTTTCCCACGACGTCGAACCCTTTCCCTCATGAATATTCATGTAGAAATAATGACATCGTGGACATTTCGTAGCTGAAATTCTGTAATGTCATATGGGCTTGTGTGGTACGGGTATAAACTGTAGATTAAGATATACATGTATTATAGTTTCATTCGCAAACAGTGTAGACCCTGGTCAGACGGAACCTATAAGAGCCTTTTGCTCTTGATTCTGCTTCTCTGTGTGCAAAGGTGTGACAAGCGTTCGTCTGGGGGAAATGGTTAAACTTTTAACCCCTATTGCTCTCTTGGAAACATGAGTAGAATATATCAGTTTAGATTCTGATGGGTAAACGTGTTACTCGACTTCAGATCTGGATCCAAACTGTTCGCATAGGTAATAATATAGTCTCGAACATAATGTTTAACGGTTTTAATGCGGAAACAGGACTGGTACACAGGCATGTGCAAGCAGTGAATACTCATAGAGGAACTCTCTGATCGAGGTCTGCACAGTTCAAATGCCCGTTTAAAATCCTTGCATAGGAAGAGTCAGTTTTTGGATCTTCATACTAGAAAACTTTTGGTTATTTCATAAGTTCAATGTCACTTTGACTATGTATGTTCTTTTTGGTACCCAAGTTTGACCAAATATTGGAAAAACAGGCTTCAAACTACCCAGAATAAATTGGTTCGCTTTGTTTTGAATAGGGATAGCAGGTCTCCTCATGTTGAGTTAGAGCAGTTTAAGTCTCTTAACTGGTTACTTGTATCAAAGAGAGTGGATCAGATAACTCTCTGTCATGTTCATAAGATAATATCAGACACAGTCCCAGAATATATTATGGGGCAGTGTGTACCCCTTACTCATATACATGACCGTTATACTAGAACGACTGTGTGCACTTCCTTCGAGTAACTCTAGTCACACCAGTTATATTTTTAGTGACAGTGCGATTTTCTTTACCAAAGGTAGGAAGCTTTGGTAGGAAATCATTTGCTTTTAATCCTTCGCTTGCTAATTTTTAAAATACATTTCCCCTTCTTTACCCATGCCCTGTTGTATAATTACATATTTCTTCACTGTGTTCAAGTATTTCGCTGTGAAATTACTGCTGTGGAGTGCACATGTTGCACAATCAACTTGTAAATAGTGCATACCCTGATGAGACAGCTCCTGCAGGAGCTGTCTCATCTGGGTCTTCACTATTTACAGGTATGTATATTGACGTGAATAGCAAGCGAAGGGTTAATGGTTTGGTTCTGTGGAGTGGTCTTCCCCAACGTCTTAGGGATGCTTAATCTTCCTCCACGTTCAAACATGACATCAAAGTCCATTTAATGGCCACTTAATTTTCATGTTATGTTTTCTTAATAGTATTTTTGTTTCTTAATCAATTTCAATTATATAGCATCTTAGATTATTGATAGTTCTCCCAGAGCAATTTATCAGTTTTTATTCTATTGCAGTTTTATAGTTTGGCTGACAAATTCTGTGATCTCTAGTTTCAATGTGATAAACACTATTACTGTGATATATGTGATCTCAATATCATTCTGAATTGATGACATGTTTAGTTGAGCATTGATTGATTATTTGCTTTTTTAGGAAGCTTTGGTAGAAAATCATACTTTCTGTGTCATGCTGCCAATATTAGGGACCACAATGGAACTAAGAGGAATCCTTTCCTCTTGTTTGTGTTATCCCTGGCATTGGTGTGCATTGCATTGCTAATCTTACACCGAGTAAATATAAATATAAATTTAATGATATTATTTTTCAGACTGATGAATCTCACAGTTGTTATTGTATTGTATTGTTATGCATTGCTTTGTTTTAAATTGCCATGTTATGCATACTTGCCAAATAAAAGTATTATCATTATTATAGTTTGTCATTCAAATTCCATTAGTAAGTTCAAGCTTCACATACTGAATGGTTTCTATCGTTAACCCTTTCCCTAATATAAATGCATTTTCACGCTTTAGAAAAAGAGTAAACCTAGATCAGACGGTTCCTATAGGATCCATCTAATCAGGGTCTGCTCTGTTTGCTTATGAAATTTGATGCACATGAGTCTTTATCTTCTAAAATGGCTACAATGCTCCATATCCCATAGTTCATTAGAACTACAGTAAAACCCCGCTAATGCGACCACTTAATGAATAAACATGGGCGCCTTTATAAGCAGATGGTTGCTTAATGCAGGACAAAAGTAATACAGAAAGCTCCAGGAGCTTTCTGTATTACTTTTGTCCTGCATTAAGCTTCCACCTGAATCTAGCACCCAGAATTATACCTCTTTTAGGTGGTCGCATTAGCGGAACTTTACTGTATTTTATCCATGAATACTCGGTAAGTATTGAAATTTGGAATAAAAACATAGAACAGGGAAAGGGTTAAATGCTGATGGACCATTCCACTTCGAATAGATTAACGAGATTTACGAGTAAATGTGACGGGTATATTGATGGGTATTTATTACACCTGTGTAGCATATGGTTGTTATAGGTACGTTTTCTGCTTGCTCTAAGTCATGAAGCTTGTGAGACTATAGCCATGTCTATTAAATATAAGATTTATGCATAAACGTGTAACCTTTACTCTACTCATGATCTTCCGCAGACACTGCTTAACGTTGGACAAATGTGCGTCTACAACATACAGTCAGCTTATACATAGTAAAACTCCACAAATGCGATAAAAAAAACTATGTGTAATTCTGGGGTATAAATTGCAGATGGTAGTCTAATCCAGGACGATAGCTATGCGCAGAGTTCCTGCCAACTGTCTTTGAACGTCAGAATTGCGTCCTTTACCTGTGCATTTGCATTAGAGGAACGTTTACTGTACATTCATCATGCAGAGGTCCAGATAAGATGCGTAAATTGAAATATTTCCAAGTATACCTCCTTTATTTCTCCACTATATACCCTATATTGTGACCACTCTTTATAAACATCTCGAAACTATTTGGTAGCATCTGACCTAAAATGGCGTACTTGTTTTTATCGTGATCATCTTTTATGCATTTTTATCAATTTTACAACAGATCTTAACAAGACAGAACGTATATAATAGTTTTACGAATGCAATTTTATCGATCAACACCAACAAAACCTGGATCATATATGATTGACCATGCAAGTGGAAGGAAATTCGTATACCTGTAGCTCTGACCATGTATAATATAATGCGCTTATTTATCACGCGTGAGTTTGAAAAGTCTGCCCGACTTACAGTACAGTAAAAGCTGTCGTGCGCGACCGTGGCCCAATTGCACAAGATTCTTAATGTTGGGCGGAAGAAATACAAACACTGCTTCTGGTGTTGTCTGTATGACGTTTCTTCTTCGCACCTTTGTGGATAATGTGAAAGAGTACAGGCTAACAAGACATCAATGAATCTACAAGAAATTGGCATGAATTTGGTTTGAATAACAACACATCAAAACAAAGTTCCTTTGGTTTATGAGTAAGGACGGAAATGGATTTTAATACGGAATCACAGAGATGTACATGAAGCTACGTAGGGAAATTTTCACTGCATTTGTATTCTCATAAGTCATTAAATTCGTCCGGTATTGGCACTTATGATTCAGTCACTTCATTTTCTAAACGGAAGTTGTTTGGATAAATCTGCTAGAATGCAATCACCGTGTATGACCATTTTGTACTATAATTAATATTTCTATTAATATTCGAGATTGGGATTGACTAAAGGTCAGCCTACGCATGGACCAACCTCATTCCTATTCAAAACAATCGCTGCATTGGTCTGAAACGTGCAGTATCAATATTCGAATGGACCATTCAGTTTCAGTTTATTTCAGTTTTCGTAAGGTTGATAATAATTTACATGTACGTTAATGGTCAACTGTCTGAATAACTGTTTACAATATAGATATGTCCTTTAACGCATTTGTAAACATGGTAGATACAGATCAGATGGCGTCCCTGGTATCAACATAGATCTGATTCTAAAGTACCTGCCATAACGAAAGGTTCCTTTGTGTACAATGCATTATAAAGATTCAACTAATTAGTATCCATGATGACATTATTTCTCACTTGTATATGCATGACGTAAAGGGATAAACAGGATAGTTTGTTTAATACTGGGTCTGAATATAGGATGCCAATAATTGTTGTTAAAATTCAAACAGACATTTCTTTTATACACATAGTGCAGTAATACTTGTCTTAAGCGACCATGAAAACTAAGTCTAACTATGGGCCTGTAATGCAGATGGGCGCTTAATGTTTGCTAATGGAATTTGAGATCTGTTTATTTACTTTCAAAAGTGGTCACAGTGTCCCACCTTCCATATTTCAAATAAAGACCCATAATTGTCCTTATTTTAATGGTCGATGAATAACGTTTTTCTGTGTACATATTATAACAAGGTTTACGTCTTCGTGCTGTTGTCAATAATTTGAGGGGATACAGGCTAACAAGACATCAAGGAATCTACTGGAAATTGGAATTTCAGAAAGAAAAGTTTTAAAGACAACATACCAAAACACTGTTTCGAAAACTGTCCTTTGGTTTATGAGTAAGTACCAAAATAAGAATGGATTTTAATACGGAATCGCAGAGATGCGCATGAAGCTACATGTAAGTAGGGAGGCTTTCATTGCATTTATTTTCTCATGAATATACACAGAAAGTATTTTGAATATTTAACGTTTAACTCAGAAATGTGAAATACGAAAGTGGTTATGACGGATATTCAACATTAAATCAGTCCGATATTGTAACTTATGATTCAGTCACTTCGTTTTCTAAATTCAAGTTGTTTGAATTCATATATTACAATGCAATGTGTATAACACTTTGTAATATTACTAATATTTCTATTATTATTCGAGCACAGGATTGACTGATGGCCAGCCTGCCTATGGACCAACCTTATGTCTTTATTAAAAACATCGCTGCATTGGTCTGAAACTTGCAGTATTGATATCCGGAGCGACCATTCATTATTTCAGTTTTCCCAAAGATGGTAATAATATTACCAGTACGCTTATGGTCAACTCTTTACACTACATATTTGTCTTTTAATGCATTTGTAAACTTTGTAGACAAATATCAGATGTCGCCTGTAGCAACAATATATTTCTGTTCCTATAGTGTATGCCATAACGAAAGGTTCCTATGTGCACGTGGCATCATAAAGATTCATCTAATTAGTATGCATGATGACATTAAATCTAATTTGAATATTCATGAAGTGAAGGGATAAATGGGATAGTATTTTTGTATGTTGCCAATAATGTTTTGTTAAAATTCAAACAGACATTTTTTTTTATACACATAGTACAGTAAAGCTTGTCTTAAGCGACCATGAACACTAAGTGTAACTATATGCATGTGACAGATGGTCGCTTAATGCAGACCAAAAGTGATGCAGAAAGCTCCAATAGGAACTCTCTGCATTACTGTTGCCCTTTATTAAGCATCCAGCTTCAGTTTTAGATGCATGCGTTCAACCAGTATAAAGTCGCTTAAGATGTTCTATTGTTCGTTTCAATCACTGTTCACCTAAATACCATCATTTGTACGTTTTTAAGCATTCCTTTTTACAGTATATACATCCCATATATAGAAATAGAAGCGACTGTAAAACATGGTTTAAAGCCTTCACCATGAATCAATCCATATTTAAAAAAACATTTCTAAGGTGTCAACAATATGGCCCTAACCTACATGTTAGAATCATTCTTGAATAATGCTGCTAAACGTTTGTTCCATGTGCGTATTTTATGCCTTTGCACACGGATAATGCCCAGATCGGACGGCTCCTGTAGGGCTATATTTGCATATGGAAAATGTAGATCTAATTCCACAATGTCTGACATGATAAAAGATCCCCTTGTTATAGTGCCAATAAAAGCATTTAAGTAATACGCATGGTGGCATCATGTCTTGCATGACTATTTATTGAGTTATGGGTTATATTTTTAACTCCGCGGGATATTGTCGACCTCTTGTCAATACCGTGTCGAGTTTCAGTCACAACAGATTACACAAAGAACTAAAATACATTGCACATCAACGAACTCAACAAACTATTTCCAATGAAGAACATTATTTTTAGTAAATAGGCGTTTGGGTAAAAACTGTTCTCGGTGTTGTTCGACTTTCAGCGTCAAGTTCTTCTTTATGCGAATTTGTATTGAAACAAATACTGAGGGCGCTGGTATGCATTGTATATACATTGTATAATTGTCTGTCGACACGGTACTGACAAGGGGTCGAATATATCACTCGCCTTGTCCATTGTATACGTGTAGAATAGCGATCAGTTTTGTGGGCTTCGAATACCTTTGGATGTAACTCGCAGTAACTCGGCGACTCATCTGGATTACTATGTTTGAAATATTCAATTTGTTTTTTAGAATCAAATCAGAACGTTGACACATGAAGTGCCTGATAATCTTAGTTCGTTTGTCTGCGACTGTTTTAATATTACAGTAACACCTCTATAAAACCGGACGTTCAATTTAGTATAAATATCGGTCTTGTAAACAGGTGGCAGCTTAACGCAGGGTGGAAATCATACGGAAAGCTCATCCAGGAGCTTTATGTTTGACTTTCATCCTGCATTAAGCAGCCATCTGCCTAAAATTATCTAAATTGTTCTCTACTAGAATTCCGGTTTAGATGAATTTTACTGTATCCAGTTTCGCATGCACCATAGCAACGTCGTTTCATCCGAGTACTCGTTTAATCATCCTTGAATACATATGTTTCAAATTGCCACTCATTTAGAGCACATGCATGTATGTTCATACTTCTGGACTGTAAAGTACAACCTCCCCATAAGAACCACTACATAAATTAACATATTACTAGGAGTCGTTAAAAGTAGGCTATGCGACTGCTCAGTTCAAGAATTAACCCTTTTCCTGTTCTATATTATTCTAAATTGCAATACCTACTGAATATTCATGGACACACTAGTTGTTTTTTAAAGAAATATGGAAGTTTGAACATTGTAGTCATTTTAGAAAGTAAAGAAACAAATGTATCAAATTCGATTAGCAAACAGAGCAGAGTATGATCAGACGGTTCCTACATGAGCCGTCTGATCTGGATATACTCTGTTTGCAAATGCGTGAAAAAGCGTTTATATGAGGAAAAGGGTTAAGTAATGCAGATAGCTCATTTAAGAGGCTTAAGTAGAATTTATTTCCTGCATAAAATTACCACTGGCCATCAAGACCCAGACTTACATCAGTTTCATGTGCCCGCTATTACTAAAGAGATAGGCCTATTACGATATGCAGAACAATCTCTTTAATATATAGAGGATATTTGTTATTTTCGGTGGAAGAGATGAAATAAATTTCCATCTTCCACCGAAAATAAGAAATATTCTATTTATTTCATGCTTTTATTCAACTTTATAATCCTTTTTTCAAAGGATTTATATCCTAACGAAATCGAAAGTTATAGACTGCATTTCACATGTCGCTTCACGACAGAAGATATAGTTCTATATAATTGTCTTAGAAATTGTAAAATGGCCATAAAAATATATTTTATAAGTTCAAAATGATTAACACAGATGGGTTATATCGTATGACGTCAATTTGTATATCTGACAACAAAACTAAAAGAAAACTTTGTTGGTATTACTGCGCGTCATTTTGACGTCATAAGTCATATATGCGCGTCATAAGTCAGACGTCCGCCATCTTGTCCAAAACAAACGCGGTGGAAACCAACAAAGAACGAAACTGAGACTTTATAACAGACAACATGTAGGTTGTGGGCTTTAACTGAGCCAACAGTATCAGGAAATACGAATGGATAATGCCACGTGTTGAATATTCACTGTCACTGTCGGAAAAGAATGGAATTCTTTTGAACAGTCTGCACACCGGAGAATTTTAGATTCGTGAGAAAGAGTGCGCGTTTCTGAAACGGGGTTGATAACTTGTTATAGATCTAGTAACAGGTGACATGAACATGGAAATGACAGCCAGTGAAGACACTGATTTGAAATCTGCTATTGAATCCTATAGATAATCACGGTTGGCTTGTTCCGCCTAGTGTTAGTTGATGTAATTGATGGCATCGAGTAAGCGGCTTGACTTTGCTGTACTTGAAGGTAGATAGAGTAGATTCGATACAGGTACTGTAGTACTGTACTGGTAGACGTTTGGTTTAATTCATAAATCTTATTGTAAAATCGATTGGTGGATAATTTCATCATTTTAAAATGAATTACGAGTGCAAATAGCAGTACATTTCGTCCAAATGGTCTAACGTGAGGACGTCTTGTCAATTATTGGCAGAAGGTCTGGGTTCGAGTCCCAGTTTGGATTTCATTTTGTACTGCTGTTTATTTCATTTATTATAAAATGTATTCCCTGTGAAACTTTTTTTCAAAAATATAACAAGCCATTGCAAAACGACCCAATAAAAGAAGATTTGTATTGCTTTTCTAAATATCTGACTGCTTAGTGCAAGTTAAATTCCTCATGGGTGGGGGGGGGGGGAACAAGTAGTCCGGTAACAGTTCAAAACAGTGAGTTTATCAAGTGATAGTCCACTGTAATATCCTGGTAAACGACCGGAAAGTATGAAATAAGACACCATAATTGATTAACACAGGTGTCCGGAAACGGTTGCTTAATGCAGAGCAAAAGTAAGCAGATAACACATATACTAGGAGCTTTCTGCATATCGTTTGTCCGGCATTATGATGCCACTTGTTTTATAACTCCAGACTTACACTTATTTTGAGTGGTCGTATTACCGAGACGTTACTGTATAAAAAGACTAGTTGTAGTTTGTATCTCATCGCATATACAATCTAACTGGTTCTCCACTTTCTGAATATTAATTAAACAAAAATTGTATTAATATAGGCCCTATATTACTGATGAAAAATATCGTTTTGACAAACGGTGCAGATCCTGATAAAAGGGTTCGCCCCGAAACCCTTTGATCTGGGTCTACATGTTTGCAAAATACATTATATACTCGGTTTCAGAACCTTAGTGGTCAAATATTGCAGTATGACAAATATCGTATCATAAGCATATCTTACTGCACATTTATATTTGTAGTGAAGTTCATAATCTTGATAAATGTTACTCCTGCGTCTGCTTTTATTTTTGTATGCGTTGCTTCTCAAGTTGCTACAGTAACTACTAAGCCATGCCCTCCACGGACGTCAGCTATTGTTAACAGCTTGCAATTGTATCGGAGAGACAAAACGTCGAACGCCGTGCTCTGCCCAGCACTGTACGGTTAGGCGCTAGAGAGTGAACACTTCTTAGCTCTTCTTGCAATAAAAATCAATGCGAAGGACCTATGTGGATGAATGTTAGTATAAAGCAATTTGATATATTGATGTATCGCACTACTGGAAACTTGGATTGGGAATAATGATCTTGATATGCGAGTCATTGACTACTTTTCATATTTACGTGTTGGGGATACAGTACTGTGCCATACTTAGGATCACAGATGAAATACGCTAAGCTGGTTCTCGCTGAATCCATAATGGATACGGGTGATACAACGAATGGCGAGATTGCTAAAAACTCGTCGAACGTAACATCAAACGTAAATAATACGGTATTTATATATGGTGCACCCCCGGTTTTTGACGACATGAATATGATTAAGACACTAGTTATGGGAACTATGTTTTTTGTGTCGTTATTTGGAAATGTGGCAACAATAGTGCAGATGTATAGAATGCGCAGACGCAAATCAACTGTAAATACTCTGATAGTTAATCTTGCCACGGCTGATTTGTTAGTTACGTTCTTCTGTATGGGGACTGAGGCCATATGGTCTTCAACAGTTCAGTGGTACGCCGGTGACATCATGTGTAAAGCTGTGAAATTCGCTCAAGTGTTTGCCTTGAATTTATCTACCTGTGTTACAGTTGTTATTAGTTTAGACCGATGCTGTGTAATTCTAGATCCCATGAGCAGAAACAAAGCTCCCAGGCGCGTACGGACGATGATAATATTTTCCTACTGTGTCTGTGCTCTGTTCAGTATACCACAGGTGGGTATTTGTCTATTATGGTAACTGGTTAAAACTGGTCTACTAATGCAAACAAACCTTCCTGTAGTGCATACAGTGAACCCTATCAAGAACGACCGATCAATCGGCATATAATTCTGATGTTTTCAGACAGGTGGTGACTGAATGCACGACGAATGAAATGCAGAACACTCCTATAAGATTTGTCTGCATTACTTTCGCTATGCATGGTGCAACTGCTCGATCTTATAGACTTCCAGCTTATTCAATAAAGTGTCCCTGTATAGAGGTTGTACTGTATGTATGGGGATTATTGAAAATGTTTCTTTAATGTAGAATGGAAGAAATATAAAACAAGCCCATCTGCAAACGTTTTTTAATTACGTTCGACCTACATCAAGTTATCTGTTACATTAACCCTTCCCTGTTCTATGTTTTTCTCAATTTCAATACCTACTGAATATTCATGGACAAAACAGTTATAATGAAATATGGAAGATGGAACATTGCAGCTATTTTAGAAACTAAAGAAATAGATCTATCAAATTATTTTAGCAAACAGAGTAGACTCTGATCAGACGGCTCCTGTAGGAGCCGTCTGATCTGGGTCTACTCTGTTTGCAAATACGTGTTGCAAATGCGTGAAAACACGTTTATTTGAGGGAAAGGGTTAAAGATCGATACTTACAACTATTTTGAATTGTAACTTTATGCATTACTTCATTTGCAAACAGAGCAGACTCAGACCGAACAGTTCATTTATGAATTGTCCGAACAAGGTTTGTTGTGTTTGCTTATAAAACAATCCATATCACATTCTATATAATGTCTTCATTGTTCAAATATTCATTAGTGCATATGCCATTGTAAATAATCAAATACAGTAAAAACGAAGTAATGAAGACTGTATGTATTTGTAATCAGGTGGCTGCTTAATGCAGGGTGAAAGTCATACGGAAAACTCCCCTAGGAGCTTTCTGCATGACTTTCACCCTACATTAAGCTGCCACCTGTGTTAAAGATCAATACTGGTACGTAGTTCAGTGTTCCAATAAACGAGTTCTCACTGTAGTTAATATTAATGCGGTCTTTCTAGACTGGCTTACATTATGTAAAGGTTTAGTAGAGGGCCAGCCTACTGTAGTAATATCTTAACAAAACTACACAATGCAATGGAATTTCCTGCCTTCATTTTGAAAACAAGTGTAAGAAATTGTTTTAGATGCACTTCCATTTTGTTGAATTTGGCTCATTTTCAGTTATTTCAGAAACATAACTGTTTGCAAACGTTATAACGCTAAATGTTAAATTCTGATGAATGTATATTATAGGACGACATTGCTCATGTTTCGAAACAAACGTAAAGAAAATATTGCAAATAAGTATTCGCTGATTCCAATGTCGCATCTGGGGTTACCAATGCAAACAATTTGCAAACAAATAAATCGGCGTCTCATTAAGATCCAAATTGTGTGTTAATGTGGTAAGATGTTTGAAAGCAAATGTGCCAAAATTAAACGAAAACAAATTGAATCTGACGGCAAAATTTACGATGACTATATTTGGAAGCGAAGACGGTAAGATACTCGTATAATTATCCAAATATAAGTTGCAAGTTACTATTGAAACTATTTTATGTAAAATGTTGGCATTTGGAAGGCTTTATTGTCTGGCAAAACATTCATATTGACCAGTTTGTATCCAATACATGTATACACCAGTGACTTCCGGCAAATTTGTCCGTAAAATGTTTATGAACATTATGTTGCATACAGCTTTGAAACGTACATGTATTAGAATGAATGAGAAACATGTTAACTGTGATCAGATAGTTTCAATGGGAACCTGTGTCCCATTATTTTTATCTTTAACACTATTGAAATGTAATCGATCTATGTTTGTTCGCTCCTAAATACGGACAGTGCAGGCCGAGATTAAGACCCTTTCTCAGGGGATGCAGAGACCCCTCTCATGAACTACGAACATTTTGGAAGTGTTAATTTGGGTTTGCCTTATATAGTTGAACTTCGACATCTCGAACTTCAAGGGACTATACAAATTAGTTCGAGATAACAGAAGTTCGAGTTATCCGCTTTCTAATCTTAACAATTTCTCGAGTTCACAGCTTAATACAGGTCTAAAGTAATGCTGAAAGCTCCTGTAGGAGCTTTCAGCATTACTCTAGAACTTAAGCTACCACGTGTGTTTCTAGATATCTGTAGAGATACATTTTAGAGAAAGTCTGTATTATAAGTTTTGGAAGGACTGAACTTTTTATTCGAGTTATCCCGAAGTTCGAGTTATCCGAGTTCGAGATATCGAAATTCAACTGTATAAATATAGGAGTAGATGGGATAATGTTTCATGTATAAATCATAATGAGTTACACCTTTGCCAACGCGAACAATAAATTCCCGGCTTGCTATTCTCTTAAAAACTCTTTACATAAGCCTTTAGGCTATGTACGCAGGTTATTGCCTATAGCGCTACTTTGAACCACTGAGCAATAATTTAATCTCTCATAGAATCAGTTCTTCCAGCAAATACATTCCTTTCGATCTATTTTTCCGTTAAGACGATTTCCCGTTGTATCGTTATTGGGCATTGATATCTGTCTTCAGAATTTGTGTAGAAAATGTAACCTTTAGCACGCAATCTTTAAAGCTTTGTAAACAATTTTAAACCAGCACAGCTCGCCCGCCGCTCTGTTTACATTTTCAAAAAGAAACTGAAGAGGGGTCGCTTCGAAATATAATTTGGAAGCCAGTTTCTAGTGACGAAAGTTAAGCAAACTAAATATTTTACAATCATAAGAATGGTACATGCAAATACATTCCACGGCATGTAAACGGTTTTGTACCTAATAACTTTGCTAGATTACGATGAAAACCAAGACCAGTCGTGGTGTATTTCAATGCAATGACTGGTCTGATGTTGGTACATCTGATCGTTGTACTACTGTAAGTGTGTTTAATTGGGATGTACATAGTCTAAAAGTTACAAGCAGCAGTTGTTCTTTTTTTTAACTTTTAGCCTGCTATGGGCGGATGAGTGAATACCTTCGCAACCAGTGACTCTGCGTCTCGTCAGGATCCAAACTGTTTGACACCCTGATTGCATATTGGTAGACAAATTGATTATAGCTTGAATTTTGAAAATGTAGTAGGTGAAAAATTCTGTAAAGGTAATTTGCTCATCAGGCTTAAGGTTAACCTGACCAATAACGTTGAGCTGCAGCTAATCCTGGTTTAAAAGTCAAGCATTATACTTCTTTTAACCTTTTCGGCGCCAAATTTCTAATTGTCGTCTGCAATCAAAGTTTGTTAAATCATTCAGTAAAATAAGGAAATGAGATAAAAAAAAAATGCATGTTTCAAAGGAATAAAGCACATATATAGAAATAGAGATTGAGCCAAATGGTGAAATCCCTGATCAGACGCCTGATCTGGGACTGCACTATTTGTCTTGGTGCATTTATGCGAATGCGGCGGTGAATGGTTAAATCGTGGTATTAGCTAGAGTGTACTGTGTTTTAATAATCGAATAGAGCAGAGCCCGATAAGATCGTTCCTACAGGAGCGGTCTGATATAAATCTACCCTTTTTTTCAAAGGCGTTAAGTGCGTATCTATGAAGTAACGGGATACAAACCAAACAACCGTATACTGTATTTCAACGCTGAATAAGTTTGTTTCATAATCACCATTCCCCTGTCGAATATTCGAGTAAGAAACTAATGAAATCGTGAATATTTATTAGCTAAAAGTATATATATGAGTCATTCAGGAAACACCACATACAAAAGTATGCGATGTATAGTATTTCCATACTGGTAGATAAATAAAGGAGGGAACGGCTGGCATTGCCAGAAACCATAGAAACAAATACTATATATAGAATCGTAAACAAACAGAGCAGACCCTGAATCAGGTGGCTACTACAGGGACCGTCAGATGTGGGTCATCTCTGTTTGCAAAGCCGTCTCCATGAAATAAAATGTTAATAAGTGACCATGTGTGTCATCTAAAAGAAATGATTACTTAATGCACGAAGAAAATAATGCAGAAAACTTGTAGCTTCAGGTTCGACCGTCATCAACCTACACCAGTCTTAAAACTCAGCAATTATATTTCCTCTTGTGAGTAGTTTAATGAGTGTTCAATATGAGCGAGATATCATTGTATAAATATTCGACTGGACAATGAAAATAGTAACAATGTTTTATTGTACGTTTGCATAGTTTTAAATAAACATTTATATAAAGTATATATTACAGTAAAACCTCTCTATAACGGCAACTAAATTATGTTAATTAGTTGGTATTTAGGGCAGGTGACTGCTTAAAGCAGGGTGAAAGTAAAACAGAACGCTCCTATAGGAGCGTTCTGTTTTACTTTCACCTTGCTTTAAGCAGCCACCTACCTTTAACACAAAATGTTTGATGTAATTTAGTGGCCGTTATAGAGAGGTTTTACTGTATATTGATAAACTACGATCAAATGTCAAACAATTTAGATTATGTTGAAATGCCTATTCATCTGAATCAAAATTGTCTAAAAATGACTCCAATCAACCCGGTAATGAATTAGAGGTAAATTCGATTCAGTCGTCTGTCGCTTCCCTCTATGATGTTCGTAAAAGTAATAAGGTTTTCTGTATTCATAATATTTGATTGTTGCATGTGACGCCATTCTGGGATAATGATCGCGGAATAAACATTAACAATGGCACAGCCAGCCATCTGAGATTGGATTACTCTATTAAAATGTATATATAATGTTACAGCACACTTGTGGGATGCATGTCTGTATTTTCCCATTATTACAAAGCTAGCGTATTAGATTGGACTGCATGTTGGCACGTGTTTGTTGTTGTTCATGTAGGGTAGGGAATCTCATGAGTGTATCAGGGTATAATGACGTTATGAATATTAATTAGATTAATTTGCTATAATAGTACATTGACACAGACGGTTTTGGTCAGGGAAAACCCTGTAGACTCATATCTATATTATATCATAAGGAAACAGAGCAGACCCTGATCACACGGCTCCTAAAGGAGCCGTCTCATCTGCGGCTTCTCTGTTTGCAAAGGCGTTCTTATGGAGTAAAGGGTTAAAAGTATTCTAAAGGTATATCTACTGTTTTAAGTGTTAATCCTTTGCTGACTACTCTCGCTTTTTAACGTCTTGCAAGTAGAGTAGATTGCAATCAAACCTCTCCTGTAGAAGCTGTATGATCAGGGTCTGCATAGTGTGTCGATATGCTACAGATCTGATCCGTTTACCCATATGGCAATTCATAACCTTATTTTATATATTCAATACCATACTTATTATATGAAATATTATCCATAACCTCATAAAAACACCGTTACCTGCTTTTGCAAACAGTGTCGAACCAGGTAAGGCAGTTCCTTTATGAACCGTTTAATTTTGGTCTGCTCTGGTTGCTGATGGAATTATGTACATCTTGTCATACAGTTTTTGTCAACTAATTTACATTATAATAGTTCAGTAAATGAATAATCATGAAGTCATCAAAACACGCTTACATGTTTAACAGGGAAATGTCTCATGCACGTAAAAAACAAAACAAACACTCAGACCAGGGAAGGGTTCGAACAATGCTTATAATATACCCCATCATAAATCAGGAAGGGTTCGAACAATGCTTATAATATACCCCATCATAAATCAGGAAGGGTTCGAACAATGCTTATAATATACCCCATCATAAATCATTTACTAACCCATTAGCATGGTTAACCCTTTACCCAATAGCCTGTATCTAGTTTTGAAGACATATGACCACTTAAAGCAGGTTGAAAGTAAAGCAGAATGCGCCTTAAGGCGCATTCTGCTTTACTTTCAGCCTGCTTTAAGCTACCACCTACCAGGATATAGAAAATATTTATTATGCAATATGTTCATGACTGTATGAATTTGAACTATTTTCTTCAGCGGAGGAATAAATCAAACACGCTAAAAGCCGCTTCTATCAGGTAAAGGGTTAAAGTTGAAAATGACCAAGTACACATCTCACGCAGGTTGTATTTTGCCTAGCTGCTGATAAAACCAGCCTGTCCCAAACCTTCTATCAACGGGATAAACCAATTCCCTCCTACTGACGCCTATTTACGCCCCTGTTAATGTCATTTTTTGAAACCATTATGATAAAAAGAGCATTTGCTCCTTTTCAGTAGATTTATTCAAAGATGTTGAATCTAGAATAGTCTAGAAGGGAATAGGTTAATATTAAGTTATGGTTGATATTTAAAAATAAACATGTTCTCGTTATCGTTATGCTGCTATGCGTAGTCTAGCTGGCATTTTCAACGAGACTGGATCGATATCAGCCCTTTACTCCATGCATATTCATGTCAGTGATAATGACGTCATGTACATTAATTAGATCAATATTTTATGATATCGTATGGACACAGGAAGCGTTTCCCATGGCAGATAATTTAGGATAGTTTCTGTAATATATCATAAGCAAACAGAAGAGACCCTGATCAGACTACTCTTATAGGAGCCGTCTGAACTGGGTCTACTTTGTTTGCAAAGAAACGAAACAGAAAGGCGTATTTATGGCGTTTAGAACTGCGTAAATATGCGTCACATCATGACAAAGCATTTTGACATTTGCTTAATAGTTTAGCAAACGTTTGAATGGATCGAAAAGTATGTACGTGGGTAGAATCCAATACTTTCTAATAAAGTTCAATTAAAGGTTAATCGTGATTTAGATATTGAAAATTACATCGATATCTGTTTTAAATGTTATTGTTTTTAAACGTTGTTCCAAATAACAACGCCCCGTGACATACATGTATCGATACTCGATGCATTTTAAATAGTACTGGTAACGGAGACTTAAATGTCAGGAATGAATTGACAATGTATGCTTCAACCTTTCACCTCTTCTTGAATATTCATGTAAGAAATAATGACATCATGAATATTCATTAACTAACTGAAATTGTATAATAACGTTGTAAGCAACCACAAACACTATAAGCATAGCTATATATTATTTCACAGAAGAAAACAGAGCACCCTCTGATCATATAGTACCAACATGAGTTGTCTGATCTAGGTATACTATGAGTTGTCTGATCTAGCTATACTCGATTTGCAAATGTGTAAAATGAATACAGTCAGACCCCTCTAATGCGACCACTTAATGAATAAACATGGCTGTCTTTATAAGCAGGTGGTTGCTTAATGCAGGAGCTTTCTGCATAACTTTCGTCCTGTATTAAGCTACCGGCAGCCTTTGCCACTGTGAATGATGCCCCTTTTTGCTGGTCGCATTAGAGTGGTTTTACTGTATTTGGAGCAAAGGGTTAAATGTGGAATTGGTTTGGCAATGGCTTTTCATAGTTACACGATTGCCAGCATTTCATTTTTTTTATTGCCGTAGGAAGTACTTTAAAGTGGAAATATCTGTCAGTAAAATGGGCCGAATTATTTGAAAAAGGCAAACTAAGATAGATAGCTTTGTACAATTGTTACCTTCCTATTCAATTTAATGCCAGCCCAGTCTTTAATCTTGAGCTATTTGAACTTATGTCCGATTCATTCAATTTTCGAGTATGTCTTAGCAGATCATATTCAATTAGGCGCCAAACAGATTGAAGGCCAAAATTGCTATTCATTTATGTAGTGAAGGAATTTAAGTTTGACAATGCCGTGTGATTGTAATAGTTTATGTATAAGGAAACATATGTTTTAATTCAACTAATTTAGAATATTAGATTATAGTATAGTGTATCAATTATAATGTATTATATTATAGTATGGTGTAACAAACTAACAGTTATAAAGATTTATAGTATGGTTTAACAATTATCAAGTATCATATTATAGTATGGTGTAACAATTATAATGTATTATATTATACTATGGTGCATAAATTAAGTCATATCATAATATAGTATTATACAATCACAATTATAAAGTATAATAGTACGGTGTATCATTTATAAAGTATCATACATGTATAACACTTGTATATCAATTATGATACATTATACGACAGTATAGTGTAACACGCATAACATATTTTGTATAGTATGGTGTAACAACTAGCTTTCTGATTCAGGCCATTGTATATCTCGCTGCAATCTTAATTTGCACATTGCTTTCTTGGTATACAACTTGCTAATTCTCAAGTTTGAACCGGTGCAAGTTTGACCAAATCCAATTCGATCACGTTTATAGAAACTATAGACCGAGCACCAAATAGCTTTGATTTTGCTGAAACACCGATTTTCTGGGCGTGGATCCAATCTGTTTGCAAATGCGAATCAGGTCGTGATTAACGAGAGAAGGGTTGCGAACGTCTTGCAAAAAAACTATTATATTATTTAGATATATGTACTGTAGCACATCTCTGTGACGACCATTAGATGAATACACATAGTGGTCTCTAACAACAGGTTGTTACTTAATGCAGAACGAACAAAATGCAACAAGCTTCTATAAGAGGTCCTGTAATCACATGTCTTTACATCCCGGAATGATACATCTCTTTAGTGGTGGCTGTACATAAGTTTTACTATATTTAGCATGTGAATTTGTGAAAAAATAATGTCTGCTCAAAGTTGGACCTGTTCAATTTTGACTACAGTAAACTCATATATATACTTTTACGGCCAATAACTTACCTCAAGTGTTTTGTGTTTAAGACAGGTGGCTGATTAAAGCAAGGGGAATGTAAAACGGACCGCTCCTATAAGAGCGTTCTGTTTTACTTTCCCCTTCCTTTAAGCAACCACCTGCCCTAAATTCCAACTAATGAATACAATTTATTGGCCGTTATAGAGAGGTTTTACTGTACTTATGATTCGATTAAGCTTTTAAAAAATGATTGACCATGTGTCCCTACGCAAGCGTTTAGCCCTTTCCTTCATGTGAATGTCTTTTCATGTATCTGCAAATAGAGTAGACCCGAATCAGACCTGTCCTATAGGAGCCGTCTGAAGAAGGTCTGCTCTGTTTGCTAATGGTATTTGATAGTTCTTTAGTTTCTAAAATGGCTACACTGTTTCACTTTCCATATTTCATTATAACCGTTTTCTCCATTACTATTCAGTAGGTATTTACATTTGGAATAAATATAGAACAGGGAAAGGGATAAGTAACAACTGACCAATCACTGACAGCATGCATCCTGGTGAGATACAATGTCTCATCTGTATCAAGTGTGTGCGAATGCGACTAACGTCGTGGTTATCGGAATAAATGTTAAGAATATGCCATAAGAAAGAATATGACATTATTAACCCTTCTCTTGCTGAATTTTAAAATACATTTCTTCTTTCTTTACCCATGTACTGTTGTATAATTACATATATCGTCACTGTGTACACGTATTTCGCTGTGCAATCACTGCTGTGGAGTGCACTGGTTGTACAATCAACTTGTAAATAGTGCAGACCCTGATGAGACAGCTCCTGCAGGAGCTTTCTCATCTGGGTCTTCACTATTTACAGGTAGGTATATTGACGTGAATAGCAAGCGAATGGTTAATTCATTTAACATATACTTCTGGTAGACATGTTGTATATATAATACTGAGGGTGTGCCCACGGCAACATGCTTACCGAAATAATGCATATACAAACACAAATAAGGTATTGACGCTTTTAAATATTGTCATCTGCAAATGTAGTTGTCTACTTTAATTTCCGGTTGTTTGATTATCTCCTCTATTCGTTAAATAAATTATGGCATTAAATAAAAAAGTTTGGATCCTGATGAGACACCGAGTTACCTGGCGTCTAATCTGGATCCAGGCAGTTTGCATAGGTAATCACAGATGATATAATGGCGTTAAAAGAGTCAAAGTCGGCTTACAATAAATAATTCTGTATGCCTAACATTCTAAAGTTATTTAGTTTGCAAATAACAGGAGATTATGATACGCCTTCTTTGCAAGGAAAAATATGCCGCACGTTCATTTTTCAGAAAATGTCATGACTACCGTAACCATTCTTTACACTGAATTATCAGAGGGGAATGGCCTATCGGTGTTTCACTCTAGAGTTCACTCATTATTAAAAGCTTATACATGTATTTGCTAGAGGATTTTGAATAAAAAAAGTTCAGACCCTAATCTGAGGATTTTTTATGTGATCTCTGATCTGACTCTATAGTGTTGGCAAATGATAGTAAAAGCATGTCCCGAATTCAAATGGTTAACAGTGTTGGATATTGATCTGTCAAAAGCAATACATTTTCAAGTGGCTAGAAAATTGCGATTTTATCTCGCAGTTCGTTTCTATTTTGTCGAATCCTCCTATCAGAATGTGCGATTGGCTGTCGGGTGAAAGTAATCCTAGCAATCACCTTTCCTATGAATCTGGCTTCGTTGTAATGAGCAAACTGACGGAAAAGCATCTGATAAATGCATTTCGCCGTTTACATGTCACCGCAAATCAATGTATTGCTTTTTTAAAGAAACTCCTTTCTTGTCTTTAAGTTTTGGCGTTTTGTTTAATGACAGCAATAATAACATAGTTCACAAACTTAATCCTTAGTCTGCTATTCGCGTCCAGACTCGCATTTGCAAACACCTTGGACCCAGATGAAACGCCGAGAGGATTGGCATTTCATTAAGTTATTTGACACTCGGTCATAATTGTTTTAAAAGCTTGATAAAATCGGAAGATGTCAGCATCATCAGATCGAACTTTCAGCAGTCATTTTTTTCACTGGGGATAAAGGTTAAATACACTAGTATTAGATTTGATACTTTACGAAGAAAGTGTTACAAACATATCTACAGCGGTAAATCAGTATTTACCCTTGTCATTGTGAACGTTTTATATCGTTATGAATCGTTTAAAGTGATAGCCTTCTGCATTAAATACGTTTTCAATGAAAACTTGCTGGACAAATTATCATTAATTTTACATGAGTTTTCAAAGAGATTATGAAAAACATTGTGCAATAGTCTGCAAGACATAATCACTTTAAACCCTGGTTATAATAATAATAATAATAGTAAATACAATATCGAATGTTTAATGTAATAGAATATAAGGACATTGTACATAAAGATTTTATTGTTCTATGACATGCATGTATTTCGAAACGATATAAGATAGCAACTATGCATGAAGCAACTTATTCTGTGCAAAACAAGGTTGCATTAGTATACATATAGAATCCAGATCAACTGAAATATATATACAGACCTCGTAACGAAACGAACCTTTAAAACAAAATATATAACAGAACATCGTCATACAGACTTAATGATTTAATATGGACGTTTAATCTCATAAAGATGACCATTTGTACCTTTGCAAATAGAGTAGACCCAGATCATACGGATCCTGTTGGAACCATCTGATCAGTTTCTACTCTGAATGATAGATGCATGATTCTACAATTTCTTTAATTGCAAACAATCCATTGCTCATAGACCACTAAAGAAATTTGGGTAATGGATAGTCATGATGTAAAGTATTAATACAGAAGTAACGTGGATCTGCATAGATGTTATGCTACAATAAGGTGGAATCTGTCCTACAAAATATAGTTTAACCCATTTCCGGATAGGTTATTCTTAGACCCATTCTTATTGAATAAATCTACCAAAAAGGAGCATTTACTAGAGAAAATATTTGTGAAACCATTGTCATAAATAGAGCATTTGCTCCTATGGAGCAAATGCTCTATTTATCACAATGGTTTCAGAAAGTGACTTTTACAGAGGCGTAAAAAGGCGTTAATATGAGGGAATGGGTTAAGTAGTCGTTATACGGAGTTTTTTTTGCATCGTCTTACACTAGCAACTTTACGAATGCTTTTTATATTTCAGATATTCATTTTTCGGGTGGAGCAGGGACCATTTAAGGAGCGATTTGTCCAATGTATTGACCGCGGGTACACCGTCCAATGGGGACAAAAGGCGTACTCTATAGTGTCAGCCTTATTCAGTTTTGTGATACCTTTGCTCATTATGGGGAGTGCATATGGACTCATATCAGGAACTATTACACGAAAGTCCAGAGATTTTAGAGGTAATCCATAATTGATTCCGCTCTTCTTCATATTTTTAAGTTTATATTCTAAGATGTGTATTCGTTATCATATAATAACACTTAACATTGTATGTATAAGCCATTGTCCCCAAGTATAACATTCTTACAGTACTTATTAGTTTACCGGCATTGTCTCGTCATTTGCAATCATACTATATGAAGAAATCTTAAAACTGTGTCTATGTCTCTGTCTCTAGTCGTTGTTCTAAATGAAATATGATTTGGTCGATTTGTCTTATACGGAAGTCATGAAGGATACGAATATTCTTACACGTAGTAAAGTTTTTACGTCTTCCTTCTGACTCCCTACTTAAAGCTTTCAACGTGCATTGTGCATAGTGGAATAGAGCATAAGGACTTTACTATAGAATCCACTCAGTATGAAATACTAACACTTGTTCGATGATGTTGAATCATTGATGTTTAATGACAAACAATGCAGACCCTGATCAAAGGTCTCTCTGTACTGAGTGTACATTGTTTGCAAAGACAGCGCATACCAATGGTTAACACACTCTTCGCCCATTCATGGTACATATGCATGCGATGTAGAGCCATTTCAGAGGATATACTGACTCAGTCGACGTCAGGGGTTTATATCATCGTACATGTATAATTTCTTGGAGATGCCCTTTGAACATGCAACATGGACTGCAGATTTGTTCGAAATGTCAGTTTGGCCGAGTTTATCAGAAATAACAAGGGGATAAATGGATGTCCAGCGGGGATACCTTTATTTACAATATTTGTAAAGCTAGGGTGACTTTGAGAGAAGTGTGAGGTTAGGACGTCCGTAAACCGGTTTAAACCCCCAGTGGTGTTTTTGCTGCTGACCGTGCCAAGGCGGTACTCTCTTTGTCACCCTTCCTTTTGTTTGCCTTGCGTCTTTGTGCTTGTGGTTTGTTCATGTGTGGAACGTTTGTCCCTGGTTCTTGTGTGTCTTTTGGTGTTTTCTGTGTTCATTTCGTGTGTGTGTGTGTGTGTGTGTGTGTGCGTTTGGGTGTGTGGTTGTGTGTGTGTGTGTGTGTGTGTGTCATGCTGTCTATCGGTGTTTTGGTGGTGGTTGCGTCTTGCATGTGGCTTTGCCTGCTTGACTTTACTACTTTTCCATTAATATAGTTTACACGAGGGCTTCTTATTGCAAGGTTTATATCCTTTAAGACCTTCCTCATCTAGACGTCCATTTCCGATTCAATGATTTCCTTCGATCGAGTTCATGCCATTTTACTTTTGACTTGGTAGTTCAACAGTTTTTGCCTCCGACGTCATGTTGATATCTTTTTGCGAGTTTACTCATTTTCTGAATTCCGAATTAAATGATAACTTTCGAAGGATCTCCTACTTTCAGAATTTAGTAGTATAAAACGAATCGAAGGTAAGAATTCCGTTGCTAAAGTGGAAAGTAAGAAATACATATATCCGTCCAGGCCTATATAAAAGTAAAGTACCTAGTTATAGCTATATATAGCTGAGCTGACTGAACATATATGACCCCCATAACCTTATTGTGTCTATTATTCTTTACATTTCAGAACCAGAGTCCAGCTCAATGTCATCTGAACACGGTCATCTCCGAGGGCAAGTTCGTAGTCACTTGTTCCGAAAGGCGAAACGAAAGGCCTTACGCATGTCTATAGTGATAGTAGCGGCTTTCATAGTGTGCTGGACACCTTACTACGCCCTATTTACTTGTTTCACATTCCTGAATGTGGATCAGATGCCACGGAAGACAATGCTAGCCTTGTCATTCATTGGACTGTCCAACAGCCTTCTCAATCCGATGATATACGGAGCATTCCAGCTGTGCAAGGTGCATAACCCAAGGTCAGTCGAGCGAAGGCTTGGATTCAAAGAGATACGCCCCATTGCTGTTTTCCGCACATTTTCATTTAAAACCGTGAATACCTCACTTTGAATTTCAGTTTCTGTAGTACTTATGTGACAGTGAATTTGTGCTTATTTAGTTGACGCTGTAAAAGCTGTATGCATGCTTGCGACGACTATTGCTTGAACAAAGAAGCTGCATTTTGTGTACGCATGCTTTTTGTATCTTCTTCAGTTGTTTGTAGCATGGAATAATTAGAATAATCATAGCTGGTGGATTCAGTTGGATTAAGCGCACTGATACGTTGTTTACATGCAAACATATTCATTGGATTTACGCATAGATATCATAAATGATATTTGGATTTATTGATGGCAGAAACGACGGAGAATGTTAACGACTGTATATTTGACATTTTAGGAAGTGCACTTATTTTCTAACATAAGATGACGTTTCTTCGTTGCTCAGAATGTGTTGCAAAGAAGAAAAAACGTGTTAATGATTGACAAATACCGAATCTCTTAAAGTCCATGCTTTGCTCAACTGACAAGTGGTCCTTTTTGTTTCAATTGTACCGTATGTTACAATTAACATGTTATATTGTTACATGTTATATTTCACACTATTTCATGGTATGTTTTAGATTGTTTTGTATATCTTTGTAAATTAAATTGGCAATACATTTGGATTGATTTTGTTTCAATTTATCCGATATTTTAGTAGTAAGCATATTCGAATTATAAGCAGTTAACCTAATATAAGTACATAACATAACCAGGTAGTGTCATGGCTATTTAACTGTTCGCTGTACGGGAACTCTTGTTTACCCAGTATTGTACATGCGTACGTCTTTCATTCTTTAGGTCTTGGAAAAGAAGAGATTGGCAAAGTTACTGTACGAGGGACCACCACAGCGCCCCGCCCGAGGTGGACTCATCCCTGTGCCCTCAACAAGGACGTTTAGTCGTCTTAAATCAAAAGAGAAATATTGTTGTGCTGTGCCATTGTCCAGAGGATATTTGCAAGAAGGAGAAATCAAAAAAGCAATGCCTATTCGTTTTGTATAAGGTCAATCCGAGCAATGTAGATATTAAGGCCGTTGATTCCGGTTCCAGTGTATAGTATGGCTACATGTAGTGTGTGTCTAATATTTGTAAAATACAAATTATTGTAGAACATCTAATGGTTTAAACGGAACTGTTACCCGTGTGTTAACCCTTTCCTTGATTTACACGCGTTTAAATCATTTGCAAGAAGAGTAGAACAGGATCAGACGGTTCCTTATGGAGCCGTCTGATCAAGGTCTGCTCTGGTTGCTAATGAAATTTGAAAGATTGGTTTCTTTATTTTCTAAAATGGCTACAATGTTCCACCTTCTATATTTCATTAACTATAACTATATTGTCCATGAATATTCAGTAGGTACTGAAATTTTGAATAAACATAGAAACTGAAAGGGTTAAAAAGCAGAACCAAGCAAAAAATGACCAGACAATGTTTCCAATGCCAAGTCTCTAAATGAACGTCATTAAACTGATTGTTAGATATCATACGATTTAAAACTTAATGTCGTCAAAATGCTGAACACAATATTAATATAAAAAAACTTTATTCATTATAGAAACATTACTTTCTAAGATTAGTAACAATTGTCGTGTGGTTACAACACGTCTGAGGTATAGTCAGTGTCAATTTAATGTACCTGTATGGTTAGAATGGAGTCTGACCAACCAGATGAATGATACATAACTCAGATGAAAACAACATTTTTATCACGAGACCTGTGGAGATGCCGATTACCCGTGTATGCCTTTCGTTAGGAAATACATTGTTGAAAATGTTATTACAAATTGGTCCATACTGATACGTTTTAGAGGCATTACATGATATGAGGAATGGAATTGATAATTAATTTAATGATGATCGCAAACACATGTATTTTGTTCTTGTAAGCAAGCAAATTATATATTTGCGTCTTAAGCACGTTGTTGTTCCCGTCACATTTGACTCTGAGAAACTATATAGTTGTATTTTCAAGGAAAATGCATGTTTTGGAACTTTAACACCGAATTAAGATAACATATTAATATATTATACCATATAATAATAAATGAATGACACATTGTCCCGCCTAAGGCACTGTTGTAGATTAACTGTGTTGACTTGACAGGCGGGGGACGATTATTGCACATGTATGATTCTTGAAATAAACTATTAGCCCTTTACGCTATTACTATTCATGCAAGAAAACAATGACATTGTGAATACTAATTGGATGAATCGCACACGAACACAGGATAGAGGATAGCGTGGTCTTAACAACGACTAAAGCATTAGATTTATATTAATCAATTAGATAACAGAGCAAATCCTAACCACACCACTCCCACAGAAGTATTTATCAGTGTCTACTCTGCTTTCAAAGGCCTTTGATCTAAAGTAAGTGATTACGATTAGAGAATTTGTGAAAGAAGACTGCAGCAGGGTCCATGCTTATAAAGCTTTTAGTTGAGTCTGAGTTTCGTTCTCAAGCTTTTGATTGGTCAGATTTGAGTTCTCAAGCTTTTAATTGGTCAGATTTGAGCCTTTGGCTCAAATCTGACCAATCAAAAATTTGAGAACGAACTCAGACTCAACTAAACGTTTTATAAGCATGGACCCAGGTGTCAAGTGCTTGTGTGGCGATCGTAAACATTATTCTCAGTGTTGTTATTTTTTCTGGTCCTTCGGGATCACTAGCTTCGATGTCATTCGTTGTAAAAATTTGAATACCACTCATGCTAGTGATAGGGGCGTGACTAGTATTGATTTTTTAATAATTGCTGCTCATAAACAAACTCACAAGAAACCGAGTGAGCAATTTTCTTTTTATGCATTGCTGCTTTTGCTTTTGAAGAATAACCTACTTTCAGAACTTAGGTACTTCACAACAGCAGGTGTTAAGTACTTGTGTGGCGGCCGTAAAAAGTCGCTTCGTTCTTCATTCTCAGTGTTGTTATATTTTCTTACCTGGACGATTAGTTTCGATTATTAGTTATTAGTTATGAAAATTGAATAGCGCTAAAGCCGGTACTGAGTGTTTTAGATTTAATAACTGCGCAATAAAATTCGGGTCTGTATTTTTGTCTTTTTGCATTGCTGCGTTCGTCTTCGAAGAATCTCCAACAGAACGCTTGTATGCGATAGTGATGTGCAGCTAACACGTAAATAGCATGTCTCGGAAATACATATTGTCTTAAATCAAACGTCACTGGTTGTAAACGATCCCTTTGTAGACGTTCTACGCCTGGATAATGAATGATATGAAACTTCTAGCTTGCTGCAGGCGGATCGAGCAATACATCTGCACAAATGTTAGATATAGATGAGATGCCTAGTAACTCGGCGTCTCATCAGAATCCGAATTGTTGACACGCTGATTGCAGTTTGGTAGACACACGTATTACAGTTTGTATTTTGAAAATGTAGGGTGTGAAAAATTGCATAAAATACTTTGCTCAGCAGGCGTAGGGTTAATTATGGGTCATTTTCATATCGAACGACAAGAAGGACCCATTGGCAAATATAACAGTTTGACTGGAATGTCACACATTAATATTGAATTATAAATGCTTTCCTTACGATGATTCATAATGTTTCAAGTGAGGTTTTTCTGTCCGTATAATGGCAGGGACAACTTAATTGGATTCTACTGATTAATTATTGTATTGAGTTTGAAGGAAAGGCACTGAAACTAGGCGAAAAAACACGGTATTTCCTTTCACTCCACAATACTTCGAGTTGATATTTGAAGTGTTTCTCGATACAAATGGAGAAATGCTGTGATATTCAAACGTATGCCTGTTGCACGACTCATTATAGTAACCCGTTCCTCTCTGTGACAATACACGAATGGAACTACCTTCATGATATTACAAAACACTCTTCTCTTCTACTCTGTATGCATTCAAACCTCATCAAATAGCGATCTGCCGACTGTTCCCAAATACATTCAATATGGTGCCAGACAACAGCAGCTCCTTCACACAAGGTTTCGTACAAACTACAGTTCCTTGAATCATACGTATGACCTCTTGTTGAAAATGCATCGCATTTCTTCTTATAATATAATAGCTAAAGAAAACATTTGTTCGATGAAATTGCTAGATCCACTACTCCATCTCCTTTTGTCTTTCTCTTTGGCGACCCTCTTTTTGAATTATGATACAAATACAGTAAAACCTCGATTATCCGAACACTAAAATACGTATTATTATCGATCTTTAAGACAGGTGGCAGCTTAATGCATGGTGAAAGTCATGCAGAAAGCTCCTCTAGGAGCTTTCTGCATGACTTTCATCATGCATTAAGCAGACACCTGCCTAAAAGGGTCTAAATTCGTTTATAACGAAAATTCGAATAATCGAGGTTTTACTGTACCACAATAGTAAAACAGACCACCGGTTTATCCAAACCATAAAACGATTTTACGATGTAAGTGTATATATCTGAGTCTATAGTTATTGCAAAACCCAAACTATCCTGTAATTCATACCCTTTTATAAAAAACAATGAGCTGATAAATATTCAAGATGTCATGGTGTCTTACATAAATGTTCACGGTGTTATAGTTTCCTACATACATTTGTTTGAGGGGAAGGGTTAAAAAATCTTTAGATTGTTTTATCATGTACAAAAACAAACAATTATTGGATTTATTATTTATATACCGACTGGTATGTTCAAGTATTAGTCATATTGAACCCCTTCAATGCGGGGAATAACGGTGTTGAATTTTCCAAACAGGGAAGAACCAGATCAGAGCAAAGGGTTCATGGAGGATTCCTCTGATCGAGATCTGCATTGTTGTATCATTCAAAATTAAAATTCGTGTTTGAAACGTCTACCCTTTTAAGCTGAATGGACTTTATCGTCAAACAGTTTCACGTTGAAAATTCAACATTCAAAGTGTAAAATGCATATACAGTCAGACCCCTCTAAACCGCACGTTCCATTTCGTATCAATTTTGGTCTTGGGGGCCAGTTTAATGCACGGTGAAAGTTATGCAGAAACAAAAGAGATTGCATCATGATGTTCCTCTTGCATTAAGCAGTCACTAGCCTAATATCATTTAAATTCTTTCTTTCCAGAATTCCGGTTTAGAGGGGCTTTACTGTATATTGAATAATGAAAATGTTATATATAGTACCATATGGTCGTAACGAATTATCACTCGGCAACAAACCGATCGAAATATGTGATTGCTGAAAACATGCAACTGCCAAACGGTTATATTAATACAGAAAACTGATAAATACAGTAAGACCCGTCTAACCCGGAGGTTAAGTGGAACATCGGTGCTGATCTATAAGACAGGTGACAGCTTAATGCAGGTAGAAAGTCATACAGAAAGTTCTTTTTGGAGTGTTCTGCATGCCTTTCACCATGCATTACGCATCCCCCTGCCAAAAAAGGTATACAGTTTCGTTTTACTTGAATTCCAGTTCTAAGGGTTTACTGCAGTTATGTTGTTTCAAATTGTTTTACAAATGACTGACATTATTGTATATTATTAAAACAATTGATATATAAATACATGCTCTTTGTTTGTATAGCCATTACCCTTTGCAATGTAATTAACAAGCTGCCCATTGAGTAATGATTAATGTCTCACTGAAGGTCATTTTCTGTGATGCGCTGTAGCCAATCATAATAAAGAAAATGTGTTTTACTAATTAAACCCTGAACACTCCCTGTGACACAGCTATTCACCGAAGGACATGATAGTTTATAAATTCTGAAAAATTTGTTGAAAATTAATTATCAGACAGAAACAAAGGTGTAAATATTAGGAATATATATTTAGTCTAGTCGGATTTCTAGAAATTGTGAAAAATGAAGGAGTAGTAGGCATTTCGTGTTAAAAGTTGGCAAACAGTTGTTTTTACATAATTTGGGTGTGCTGAATCCGAATATGCCGTTTGCCAAGCTGTATTTTCCGTATTGAAGATACAAAATGGCGGAAAACAAAATGGCCGCCAATGAGCACTATTCCCAGGAATACAAGGATACACTTCACCGAAATTCTGGGTGTAACATTAAAATGTTCTGTACAAACGACCAATGGAAGACAATTTTGAAAAGCTTAACTTCTTGTTAAAAACAAATTGGCCGCCAATAAACACAGTTTCCAGCCAAACAATTATACACGTTCTTCATAGCAGTACAATCGACATTGTTTAAAGTCTGATTTCAAGTATTAGAAAATAATTTAGGGTTTATAAACGTTGGCTGCCTGACAAGCTGTATCGTAAGTCTATAGTTATAATGGTAAGATGGCGGAACACAAAATGGCCGCCTATGAACAATGATTAACAAGAACGTAAGAACTGTTACTGATATTTTTATAACAACGGAAAATACATCTGATTGACCTAGGATCAGACCTAATATTTATGGCGTTTGATCTGGATTCAAACTGCATGAACACATTGCAGGTAATCAGAGAGAATCCAAAGAGTTATTCCTTTCCCTGAAGAGCATCAATATAGGCTATAATGACATCATAAATATGTATTACCTGAATTTGTATAATGGCATATGTGTATTGTAGAAACTGTAGATTCAGATCTCTTATTATTTCATAAGCAAACAGAGCAAACCCCGATCAGATGGCCCCTTCAAGGGGTGTCTGATCTCGGTCAACTCTGTGTGCAAAAGCGTGAAAAAGATGTTATGACTTTTATTGCTCTGCATTATAGTAAATGTATATGGGATAATTTAATCTATTTCAGGAAACAAGCTGCTATCAGTCACAAGGTTGCTCTCCAAAAATGTTTATTGTATATGATTCAAACAGATGGGCTTATTGGAGCTTTGTTGCTCTACATTATAGCATATAAGTTAACTGAATGTTTTTCAGGAAACAAGCTGCTGCCAGTCATAAGGTTGCTCTCCAATAATGTAAAGTGTATATGATTCAAACAGATTGACTTATTGGAGCTTTATTGCTCTACAGTACATCATTGTATATATGTAAGTTAATTAAATGTTTTTCAGGAAACAGGCTACTACCAGTTACAGCCTTGCTCTCCATTAATTTTGGTGTATGTGATTCTAACAGATGGGCTTATTTGAGTTTTATTGCTCGACAGTATAAGGGTTAATTAGATCCACTTCTACACATTATAACCACATCTTCTATCGGAAAATCGATTATCAGAATGAATGATAATAAAAATAATAATAGCTCTCCATTTGAGACAGATGAAAGACGGACAGAAGTTTACCTTAAATGACAGGAATAAGATTATTGCAATTTACTATTTCTCAGATTTCCAAATCATCTCATGTACCTTCTGCTTTTCCCCGCCCACCCAAACAAAACATAAAAACATAGCCTGTTTCGGATATGATTGAGATAAACAAAATATGATAAGATCAATTTAGAAAGTAATGTTAAGAAAAAAATATCTGAGTTCCATTTATCTGTCGAAGTCAGTTTTCAATCCAAAAATATTTACATTTATATTACAGTTAAAGCATTTAAATGTGATTCCATCACCTTTTACCTGTTTCTATAATTGCCACTGGCCAGCAATGTGCTTGAGAAGAGACCGACACTATTTGAATGTCAATGTAGGGAAATAAACAACTAGCTAAACACTATTTTATCCGCAGTCAAAGTGCAACTATTGGTGAATCAAACACATATAAGAAGAACACGACTATGCATGTATAAAATCTATTAACACATTTCTGCATTAATTTAACGCAACACAATACTAGAACAGTTTGTATTAACCCTTGCCTGTTAAACGTGCTCTGCCATTTGCACATGTTTTGGATTCAAATAAGACGCTGAATAAATCAGCGGCGCTTCAGTATCCACGGTGTTTGACACTCGGCTATTTGAGAAATTATTTATCTTCTTTTAGGTTATTTTCTGTCTTCCACTTTCAACATCAAAAGGTTGCACCAATAATAGAACAGAACAAAATAGAGGTAGGGTAACGGCGGTAAAACTTACCTACAATGAATCGTTCATTTTCAAAAAGAAGCTGAGGTACTATAATGTGTTATTTCTCCTGTATAGTTGACGCCGCCGGCGTTTGTCGTCTCCGGAAAAAATGAATTATCCTTGACGATTACCTCTAAATATTCATTCTAATATAATGACACTTAACGCAATTGTTCACCATCGCAAGGGCTACAGTGTAATAAAGGTCCACTACCCTGTAAGGCTTTTTGACATAATAATTCCCCTTTACGGACATAGAAATAACAGAAAAACACACTGGCCGTATTTTTTTTACATTACGAGATAATCCCACGAAACTTCACGTACCTGCTAAACATTAGTAAGGCTATAATAATAATGACACATGACCATAACTTTTTACAAAAGTATTTCCCTTTGCGGACTAAGGAAAAAACAGACAAGGGCTGGATTTCGCACACGGGGCTCTTTTTATAGTTTCAATGGGCCTGTATGCTTGTTTCTCCTCTTATTAGTGTGTGCTGTTGGAGGGTTGTCTAATGTGTGTGTTCTCGTTCCTGCATAATCTATATATTTACTTTTAGATACATCTCCTGTTTGTGCACTTGCAACTGAAAATTATCTTTTTTTAATAATTCCGATTAAACTGCAGTTTTTAAAAAGTTGATGGCCTTGCTTGATTCGGGTCTTTCTTAAATGTTTTGTCATCTTAATGGAACTGAAGTAGACATATTTGATCATACAGTAGGAAGTTGTATTTCTCACCGCTTAGGAGAAATGGAATTTCGAGTAGTGATCTTTGGAATCATTTTGGACAAGATGAGAGAACATGACGTCGAACTTATTTGACACTCGGATAATGGCTATGAATAGAAATTCCAGAAATGCGCACTCTGAAATGTGCAGCAGACCATAATATTAGTAGACAAAAACGACTTTAGTGTCGAAAATATGGAGCGGTCCCGTGATCTAGACAGAGATTGCTTCCCTGCTCCAACAGTCGTTCAAATGAGACTTATGAGACACGTCTGCGTATAACCTTTCTGTGTTGGTGGGTCGTTAAACTCAACTCAAACAACGAAAATGTTAAATAATGACGACCCCTTCAAATATTATAACATGTCTCTGAATCGCTTTACTATGTCGTCTAACCTATACTTCTTTGCTCTTAAATTCAGAGAGAGTCGGCTTGTCGGTCTTTCAATTTTGTTGCAAAAACTCTTTCCAAAAACCAAGATTTCAACGGTTCAGTTACTTTAGTTGTCCGCCAGTGGACAACTCAGTCATTCACATCATACTGACACTGACGAATTTGTAGTTATACTACACCTTATATCCTGAGCGCCAAGGAGAGAAGCCATTTCTATCTTCTGCATCGCAACTCATAGGCTATGCTGGCCGGTAGTTTACATGTTCAAACAGACTGTATCGGGATAAGACGCCGAGTCACTCAATCAGCATTTCTATGAGAAATAGAGTCGCGTGCAGTATGATAATGCCCACCTTCTTAGTAATATTTACTTTCCTATCTCCATGTTTCCCCTTAAATGGATAAAATCGGTTCCATTATTTCAAGTACCTGTAATGAAGTTCTCCGGTATCTGTAATGGGCGTAGGTGCTCAAAACCAATATCTGATCATTGAACCATCCGTTCCAAGCAAACTTGTTAGCAAGAAATATGTTTTGCCATTGTTAAAGATGGAATCAAAACTAGAATCATTAATGTCATTGGTGTCACATGTAAAGTTAACACATTTTGGTCTAGTTACTATGGCAGTATCCATTATTTTCATTTTTAAAAGAGTAGTGCCACCTTGCAGGACATTATCATAACTGATCATGCGAATTGTATTGTTGACGTTGAGAATCCTGGTTTGAAGTTTGGAATTTATCCCTTGTATGTCAGTTTGTTTGTCGTCTTTAAGCTCAACCTTGATCTATTTCTGTCCGCCAATGTCCAAACACCAAGAGCAGAACCATTAAGATACTTTCAGGCACATAGAGAAGATATCATCTTATTCTCATTTATGACAAATTAATAATACAGGGTATGTGTCAAAGTATCGGAACACATCTCTAAGGCCACATGTACCATATCCAGGAATGCATCATCGCAATGGTCACAAGCATACAATTCGGGATGGTTCTTCGGTGTCATCTGTGACTAAATCATAAATTGAACGCTTGAACTTCAGGTTTACAAGCAAAGACTGCTGGCTAAGAATTGGCATGAATACGTGATCTGTAATGGGCTGTGGAACTAGCTTCTTTTTTAAGTAGTTTCTACTACCGTTTTAAGAAGTAGGGATTTCTACACCCATAGTTTTAGTTAATGCACAGTGTCTCTTTCATATTTAGGAAAACTCGTACATATGTTTTGTGAGCCGCCTATTTCAGTTCCAAACCAAGCAACTACATAGCTATGTCGTCATTGACCGATTTTCCTTAGTGTATGGTGTGCGTCAATTGAACTTCACGAAACATCTAACAATGTATTTCTCTTCTGGCGCAATGTGATCATTAACACCTGCAAATCACACCCTTTGAGTTTGGTCTTTTGACATTTCGAGAATCTGGTCACTAGTTTTGAATGTTGTGACAGATGGAAGCTTACTTTTTGCATTTGTGTTCTTGCAAAACATGCTTTCATCACCGTTCACGACATACCCATCAAAACTTCTTGATGTTCTAGATACAGATAACTTGCTTTGCTTTGCGTTAGTATTCGTAATTTAGCTCGCTTCATCATTGTCTGTGTCAAAATGTCTTGATAAATTTGGTCAATTGCAGGTCGGTTGCTGGGCTCTATTAATATGTCTCTTTTGAGATTACACGCTTCTTACATTGTGTTGTTTTATTGCTAATACGCTATGCACATGAAGCGCTACTGAGGAGTGGATAATTAATGTTAGTCATATGATCAGTACCGCTTTATCTGAGCTCTGTGACACAACTGTAATTGTGTTCGTTCCTGCTGATGCTCTGATTGAAGAAAACAATGATATAGAGTGTGCTTTTTGAACTCGACAGGTTATGTTAATGAAAACTATTACCATCCTAAAAAGGGGCGCATGGAAGGGAAATGTGATTCACGAATCGAAATTGCACCACATTTGCTTATACTTTGAAACCTGCATAATTATGCATTACATTTAGGTGGGAATGACTTCTTCAAACTGCAAATGTCGAGTACCATGGTCTAGGACACTGCAACACTAGATATGCTAACACCAGTATTCAAGAATTAGGTGGTTGTTTGTATGTTTCTGTTTGGTAAAAACCGTCTTGTAAATAGAATAATAGCAATGATATGCAATGTTAGACATTGTTACAAGGCAAACAAATTCAAACAATGGATAATAAGGTCGTAGTAAGCCTACATAGGGAAGTACAGGAGTGGGTAAACGGATACCTAGACATATACACACTTGACACTCTCTCTTAAAGTATGTAATAACACACCATGCAGGTATAGTATTTAAGTTCTGAAATTAGGAGATCCTTCGAAAGCAAAAACAGCAATGTGAAAAGAGAAAATTGCAGACTCGATTTTATTGAGTCCGTTCATGATCAGTTATTAAATGTGCAACACTACTCACGACTCGTAGCACCGGCTTAAGCGGCATTCCATTTTCAAGGCGGTATTTAGTTGTCAAAACTAATAACTTCTAATTTAATGATCCTAAAGGATCAGAAAATATAACAACAGAGAATGTGTAGTTTAGAAGGGGCGACAATATAAATTTGCGACTATGCATGTATTTGGTTAATATTTTGTGATTCTGGAAATAGCGTTATTTATGTCCACCATTTACCTTGAATACTCTAAATGCAGTGTAATAGACAACACAAATGAATTTAATACACCATAATAATGTTACAGTATTTGTTTATTCTTTATCACAAGATATCAATCACTATTGACAGTGTGTTAAAAGACTGCATTTACAAACTCATAAGCAGTGGTGTTGTCAACATACGTATTGTAATTGCTGCTGCAAAGGGATTTGTTTCTGCAGAAGATGCCACCCTGCTCCCTGAAATGACAGGCATATAGTGTTGTCAAAAGGGTGGACTTCATCATTTATATTTAGAATGGGATTTACTAAACGGAAGGGAACCAAAGGCATCAACATTCTACCTCATGATTTTGGTAGAATTAAAAAAAGTAGTTCCGACTCACAAAATTCCCGAGTCTTAAATTTTAAACTGGGATTAAACTGGAAACAACATTGTTCCAGTCAGCTCATGGACGATGACAGAAAAGGTTTCGAAGCAGGAAGGAAAAGTTTAACATATTGGCTATCAAATAAATGATACTAGAAAATACACGAATATCGAATTGCTGCCTTTATTGTTGTTGAGCTATCCTGAACATTTCATCAAAGTTCTTTCATAAATATTTGAGTAATGTCGCTAACAAAATAACAGACAAGACATATCTAAGCAATAAGCCATGCACTAATACCCACCGTTAACCTTCTGCACGCTATGTAATTGCCATTTTCAAATTTGGTCGTCTGCAACATTTCTTAGAGTGTATGTATCTGTATTGTCTTGCACGAATAAACACGGAAGTGACAAACACCTTTGGATACTATTACTTTACCACCTAAATCATACAGCTCAGATCTGTCACCGTTTGCCGTTTGGGTGAATCTCGTGAAACAATGTCTTAAAGGTCAACGATTTTAGACCGGCACAGATGTTGGACGCGCCATTTTCCAAGGCACCAGTACCATACCTAATTTGGACTATAAAACACATTTTCCGATGGGATCAATCACCTGAAAAGTGTATGGAATTTATTGGACTATACTACTTTGAAGCGCTGGAATAATCAGTTTTTATACAACAAGAACACTATTACGAACTGCATACATTATCGAATATTTCAGATGCCCCACACATAATGCAATCAGGGTGTAATAATAACAATAATGAATCAGTAACAGGAGGTGCAGAGTTTCTTCTAATTATAGACAGGGGATACTAAACCATGGGCACACAGTGGCTAATTAAAAAAATACAAAACTATGGGCACACAGCAATATGTTTAAGCAGATGCCAAACAATGGACACAGGGCGGCTAATTTAAGACGATGCAAAACTATGGGAACAGAGGGGCTGGTTAAGGAGATGATTTATCTTAGCATGATAGATGCCTGTTTTAAACTTGGAATATAACGCAAGGATACAGACAAAGCGAAATGAAATACATATATATCAGAGCATGCCAGACTTGTACCAATTGTCGCATCAACTTGAAAGCTCTATGTCGTTTAGTTTGGGTTTTTTTTGTATTTGTATTTGTTATTTTTAGGTTACCTAACATGTGTTTAAAGGTTATGTTGAATGTTTGTGAAAAAATCGTAAAAGATGATTCAGTTTTTAATTCTTTTCTATGGCATTGTCTGTGTTTTATTGGGACAAATCCCGTACATTTCTGCAATCAAATACAAGCGAATGTCAACAGTGATACGTTTTAGAATGCTGCTAAAGCAATGACAATATAGCATGTACAGTAAAACCCATATGTACATGTATTATATTAACCGATACGGTATTACTCATTTACGACATACCATGAGTTTCTATAAAGGGATACATGTTTTGTACACCTGTCCTTGTCAACACGTCTTTTATTGAATATCAGAGAACATTTAGCGAACATGAGAGTATATACAGTTTGTACTCACGTGTATAAGTTCGTGGGTTATGTCGTTTAATAGCTGAGATATATTATCGATGCATAAGCCCTTTTTCATGTTTGAGGCAAACAAGTACAAGAACACCTCATAATCGACCTATTAAGGAAAAGCAGTTGATGCCCTTAAAAGCAGATGGTGCTTAATGCAGGAAAAGCAGTTGATGCCCTTAAAAGCAGATGGTGCTTAATGCAGGACTGAGTTTATGCTTTAAGCTCCTGTGTGAACTTTTTCGATATAATTGGTCATTCGTTGCCTTTACAATTCATATGTATGTCTTCGTTAGATGGTAGCTTCAGAGAGGCTTTACAGATTTGTTTATTATATATGTTCTGCATAAATTATATCTAATTCATCATGTCTGTAATCAGAGTGAAATTGCGCATAACACAATATCAATTCCATTTCCATTATGACAAATTAATATTATAATGGAAAGGGTGTGCAAGCGAGCAGCACGTGTGTCTATATGGGTGGTGGCATGTGTGTACATGTTGTCTGTAGGCGTGCGGGTGTGAAAAAGCGTGCGCATATTTGCCTACATTTATGTTTGTGTGTATGTGTGCGTACGTGTGTACATTGTATATGTGTCTGTATAGTGTGTACATGTATACGTGCTTGAGAACGCGAGCTGGTATATTTGTGAGTGTTTGTCTGCGTGTGTGTGTATGCATGTGTGTGCACACGTGCGTGTATATGTGTATGGTAAAATGAAACGTTTTTATGTTTGAAATCAAATGTCTGAAATAATGTAAGTGTTCGAAATTCATAGTCTGACAGTGGTTTGCATTAAGTTCGAGGAGTTGGTCGTGTGTCCAAGTGCGATGTCAGTCTGAAAACGTATGGCGTACTGTATATTTTATTGGATTTGCCGGGTGTTGTAGATTAGTCGGAGTGGAGATGTATTTATTTACATTGTTTGTCTTTTAGGGTGGGCTGGAATACATGTGAGGTTGGGCGCCCCATAACCCCATCACCACCCTTCAGAATTTATAATCTTCACAACAGCAGGTGTTAAGTGCATGTGTGGCGGCCGTAAAACGTCGCCTCGTACTTCATTCTCAGTGTTGTTATACCTTCTGATCCTTCGAGATCATGAATTTCAGTACTTCTTGTTCTAAAAATTGAATACCGCTTAAGCCGGTGCTAGGGGGCGTGAGCAGTGTTGCACTTTCAATTACTGCTCATGAACAGACTCAATAAAACCGAGTCTGCAATTTTCTCTTTTTGTGTTGTAATTTTTGCTTTCGGGGGATCACCACCCTTCAGAATTTTTAAACGGCCAGTGACATTTGCCACAGACCGTTTCAAGGCGGTACTTCAAACCCCCCCCCCCCCCCCGTGTTTAGTGTGTTTCTCTTTGTATTCTGATAGACGTACAATTACTGTACTTTCTTGTCATGATACTTTCGGGCGGCTGTGTGTTTTGTACTGTACTTTCTTGTCATGATACTTTCGGGCGGCTGTGTGTTTTGTATCTGACATTTCCTGCATGGCCCATACATGCATGTTTGGTGTATATTGTAAACATACCCATGCAAGTACAGTTTATGCCTCGTTCTATGAAATCTATACTTCAATATATACATACTTATCGGGCGCATTTGATACATCGACGTATGTTTAATAGCTACACGTATATCTATAGCGAAATAGGTAAAATATTGACCATTGCAATTGTCTGTAATGACTTTGTTAAAATTTCATCGGAGATTTTGTGTGTGTGAAATATTTTCACCTGTCGACTAGATTATACTGAAAAAAAGTATTTTCGACATTAGCACATTACTTTAATTCTCATTTCTACGCCCTTGCAAACAGATTAGACCCAGATCAAATGAACCCTGTATGGCCGTCTGGTCAGGATCTACTCTGTTTGGTTATGCTATAATATACATATGATTCTCCCGTTTCTGCTATGGCCAAATATCATTGTATCCATGTGCTAATTTAACAATTAATTAAAGTTATATTCATGGTGTCATTATTTGTATATAGATATTCATGGAGTGAAGGGTTAAAATCCAATATGTTCAAATACTTTGTTAAAGAAAATGAAAACTACAATATCATTTGAAATAGGTCGAAATGTTTTAGCCGCCACCTTGCCCGGTATCATACAGGTTGATACTTCTTATATCATTGGCATTATCCCTTTGAATGCTAGAAGCGAGTTGCATGTCATTTTGCAAACAGTGTAGACCCATATGAGAGGAGCCCTCTGATCCGGGTCTACACTGTTTGTCGTTTAACATCTTCTCCGAAATGATACCCTTTCATATTAAATGAGCTATGCATTTGAGCAGTGATCAATGTATTATTTTACTGTTAAAATTCAGCCTTCAAAGATTAAGAGTATATTACAATGGTAAATGAAAATAATAGAACAGTTTTACTAAATAATTTCATTGTGTTACCAATCCCCGAGACATTTATTATTTACTGTAAGTAAATTTGCAGAGGAACTAAGCTACTAAAGCACTTTAACTCTTTCGGTGTCAATTCCGTATCTGTGATTACTTATGCAAACAGTTTGGATCCAGATGAGACGTCGTGTAACTCGGCGTCTCATCAGAGATCCAAGCTGTCTGTAACTGTTACTATTTTTAAACAAAATTTAAGCAAAATAAAGAAATGAAAATTGTAGAAGACAACAAGGTTTGCAGACGACAAACATTGGCAGCGCAAGAAATATAAGAATGCATTATTTCGTAAATGGTAGACATAGAATAAGATTATAGAAAGACAAAGATGTAAAATGCATCTAATCTAAAACAATTATTCGAAATCTATACTTCAATCCCAAATATGCTATATCAAATCCTTGCTAAAGACATACAACTTATGGCACAACTATGAGACATGAGGACCGTATCCATTGTACCAGTGCCCCTCTAGGGCTGACGGGACTGGCCCTTATCCACATAAAGGCGATTTTTGTCACCTTTGCAAACAGAAAAAATCAAGATATTGTAGCAGCCGTCTGCTCAGGGTCTGCTGTTTAATTATGGAAATTTATAGATCTGATTCTAGTTTCTTAAATCATAAAAAAACCATTTAATTTTTCATCGGCCAATATACAAATTCAGGTAATGAATAATCACAAAAACACGAATTATTGTATGAATATTTATGAGGGTAATGGTTAAATACTCCAGATAAATATCCGAGAGTATTACCCCAGTTTACGATAATTATCAGATAATTAGATAATAGAGAAAAGCTTACCATTCAAAATGTGTCATCTTTCGAACATGTCACGCGCAATTCACGCAACCATTTAGCTATCCAATCGGGATAATGGCATCGGTCGTTTGTTGATCGCTCCGATATAAATCGTGGTTTCAGATATAGGTTTACGAATATTGGTATGAAAAAGTAGTAAAGTCAAGCAGGAAAAGCCAACCACAAAACGCCACCATCACCAAAACACCGACAGAAAGCAATTTATATAGCAATACACATACATACACATACAGTAGAAAGTCACATACAAGACGGAATCACCACCAACACATCGATAGATAGCATGTCACACACACACACACACGCAAACACACGCAAACACACGAGAAGAACACAGAACACACCAACAAATACACAAGCACCAGAGACCAAAACACCGATAGACAGCATGACACACACACACACACACACACACAACCACACACCCAAACGCACACACACACACACACACACACACGAAATGAACACAGAAAACACCAAAAGACACACAAGAACCAGGGACAAACGTTCCACACATGAACGAAACACAAGTACAGACACAAGACAAACAAAAGTAAGGGTGACAAAGAGAGAACCGCCTTGGCACGGTCAGTAGCAAAATCACCACTGGGGGTTTAAACCGGTTTACGGACGTCCTAACCTCACACTTATCTCAAAGTCACACTAGCTAAACAAACATTGTAAATAAAGGTATCCCCGCCGGACTTCCCCACAACATAGACGACAGTAATCACAGTACAAAATGTAAAACATAGATTAACAACTGTAATTCGTCAAATATGTACTCAATCACTTTGCTGAAGACAGAGCAACTGCAGGGAAGCCGTTAAGGGTACGACAGAGAAAAGATAATGCACGAGTCTGGTAAGCCCATCCCATTTCTGGGTTTAAGAGTATACCATCATAGAGTACTAACATAATCGGCAAATTCTATATGTTTAACGTATATTAGTGTGAGTTATGTAGAACTAATGTGATGGAAGAATAAACGAAAGATATGAGCAGTGTAAATGTTAGTGGCAGTGGTCAATGTAAGAAACATTGAAAACTGGAGGCTTGGATTCAGGGGAATGATGTGTCAGCGAATTATTACAACAAATAAAAAGTGAATGATATGATCAGAATGATACCAAAGATTTGAATATTCGTGCAAATAGTGTCTTCCGTTCATACTCTGGGGCTGTCATAAAAGAGAAACCTAAAATAGCAGCTACAGTATCCGCTCAAATGTAATCAATTCAAACCGCGCAGTCAACAAAAAGTGATATTATTGCATGTCAGTATCAGTTCAAAACGTGATAAGGAGAAAATGCATGTCGCTCTTGAAATAGAGTAATCTTCTAGAATTTGAGAAGGAGATTGAAAAACATGGTTAACTGTAGAAGACAGACACGAGAGTATAGCTGAGAGAGTATCCACAATGGAAGAGAAAGCTGAAACAAGTAAATATGCACTAGTGGTATAATGTATTTTCTTTAGAACAGGAACAAAGGCACTAAATGATGAAGGTATTTCTCTTCAGAGCCAGTTCATGAGGAAAAACATACTTTTATCTAATATACCAGAGGCCCAGTCAAACAATAACGAGGAAGCAGGGGAAAATGAAAGAATGTTTAGTTCAGAGGACTAAAGAGGTTAAAACTAGAAAGAGTACATAAAAGAGGACAGAAACAGAACAGCATGTGTAGATTGATAGCTGCTACAAATTCAAAGAAAATGAGATTGTCCGTCAACAGTGGAAATCATTAGAAGGGACGCAATAAATTTACGTTTATGAACAATTTCCGATAGCAATACCAATTATTCAGAGGATAAAACGTTACCCCAAGAAGTTAAAGCAGTAAATTACATTTAAAAGCAATCATGTATTGCCTACGATAATGCTTTACATAGCTGTTAACGAAGTGAGATACTAGGTTTACGCGGGGAGTGAAGTGAACATTTTGTCATGGAATGTCCATGGTCTTAAAATGACAGAATGGCATGTTTCAACTTGCTAATGGAAAGTTTTGGCAACGGTGTGGTTTGTATGTGGTGTTTCCTGCATGACTTATACATTTACTTTTTTTAATAAATCCGTTCTTGATGATATTATATTTTTGTACGAATCATGGTCGACGGCAATAATATTTTATCCAGTCACCAGGCTTCTATAGTGACATAATAAAGGGGGTGCAAATAAACTTAGGTTTATTTGGTTACTTCCGGTAGTGGAAGGTTTATTAGGTTAGTAGATAAGCGTAATGATTCTATAACCATGGAACTATTTTAGTTTTCTGTAAATATTCATAAACATATTGATGGAATAGATCTAACAGATCTATTTGGTCACCAGAAGAATTATTCAAATGGGAAAAATAAAAATAATTGGCTACAGCTGGATTCGAACCCGCGCCTGATCCTACAAAAACTAATTTTAATCTCTCTAGAGACGTCGCCCTTACCGATTACGCCACTGAGGCCACATACAAAATGACGTTGATTTATCACTTTTATTAATTTAATCCACCGCTGGCAAAACCCGTTTTTGATAAAATCAAACCTGGAAGCAAAGATTGACAGATAAATAGTAAATGTTTTCTTTTCACTCTCATGATTATTTGATTGATAAACTCTTACAGGGGCGGTGATAGTCATAAACCTAAATATAGCCTGTTCAGTTCCATCGATTTCTGAGTGACGTTAGGTAGAATCTAAAAATAGAAACCGAGACTACGTAACTCGAATTTGACCAAAGAATATAGATCATGTCTGTTTGAAATAACTTATCGACCCTCGATTCAAATCATCTTATTTTTCAAATTCAACCACGTTTCCCTTCTAGTAATACAAGTATCGAAACTATATTCCTCTGCGGTAGCTCATTAGATCTATTTACGTCTAAATGGAAGTGAAAAGGGAGGGATCCGTTGATCGAAAAACTGCATTTTCAATGTAAATTATTTCAAGAGTGTTATGAGTCTATAAAAAAGACATTTAACTATATTGACTGGATAAATCGAATAATAGGTTAGTGCCGTAGATGGGACGCCTTTATCCGACTCGGAGAGAAAACAGTTGAGGCTCGGCAAGCCTCGCCTCAACGTTTTCTCCCCTCGTCGGATAAAGCGTCCCATCTACGGCACTAACCTATTATTCTCTATGACCTATCAGGCTGTATTTCTCATGTTTACCGACAGTTCCAGCATAGACAAGCTAAACGGTATAGCGGCGGCATTGCATTATACTGCAAAGAATCATTGACATCGAAATCATTAATAATCATCACAAGTCTATGATATGGCTAAAGCATTATCATAATTCCTTTTGAAACAGAAAAGGGATACTTACATGTGTTGTATAATTATATATATGAGGAGATGACTACTCACAACACAGTGAATGTAGACATTTGTTTTAATTACTCGAACCTGATATTGAACTATGGCGGTTTAAGAGATGTTTATATATGTTTTGGATTTAACAGTAGAGTTGGGCTGAAAGAGTGATTTTTTTATTCATTATACATTTAATAAGCGTACTGACTATGATGCATATGTCCGATCAATACCTTAACCGGGTCTCAGTGGACAAAAATGGTAAAAGAATCAACAAATAATTTTGTTTAGGATTGTACACATGCTGTTAAGGAAGTCGCTGCTTCCTTTTTTAACGAACTACCTCTTCGAAATACCAAACGTAGAATAGAAGGCAAGACATTTGAAAATGACACACGACAGTGCACAGCAACACTCGAAGCACAAATGAAAGACGCGCTCCAACACGACCATCATATACTAGTCCTGCTTGTTCTACACCAACATAATGCATTCAAGAGTATGACAAGACATGACATCACAAAAAGGCCTTACTGAAGGGCAATTGTCGGTTGGACTGAGTCTATGGCGGCACTGCTATACTTATAGTGGAGTTTGAAACTGAAGGGCACGAATTGCGACACTAAATGATCACTTAGCGCCAAGGATATTGAGCATAAAGACATTGTACAAACACCAAATTACAGCATTAGAAGAGCACTCATACACACATTCAAAAATATGAACGATGCACGATTCATACACAAAATTAGGATGAAGATGGGAACACAGTCCTAGAATTGTCAGTGACACAATTACCACAGAAGGTTTAGGGACACGTCAAACCTCACACTTATTCCATCTACTTCCAATCAGAAGAATAATGTAAAATGAATATGCATGTAAAGAAATTGACATATTAACAAAGATTCGTTAAACACACAAACTAGATTTACTAGTTATAACTGTACAGGATGACTTTTATGATGTCAGAGAAATTATGTCTCCCCAATTTATAATGGGAAGACACACTTTTGGGCGAGTTGTCCGTCCCTCTGTCCGTCCGTCTGTCTGTCACACTCGCGTCCGTTTCACATATCTCTCACAAATATGGAAGGATTTCAGAATGCTTTGGCACAAATGCTCGACCCAATAAGACAATGTGCAGAACGTTCGATTCAGGCACATTGGTCAACGGTCAAGGTCACATTTCAAGGTCAAATTGGGTCCGGTTAAAACCATAGGAACCTATTTCCTCAAAAGGACATTCTTCACTTGTGTGTCGCACTTTTGGCTCAATCATTGGTTGCATTTCAATAAGTTTGAATCCAGATGAATCCCTATTTCTTTCAAAACTTTTTGTATAGACATTTGCATTTGAAACTTGTAGGGATTGAACCAGGGTCTTTTTGGACTTTGACATGTTTTGGTTCCACATACCTAAGGGTACTATGTGCGGGACCCAACCATTGAAACCCAATATAAGCCCCACTTCCTAAAACATTATAGACTTTTTGTATAGACATGTGCATCAAAAAGGTTTAGGGACTGGATTAAGGATCGTAATGTGTTGGTTCCAACCCTCAGGACACTATGGGCAGGGCCAAACCGCAACAAGCAATATAATGGATATTCCTTCATAAAAATCTTGAGTTTTGTATAGATATATTCAAGTAAAAAAAGCAGGGACTGAATCAGAAATTATTTTCGTATTGTCTTGAGTGTTATAATTGTGTGATCGCTTTGATTCTAGATTAATTCTAATTCGTTTAATTCTAGATAAATTCTAATTCGTTTAAATTCTGGATTACTCGCCCAGTAATGTTCAAGTTTACATGGTAATTATTCGATTTAAATTGTGTTTTAAATTACTGCTGTGATGCACTTTGAACGTATATAGTGTAAATGAAATGCTATATAATTGTGGTAGTTTACCTATATTTATCCTAACCTAACTACTCTAAGAATTCGGAAAGAAACACTAAGGCAGAGGTATACCAAACAGCACATGGCATTGGAATATCTGTTTGATCAGGACTAATGCTATGTGTTACTATGTAGTCTAACGCTATCAAAATGATGTTAAATTGACTCATTCTCATTCAACTTTCCTTGTGTTGCTGTTCGGGCGGCTGTTTGTTCTGTATGTGGTGTTTCCTGGATGATTCATTATTTAACTTTTTGCATATCTATGAAGATGTGTGTAAGGAGGGGTGTGGGAATAGGGTGTTCCTATAATCAAGAATCTTTGACATACTCTCTTTGAGTGTTGGTGCTCCTACTACTTAAGTGGCTTTACCATCGGTGCTTTCAAATTTAGTTTAACTCTTTACCTCATAAATATTCGTGTAATATTATGACATCATACATGTAAAATAACTAAATGCCTATAATGACATTATGATCAAATTAAAGCTTAACTATTTCAGATACTGTATAAACATATCTACAGTGAAACCCCTCTAAACAGGACGTTAATTTTGGTATAAATATTGGAGACAGGTGGCAGCTTAATGCAGGGTGAAAGTCGCTTTCTGTGTGACTTTTATCCTGCATTAAGCAGCCACCTGCCTAAAAGTATCTAAATTCTTCTTTTCTAGAATTCCGGTTTAGGCACCAAGTCCTCATAAGAGAATGATTTCATGTCAGTATCTCTTTCTTTGCCAACCTCTTTTGACCTGAGCACAGCAAAGACTGCGACCTGCATCTCAATAAATCCTGACAACATGTCCTATGCACTATTCCATCGAGTACAGACATCTATAATCAACTTGTGCTGAGGAAGATCAAGGAGTTCAGACTTTAACTTTAGCTGATGAGAAGCAATGTTACTTCTGTGAAAAAAACACAGTTTTACGTACCCTACTGAGAAGAAGTGCAACACGTTTTACTTTCAGGCATTTCTGTGCCGCTAGGTTTAACGTATGAGCATAAAACATTATGTGGGCCTTGATATTAAATTTCTGCCCAGCCTTGACCATGTTGCTTGCATTGTCAGTTACCACCGGAGGGTTGAGTGGAGCAATATTAAGTGTTGGAAGGTTCCATTCATCCACAGCATTCTGCAGTACCTCTGCTACATAGTCATCTAAACCAATATATAGCAATTTCCTTCAGCAATAATAATTTTCTCATAAAAACCCAAAACCTGTATAATGAATACAAAAATAGCAAATATTAAAATAATTGATTCTTTGTTAAGCTATATGTCATTTTTTAAGTTTGTTGCAATCAGTATAGACCCAGACAAGACACTTTTTATATTTTTTATCTTTTCTGGGTCTGCACTGCTTGTTTGGGAAGTAGAGTTAAGTTATTGTATTACTTTTCTAAAACTATATCAGGAAATTACAGAAATACTTCATTAACCCTTCCCCTGTTCTATATTTATTTTGATTTCCAATACCTACTGAATATTCTAGGATAAAAATCATAAAATTCTTATATTGTAAGGTTTTAACATTGAAGATTGAATATTTATGCCATTTTAGAAACTAGATTATTAGATTTTTCAAATTCAATGTTCAAATTACATGTCTAATATGGGTCTTGTTTGCTACTTTGATAGTATGAGAAAATGTGGGATTATGAGGAAAGGGTTAACGTTTGTAAATGGATGGAGTAGCATGGAATTTGAAATAAATGAATATTCATGGAGGAACTTTGTTAGACCTGAATTTGAATTTTGCACGATAATTTTGTATGCTATTAAAAAACAAAATTGCTATGTGGAAATGAATTATGTGTCAACAGATCATTTTGAAGACCATCACCTGTGTGACTCTCTGGCAGGGCACGTGTTTGTAGAACAAAGTTCTCTAAATTCCAGTCATCTGTGATGTGTGAAGACGTGATAGTCATGTATGACTCATTAGCTCTCGAACTCCATCCATCTGTTGTGAGAGCAACCTAAATAAGAAAATTCAAGAATAGAATTATCTTTTACCTAAAATTAACCCTTTCCCTGTTGTATGTTTATTCCAAATTTCAATGTCTATTGAATATCAAAGACAAAATAATTATAATGAAAAATGGGAGGTGGTAAATTGTAGATATTTTAGAAAGTAGAAGAAACAGATCTAATACTATCGAATTATATTAGCAAACAGAGCAGACCCTGATCTGACGGCACCTGTAGGAGCCGTCTGATCTGGGTATACTCTGTTTGAAAATGCGTGAAAACATGTTTATATGAGGGAAAGGGTTAAGTATTAAAATTCAACTCGTATTAATTTAACCATTTACCCCAGTCAAAAAAAAATAATTTAAATTCAGTATCTCCTTTCATATATTTAAAAAGGCAGTCTCTCATTAGAAAGCTCCTATAGGGGATTTCAGGTCTGTATAACCTGTTAAAAAATGATGAGAAAAGGAAAAGCAGTTTACTTTTTCAATGTTTAGATATTTTCACAAATAACGAGTAACGAATTAAAAAATGTAATAGTTGTACCATAGATCTATGAACCAATGGCAGCTCAGTATCAACTATGTTTTAAAGAAAAATATGATTACATAAGGAGTAGAGTTTTGGTCAATTTTAATAAATATATTGAGTCAGTAAATGAAGCTAAATAGATATGTATACAATTTTTCAATACCATTTCAGCTTTTCTGAGGCTTTCTTTAACAATTCCAACATCTTCATTATACATCTTGGGGATTACAACCTCTGAGAATGTCTTTCGGGATGGCACCTGCTATTTAGGATCACATTCAAATAGTATGTCTCGAAATTCCTTTGATTCCACCAAAGAATACGGCCTCATATCGTGAACGATAAACTTGGCAATGTTGTCTGTAATTTCCATAGCTTTGTCAGAGCTTGGTGTGTATTTCTTTGTATTCATTATAAACTGGGGTAAAGTCACCAAAGCTGATTTCTCATTACTGTCATTAGTAGATTTTCGATCAACATCGATGACCCAATCGATAGTGGAAGTTCGGGCCGAAGTTCGAACGTCGATCAATTTCTTTATAGAAGGCTGACTGAGAAAAGCAGGGTTTTGTCGTCGCAAATGCGTCGTTAGATTGGTTGTGCCATCTGAACATTTCACTTTGGTCTTACACTCGTAGCAGCCAGCAACATCTTGCATTATTTTGTTCGTTACTTTCGATTTTATTAGCCCAAAAGTCTTCCATACGGCCGCTTTTCCTTTCGGATTTCTGACAATGTCAAAGTCATCCGCCATTTTGAATGTTATGGGGAAGCGTGGTACCTGGCTCAATCGATACCGAAAGCGTCCGAAATTACATACACCGGGTACCAATCAGCGGAAGTAATCAAGCGCTGTACTGTACGAACTACTGCGGAGGCTGAGACAAAGTTCTAGAAAGACCTAAAATGATTGTTTACTGAGTGAAACGGTAAAAATATAAGTTATCGGAAATATACTTCTTACGGAAATCCCCGAGCATACCGGTATTCTCTGGCCGTACCGATACGGCGTATTGTTTTCAAGCATATCACAATATACCGGTATACCGATAATACCTCACGCTCCTAGATTTTACTGTATATATTTTGACAAACAAACAGAACAGACCCTAATAAGATGTTTCCAGCGGTACGCTTCTGGTTTGGCCGTACTTCGTAGCCAATGTCGTATATGTGGTAACATATGCAAGCTGTTTAGATGAGTAACGTGGCCTCTCATTGGTATTCAAACTGTGTGTTACTGTTTTGAAAGAAAAGTCGTGGCAGACGACAAATGTTGCAGAAAACACTAGTTGACTTGGAAAGAGTTACACATAATGTCGAAATTAACTTTTCGAAGTTTCTGAAGTATGTACATGTAGCCATAGTCCTTTGCCTGGTTTTTGACGCCTTTAACAACACTGTGAATGGCGTAACGCCTGTAGGAGACTTCTGATCAGGGTCTACTCTGCTTACATATGGAAAAATATACGAGTATATCTGATTCTATAGTTCTGCTATTATTATAAATCCCTTGTTGATATTACAATGATAAAACACCCTAACTGAGTAAAATTCATATAGTCGTTTTTCCTTACGTGTATATTTCATTACATTATAAGTCGGTGATGTTAACGTTTTTATTCTGTCCGAACTGATACATACTTATACCGATGATCATGTAGCTATGTTTGAAACGCGATACGTAGTTTGAAACCAGTGATATATATTTCATCTGTGGAACTGATTACAATCGATTATCGGACAGTTTGTTGTGTGCAAATGCAATCATCGTAAAGCTTACAAGCAACTCACAAGTAACTCAAAGTTAAGATACATGGATTAACAAATTTATATTTACCCTTTACTCCATATAGGCCTTTAACGCCTTTGAAAATAGAGAACATCCATATCAGACCACTGAGCCGTCTGGACAGGGTCTGCTGTGTTTGCTTACAGAATTATATATATTTGATTATAGAGGTTTTGTCAGCCACGATTTTCTGTATTCATGCTACATTATAACACATCATAGATTTAAAAATAATACTGTTGATATCAGAATATTAATAACGAAACGAGTAACCATTGACTTGCTAGAGTAATGATGTCTGCTCTATCTTTGCTCTGCTATATTTTGTATCAGAAAGTATGTGTCAGACATCTGGAATCCTGATGAGACCACGAGTTACCCGATGCCTCAAAATGATTGAAGTAATTTGCAAACACGAGCAGCCAGGATGTGCATAGCAAGCAAATGGTCACCCCTTATGCTGCCGAATACACGACTTCTGCTCAAACTGATCCGCTACATTTCTACTTACGTCCGATTAATTAAAACTGTTTAGAAACAACTCGCCGTGTGTCACACGCCTTGTTACACACGTGTCCAAGCTATTTGCAAATTGCTATTAAGGTTAGGTTTAGTAGGTGCAAGTCAAGGAACATGACTTCTCTGTGTATTACTTTGAAAGTTACGGACTAATATCATAAAACTCCCCATGAGGACATAACAATATTCCTATGTTTATTGAAAATTCCTCAAATTAATGAGATTCTAATTCTTCTTACTCGCCTACGCGGAAAGCTCACAGTGTTTGCCTCAATGGGTAAATTTGTGATATCCTTGGGAAATAGTTTGGATCCGGATGAGAAGCCGGGTAACTCGGCATCTTCTCAGGATCCAAACAGTTTTACAACCAGATTGTTTATATATCTCAACTTATTCGTTTTGCTAGATCTGTTGACGATTTTAACAGTCGAAATCTCATTTTAACTAAAAAGCTGCTTAAGCAAGGAAATAGTTACCATAAACTAAGAAAATATTTCTCTACTTTTTTATTGAAATATCTCACTTATTGTCAAGTACAAATGTAATCTCAAGGCGCTCCTGCGACACGGTGTTTCACATCCTGAATTTTATGGTGATGTGATTTACAAGATTATTAGGCATACCCATTTTCTCACTTTGTTCATTAAATATGTTAAAAAAATTCATTTAAAAGGGATATGATCCTATAGTGCTACAACACACTGCATATCTGGTTGTCAACCCTTTTACAGTTGGCACTCATGCTGCCCTCTTCGCATATACGCTGACAAGTAAGATTTAGTACTCTTTGAAAGCGACCTCTTTCAACCGGAAACGGAAGAAGGATGTCGCATGTACTTTCGTTTTTGTTGTACCATTTATTACTTTTCTACAGTTACTCTGTTTGTAGCTCACTCATTGAGTATACTAGCGATAGGTGGATACAGTTTGTTGCACTTAAATGTTTTCATTTTACATGCACTTTACCACTGTATTTGCCACCGCGGTTGTTGTAGATTAGTCGGAGATAGGATACGTTCATTTACACCATTTGTATTTAAGGGTTGGGATGGAATAAGTGTGATGTTGGTGCCCCTAAACCGGTTTAAACCCCCACTGGCATTGTAGGTGTACAGCAAGGTGAGTAAGTACCATTGCAAAACAAAGCTTACCATTATGTAAACGTAATTATTTGCTCAATAAGTAGTTAAACTTTTTTGAGTGAAGTGTATAGTGTTAATTACTTGAGTATTGACGGAAAGTAGTTTTAAACATTTAAGGAACAAGTTTGATGTTAATAGCATAATTAAAACTACAAAGTAAATGATAATGAGGGACATTAGTAAGTTCTTTGCTCTTGATACAAGTAGAAGCTTTTTAACCAAGAGGGCTATGGTGGCCCTGATATCGCTCAACAGACAATCAGAGGAGAATATTTTCTCTATATGTTTCTATAGGAAACTGGCCACCCCTTGGGCGGGCCTCATTTGACCCCAGGGTCATAATGCATATAATATTTGTAGAGGACTTCAAAATGATACAATGTGCCAATTATGAAAGCTGAGAACCTCCCAGTTTCAGGGGAGAAGATTTTTAAAAAAATTCACAATGCTTCTATATAAAACAAGTCACCCCTGGGGCATGGTCAATTTTGCAGACTATTTTGTAGACTTTTGTAGAAGACCTTAAGTTGATGTTATGTGCCAAATATAAAACATGAGAACCTTCCCGTTTCAGAGGATTTTTTTCAAAGATTTCACTATATGTTTCTATAGAAATATGGCCACGCCTGGGTCGGGGCCAATTTTAACCCCATGGACATAATTTATATAACTTTTGTAGCGGACCTATAGATGATGGTGTATTCTAAAAGTACAAAAATGAGTCATGCAGGAAACACCACAAAGTTGAAAGCTGGGTATCCTGTAGATTTCGAGGAGAAACGTTTAAAGGTTCAAACTGTTGACGACTGACGACGCACGCCGACAGACAACAGACATCAGGCGATCACAAAAGCTCACCCTGAACATTTTGTGCTTTGGCATGGGTCCTTTTATTTGAAAACCTTATTCTTTACCCATGATGCAAATGTTGACCACGTAAAAGTTTGCATTGGTATAATGAATAAATTATATGGTTAAACTTAATTTTGTGAAAAGAAATAAGGACCTATCCTTCTTTGAAGAGTAGCAATTGGAAATAAACAACTAATATTCCTCATTACAGCATGAATATTACAGCATAATCAAGAGTCCGTTTATCTATACATATGTTGATTTTTTTGTGCATATTTCATTGACGAAATCATTTGGAAAAAATAGAAAAAGAACCTAATTGTTACTGACAGTAGTAGTTTTAATTCAGATGTACAGTATTTTAATATAATTATATTGAAATGTAGCAGACGAAAATGTAACAGCTTCTTTAGAATCTTTCAGATCTAGGTTTACTCTGCAAAGATGTTTAAATCTAGCTCGTTTCTGGAAACTACGATGTTTTAATTTGACTACCATACAACTACTTTCGATACATTATCATCAAACAATATACATCTGTAATAAATGATTTCTTACATCTCAAACACCAATATGTTTGTTTTATAATCCAATTCTGATTTACTCTTTCGTTTCTTCTTTCAAAACATAGAGGTGACGTAAAGTTTCCCTCGCTTTAATGGCCAAATGTACACTGGGCCGTTTATTCCCAGACTCCAAAATGTCTTTCCAGCAGAATACGGTCTTATAGATGATTGCCAAAGTGAAAAAAGCCAAAAGATAAAACATGTATAATATGACGGTTGTTTGTGTGCCAGCTTTCACATTATTGAAATAATCGCTGTTGTTGAATGGACTCTGTCTTGTTATTCTGGCGCCAAAAGGTCACATTATGGTGATTAGGTCACATAGACAATATTTATTTTACAGAATCGATATATTTATTTAACATCTATCATGATTTTGCAATTTTGCGCACATGGCCTCTCTTAAAACACATTTAATAATTGACATGCCAAATGTTCGCGTGTGTTTTTGAAGGTTGTTTTGGTTTCGTTTTCATTTCGTTTTCGTTCGTATAAATTAACAAGACAAGTGTACACGTGATGTTTGAAAAAAGTGTTAAAAGGCATTGTTGTTCTGTCTAAACATTTATACAGTGTTTAAACAAGGAATCGAATTGCAATTTCTGTTTAATTTTAGGTCTTATTTAAAGCAGCAGTACCAAGGCTGTAAAACATTTCCCTTATTTGCAGAGTATATTCTGAAAATAGGTGATCCCTCGAAAGCAAAAGTAGAAAGGCAAAAAGAGAAAATTGCAGACTCGGTTTTATTTACTTTGTTCATGAGTAGTAATTAAAAGTGCAACACTACTCACGCCCCCTAGCACCTGCTTAAGCAGTATTTAATTTTCAAAACTAATAACATGAAAACTAAACATTTGCCATTTTGGGGCAAATGTTCGTATTCCCTATACTTTGTACTTTGTTTATAGAATTTAACTTATAGCATTGCACTTCTCTTTCTAAAAATCGAATACAATAGTAAAAAAAAAATAGTTTACAATAGACATACGCAATTCGGTAGATGGCATGTGGTTAGCTCTATTGTTTTATTATTTATTGCACTACATCGAATACATTATAGCTGGTGTCTGGGTGGATAATAATGATAAAAATAGATTTAAATGACTAAATGGATAGGGCTATTAATTGTCCGGGGCATGGCGATGATTTGTATTCTGTCAATGGATCTATGCCCATTTAAAGCTTGGTCCATGTTTAAGTACGAATATTTGCATCTAGTTTGCGGACTGCGCTTTCTGAGTACCCTCATACACGGGGATTGGTTACATATTTATCTCTGACACCAATGGGCGACAATTAGGCGCTATACCGGGTAATGTATCGATACTGTCCTATCGTTTTGGAACTTAATTTTCCTGAAGGTTAGACATTTTGGTGATATGAACAACGTTTGTAACGCATGGGTTTAATTAAAATAATATTAAAGGCAGCATCCTTATTTACAGTCATTATTCATTTGTGATCTGTGGCCAATTTAGTGCCATGTTGAGCAGTGCCTTAAGACACAACTCATGCAATCATTTTTCCATATCAAATATTAAATTGAATTTTCGACAGAATTTTATTCAAGAAAATGTAACATAAACTATACCAGGTCATGTATCGAGACTGTCCTGTCGTTTTTGGACTTAATTTTCCTGAAGGATAGACATTTTGATAATATGAACCACGTTTGTAGTGCATGGAATTAGTCAAAATCATGTTATAGGTAGCATCCTTTTTTGCAATCATTATTCATTTGTGATCAGTGGCCAATTTAGTGTCACAAGTGCCGTAAGACACAACTCATGCAATCACTTTTCCATATCAAATACTAAATTGGAACTTTCGATAAGAAATATTTTCAAGAAAATATAACATAACTAAAACATAATATTGTATGCATTCGCCTCTCATACAACTTTGCATCCGGGTGCACATCTATGCCCTATAAAGAAACTACTGGAAATATTTAAAAACAAACCAACAATTCCATTGTTTACATGCCGGATAATTACTATATAGTCTAGCAAGTGTTGACTACTTATATCAGATGATGTGATTGGTTGTCGCGACAGACTCTCATATTCTCTCTGAATGTGACTAGACGTAGCCATCATTCTACTACGATACGACTGGCATGCGCAAAGATCATGGCCAGACTAAGAGGAACTCCTAATATGAGTAGGCTCAACTATTTTGATACCTCAAACGCACGAACGAGTCAGATATAAAAAGATTGCCGAGGAACACAATCGAACAAGACTTGCAGACAAATACAGAAGTCACTTGACGAAAAGCTAATGGTCGTTTACTGGTCGCCGTTCTTGTTTTTTAAGACTTAAACTGAAGCATGTAATACCATCTTGAAGTATGCAAGATGTCCACTTCAAAGTACAGTTAAATCATTGACGCAAAGTTTAAACACGGAGATACAATGTGTATGGCATTTAATTAGTTCCGGAGGTTGGATATACCAAGTGCTGCGCAATCTCTGGGTCAGCTTGATAAATATGTGAAACCAAGTATCTGATGCGTTAGTATAATTTAACCCTTATCCTGTCGCAAACCTGACTCCTGTTAAAACTCTGTTATGAAGCAAGTTTTAAGAAGGTACTGACTAAATCGAAGAGTAGACTAAAGTAGACAATTTTGATCCCGGTGAGACGCCAAGTTACTCGGCACCTGGTCTGGAGATTGAACCTTTTTACAAATGTTTGTTAGGTTTTGATCGGCAGGTTAAGAGTCAGTCGTTTAGACTATTCTAGCGGTTTTCGATTCCTGAATAGATGATCGTTTAGATGTTGAGCAGTGCCCTAAGACACAACTCATGCAATCACTTTTCCATATCAAATATTAAATTGAATTTTCGACAGAATTTTATTCAAGAAAATGTAACATAAACTATACCAGGTCATGTATCGAGACTGTCTTGTCGTTTTTGGACTTAATTTTCCTGAAGGATAGACATTTTGATAATATGAACCACGTTTGTAGTGCATGGAATTAGTCAAAATCATGTTATAGGTAGCATCCTTTTTTGCAATCATTATTCATTTGTGATCAGTGGCCAATTTAGTGTCACAAGTGCCGTAAGACACAACTCATGCAATCACTTTTCCATATCAAATACTAAATTGGAACTTTCGATAAGAAATATTTTCAAGAAAATATAACATAACTAAAACATAATATTGTATGCATTCGCCTCTCATACAACTTTGCATCCGGGTGCACATCTATGCACTATAAAGAAATTACTGGACATATTTAAAAACAAACCAACAATTCCATTGTTTACATGCCGGATAATTACTATATAATCTAGCAAGTGTTGACTACTTATATCAGAGGATGTGATTGGTTGTCGCGACAGACTCATATATTCTCTCTGAATGTGACTAGACGTAGCCATCATTCTACTACGATACGACTGGCATGCGCAAAGATCATGGCCAGACTAAGAGGAACTCCTAATATGAGTAGGCTCAACTATTTTGATACCTCAAACGCACGAACGAGTCGGATATAAAAAGATTGCCGAGGAACACAATCGAACAAGACTTGCAGACAAATACAGAAGTCACATGACGAAAAGCTAATGGTCGTTTACTGGTCGCCGTTCTTGTTTTTTAAGACTTAAACTGAAGCATGTAATACCATCTTGATGTATGCAAGATGTCCACTTTAAAGTACGGTTAAATCATTGACGCAAAGTTTAAACACGGAGATACCATGTGCTGGGCATTTAATCAGTTCCGGAGGTTGGATATACCAAGTGCTGCGCAATCTCTGGGTCAGCTTGATAAATATGTGAAACCAAGTATCTGATGCGTTAGTATAATTTAACCCTTATCCTGTCGCAAACCTGACTCCTGTTAAAACTCTGTTATGAAGCAAGTTTTAAGAAGGTACTGACTAAATCGAAGAGTAGACTAAAGTAGACAATTTTGATCCTGGTGAGATGCCAAGTTACTCGGCACCTGGTCTGGAGATTGAACCTTTTTACAAATGTTTGTTAGGTTTTGATCGGCAGGTTAAGAGTCAGTCGTTTAGACTATTCTAGCGGTTTTCGATTCCTGAATAGATGATACTTGGTTCCTATGTTGTTGCCTTTAATCATAATGAGACGCCAGATTAATCGTCGTCTCACCTTGATCCAAGCTGTTTGCAAATGTGAGTTAGGTCGCCGTTCTCAATATCGTTACAGATGTTTTAAACTTAATCCTTTCACCACCAATGTCGCATAAATGCAATACGACAAATAGTGCAGTCCAAGATCAGCGACTTCACTTTTTGCCCCAAGCTCTTGTTCCATAGATGTTTGTTTTCTTTTGCAATTTGCATTTATTTATTTCATTTCCTTATTTTATTAAATGGTTTACCAAATTTCGATTGCATAGGACAATTAGAAATTTGGCGCCGAAAGGATTAAAAGATAAAAATTGTACACATTGTACGCATTGATATTGAAAGCAGTGATATTGCTTTGAAACGAAAATATTACTGCACGGGTAATAGTAAATTAAATCTAGAACAAGCACGTCTGTAAACGTATGGTGAAACATAATTTATAATGCCGGTTTTGCATTTTATATAAACATGGTATGCATGCATTTCGGGTAGAATCTTGTGATTCAAGACGCTTTATGATGTATTAGTGATACCTATGTATGCCAGCTTTGATTCACTATATACATTTGACTAACCTTTAGTGTGCTACAAAATTGTTTCCGCCAGAATTTATCTAATTCTACACATTTTATAGAAAATGATTACAGTGACTGGACGCCTGCCAAGATGGAAGTCAAAATGGTTAGAATCAAGGTGATAGGGAGGCCAAAATGGTTTGAATCCTGGTGATAAGGGGGGGGGGGGGCAAAGTGCTTAGAAGCCTGGTGATACGGAGGCCAAAGTGGTCAGAAGCCTGGTGATAGGGAGGCCAAAGCGATTAGAAGCCCGGTAATAGGTAGGCCAAAGTGGTTACAATCCCAATGAGAGGTAGGCCAAAATGGTTAGTCTTATGAGAGGAAGACCAAAGTGGTCAAAAGCATGTTATTAGGGAGGCCAAATGTGTTGGAGCCTGTTGGGAAGGAGGCTAGAGTGCTTAGAAGTCTGGTTATGAAGAAACCAAAGTGGTTACATGCCTGGTGAGAGGGATGCCAGTTAAGAAAAAGAGACATTTTACGTAGTTACACATCTAGATATACGTTGGTTCCATGATTACCAGTCTGGACAAAGCTGAACAGTAAATTTTCATGGTCCGAACAGCTTGCAACAGTGTAATATATTGTTAAGCAACAAACAGTAAACCCCTCTAAACCGGACGTTAACATTAGTATCAAACCCATTCTTGTTGACAGGAAATGTCCTAAACGACCTAAATTTTATGTTTAAAAAAAAACGGTTTAGAGGGGTTCTTCAGTACTGTTTTCTGCAAAGTGTTTTATTTGTTTCAAGTTTCATTATCAATGTTCTTGCCATTTTGATAATTGCGTCATGCCATCTCATCTGAATCCAAACTGTTTTAACATATTAACTGGTACAAAAGTAGACCTGAGATAGTTTAGTAGGTTTTAACCAAACTTGTTTCTCTATCCGTTTCCGCGTTGCCACCTCTGGATCAAATTTGGATAAAACAATCACAAATTCGCTGCCCATTGGAAACTACATATTAATAATTTATTATTACTACATGTGATTCAATCGATGACATTTTTTGTGGATATGTGTTGCTATACAAACGTCCATGATACGTTCAATCACGTTTATGTAATCATGATCGGTAAATGGACATGAATGGTCCATTAACCACGCCCGAGAATATGAACCTTTTTGTTTGAGTCAGAGGTCATTATCAATCATCTTATTGGTCAGATCCTGAGCAGATGATTGGTCAGATTCTGACCTTGCTCGGGATCTGACCAATAAGATGCTTGAGAATGAACTGTGACTCAGAAGTGTTTTAACATTGGAGCTATCACACTGCTGTAAAATTATTGACTGCTCAAATTTGCATCCGGTCAAATTGTGTCTACTTCAGAATCAATCAAGCTTTTGAGAACTATCGTTCGAATGTCAAATAGCTTGAATCCTGTCTCATCTGGATCCAATTTGTTTGCAAATGCGCGTAAGGTCGCCATGTGTGACACAGGAGCAATATTTTAATTTGGATGTTTCCCCATTTTGAAAGGAAAACTACGCATTCAGCCGGATTAGTCTTGTTGAAATGCCGTAAACACATTAGTGATAAAGAGGGAACTTTATCTTGTTTTTGAAAAATAAATCTCTCCTCCATCTACTTCTTCATACGCTTCACAACTGTGAGTTTTTGATGTTCCAAAACTGACCAGCAATTTATTAGAAAATTGGGGTTTAGGCATTTTTATCGTTTAAGGTTATGTAACTCTGTGACAGTTCATACCAGATTATCCATGGATGTGCACAACTACATTGCATGGTGACCACAGATGCGAATTTTGTTTTACCCAGAGCTGTCAAGCCATTTATGAAAACTTTGGTTTATGTAATTGTCTTATAATTGAAGTAGACATAATTATATGTAAAACAATAAAAACAGATCATCCTCGGGATGTGCACAACTACACTTCATGGTAATTTCAGCTTATTTTTTTTCCAAACTTTATCTACAATTTATGAGAAATTATGCAATTGTCTACCATTCAAGGGAATGTTGCTATGTGAAAAATAACCGAAAGCCAAAATTACACACCATGATGATCATTGCTGTACATTTGTATTGAAATATGCCCAGCCATTTATGAGATATTGCACAGTCTGTATTTTAATCGTTCGAGGGACTCTGTTGAAAATAAAGGAACCAGATCATCATTGACTCTTATGCACTTTTAACTACAATTAATGTTGATAATTACGGTAGAGTTTTACTAATATCAACCCAGCCATTTATGAGAAATTGGATGTTATGCTTTTTTAATTATTTAAGGGTATTCAACCCAGTGAAATATAAGTTACTGGGGCATTGAGAGCAATGTCATAATCCCCTACCGGCTGAACTCTTTGTGTCACGATGAAAAGCCTTCCCATGCTGCATATCCATACAAAATTCTGTATATCACTCTTATTTATTAAAATATATCACTCCTGGCACATAATATTCAGTCAAATATTACAAACATGAGTAATAAGTTTCTTAACACTTTCACTTGTTTGGTTTTTAGGGGGTAATAAAATACCAAATATTGTAAATGATAAAGTAGTAAAGTCAAGCAGGAAAAGCCACACACAAAACACCACCATCAAAAAGGAGGATAACTCATAGAAGGTGTAAAGAAGAGGCATTGCTGCTGCCACACAACGTCATCTAATAAGGTCAAGCAGTTTAAAATATTTTGTGAAATGTCAACTCCACCAAAGTTCAAAACCTATGTACATATTCGTAAAATATCAATTTCAAGGACCGTAACTCAGACAAAAATTATTGAACTACACCAAGATTCGAACTAAAGGTGTAACTGATCTAGATGTAGCTTTCTGTCAAACATAGAATTTATATCTCGAACCACTTCCAAAAAAAGTTCGTAAAAACTTTTGAGTTCAAGGGATATAACCATGGCAGCAATTATTCAACCGCACCGAAATTTATACTTAAGCTATAACTTATCTAAATTTAGCTTTATACTAAATATAAAGTCGATATCCCAACCCACTTCCACAAAAGTTCGGACAGTTGACAATTTGACTAAAACGTCAAGTCTAAGGGCCATATATCTAGCAAACATTATTCCATCAGCTGTAACTCAACTAGAATTAGCTTTATATCAAATATAAAGTTGATACCTCAAACTATTTTCAAACAAAGTTCGGACAAAACATTTGACGAACGATTTCATATCCTTTTTACCAAATATAAATATTCTGAAAATGGGTGATCCTTCGAAAGCAAAAGTAGAAATGCAAAACGAGAACATTGCAGACTCGGTTTTATTGAGTCTGTTGTTCATGAGTAGTAATTAAAAGTGCAACACTACTCACGCTCCCTAGCACCGGCTTAAGCCAGTATTCAATTTTCAAAACTACTAACATCAAAACTAATGATCCCGAAGGACCAGAAACTATAAAACACTGATAATGAAGTACGGGGCGACTTTTTACGGCCACCACACAAGCACTTAACACCTGCTGTTGTGAAGTACATATATTCTGAAAATGGGTAATCCGTCGAAAGCAGAAGTAGAAATGCAAAAAGAGAAAATTGCAGACTCGGTTTTATTGAGTCTGTTCATGAGTAGTAATTAAAAGTGCAACACTACTCACGCCCCCTAGCACCGGTTTAAGCAGTATTCAATTTTCAAAACTAATAACATCAAAACTAATGATCTCGAAGTACAAGAAAAAATAACAAACACTGAGAATGATGACTATAAACCAAACCAACATAAGTTTGTGTTGCAAACACAAGTTTATGTACATTGCAAATTATCACCCTGCATTATGCGAACAAAATATCCAGTCTTCTTTTGTACTGTTATATTTGTTTAAACTTTAATAGATAACACAAATTAAAATACCCCACGGAACCAATAACTCCGTTTGAATGTGTGTTTTTGTTTCTTTTTCAAATTCACGATTGTTCGTGTTTTTAAACAGGCGATATCCGTATCTCATTTTGTGTTTTAAAAGGAGCGTCATGTTGCGTTAATGAAATATAATGATTTCTAGTGCGCTGTACGTCACTAAATTTAAGTTTCATGTGTGCTTGGATTAATACAAAGTAACATAAATAATAAGGGCTATATGACATAACTAAATATCGATGAGTAACTCACTTAATAAATTCTGCTAGTAAGCAAAATTAGTAATGCAAAAAGGGAAAATTATAGACTCGCTTTTGTTGAGTCTGTTATTGATCAGTTATTACAGGTACATCACTACTCACACCCCTAGCACCGGCTCATTTGGTATTCCATTATCAAAACTAATAACATTGAAACTAATGATCCCGAAATATAACAACATTGAGAATGAAGAACGAGGCGACTTTTTACGGCAGCCATACAAGGGATTACAACAGTCAGATTACACCAGAAACGCGGAAATGAACAATATTAATTTGCTGATCTCTTTATCTTCATTTCGTTGTCTGAAAGACGAAAGACGAAGAACTGAAAAAATGGAAACGACCTCTGAATACGTTTGAAATTGTATGTGTTTCTGAAGTTCAGAGTCTCATTAGAATTCAAACTGCAAAAGCCAAACAATGAAAATAATTTGATCGAAAATTCCAAATTTACCGCTCACAAGTGCATATGGCTATTTAGCCGTGTGAAATAGACATCAGTTGCACTACGAAATATAGTAATTGCTTAAAAACGTCTCCTGTAATATTCGTGTCTTTATTACTCCAAGTAAATTGCATCATTCGATTGGTAATGCTCAGTTTTCCGAATTTAGAAGCCGCCATCAGTACATCCTTAAGGACGATTTCTACAGTTTGTTTCCTTCCAAGAATCTTTTTAAAAAACTTATATGTTGTTGCTCAAAGTATGCTGAATTCAAATAAAAATCGAAAAAAGGGGGTTACAGACTTTATTTTTGAGTAATTAGCATGAAATGATCATAAGGGTGTTTCCTGTCTTTTACATATGCGACAGTACAAAAATTATGACATAAGTGATATTTTCGTAAATTTCTAAGAAACTTATCCAAGATTTTTTTCAAAATTTCACATTTTTTGCATTATAGTATCCTTAACAAGAAATCAAAAAGAAATATGTGGGTTACAGACTTCGTTTTTTGCTCACCTGGCATTAAATGCCAAATTGAGCTATTTGGACCACCCTGTGTCCGTCGTCCGGCATCGTCTGTCGTCAACTTTTTAATTCAAACAGCATCTTCTCTAAAATTATAAGGTCAAATGTAATGAAACTTTTCAAGAATGGTCATTGGGTGATCCTCTGTCAAAATAGCTAAAGTGGTTTGGCTCCATGTAGAACTCTGGTTGTCATGGCAACCAACAGAAAAATCGTTAAATAGATACTACTCCAAAACCAATAGTCAGATTTAAAAATAATTTTATGGAAATAATCATTAGGTGACTGTTTACTGAAATAGCTAAAACCATGACAATATCTAAAACAACATTGCCGCTAGGGCTGTTTTCCTCAAATATATATATACATGTATATATACATAGATAACATAGCAAAACCTTCATATCTTTTCTCCAAAACTAATGGTCTGATTTCAGAATAATTTAGTGAGAGTAATCATTAGATAACTCCATACCAAAAAAGCTAAAATGGGTTTGATCCATGTAGAACTCTGGTTGCCATGGCAACCAAAAGACAAATCTATAAATTTCTTCTTCAAATTAAAACCGATGGTCAGCTTTAAAAATAATTTGATGGGAGTAATCATTAGGTAACTGTCTACCAAAATAATTAAAACCATCTAACAAACATGGCTGCTCGGTGCAGAACTGTTTTCCTTATCATCGCAAAATCTCCTCTTCTCCACTACCAATGGTCAGATTTCAGAATAATTTGATGGGAATAATCATTATGTAACCCCTACCAAAACAGCTGAAACAGTGATAGTATCTAAATCAAGAGCACCATGATGACCCTGATATCGCTCACCAGCCAATTAGAGGAGGAGATTTTCAAATGTTTCACTAAATGTTTCTATAGAAACTGATCACCCCTGGGGCGGGCCAATTTTGACCCCCTTGGGCATAACCTATATTACTTGTGTAGAGGACCTGAACATGATGCTATATGCCAAATATTAAATCTGAGAACCTTCCATTTTCAGAGAAGATTTTCAAACTTTTCACTATATGTTTCTATTGAAAACTGGCCACCCCTGGGACTGGCCCAATTTTAACACCAGGTGCATAATTTATGTAACTTTTTAGACGACCTGAACATGATGATATGTGTCAAATATGAAAGCTGAGAACCTTCCAGTTTCAGAGGAGAATATTTTCAAAGTTTTACTATATGTTTCTATAGAAAACAAGGCACCCCTGGGGTGGGGCCAATTTTGACCCCATGGGCATAATTTGTTTATCCTTTGTAGAGGACCTATAGATGATGCTATGTACAAAAAATGAAAGCCGAGAACCCGGTAGATTCAGAAGAGAAGATTTTTAAAGGTTTAAATTGTTGACTACCGACGACGGACGACGCACGCCGACGGACGACGGACATCAGCCGATCACATTGAGACATGATTAAATGTTTATAAATGCTGGCCGAAATCAGTCGTCCGAAATTTGCGTTATGCAGAATACGGGTACGGTTGTTTTCTTTGTAGAGAGTATTCTGCACAGAAAGCTGCGCAGAACTTACTACCGAAATCGTCTTACACATGCATTGATAAAATCTAAAAGGTACTCTTAAAAGTAAATAAATGATGTTCTGAATAAATACTACCAAACAGAATTACTCGCCTCGTTCTTAAATTGTTTGAATAAGTGCATTATTTCACACCCTTTGGGTTTTTAATTCAGCCTAATTCAGTCAGTCTAAAAACCTGTGAAATTCGCTTATAAATAAGCCGATCTTATAACAGGAGTTTGTATACACGTAGTCTAATACATAGTATTGACAGAGATAGCCATAACATTCATTATGTTCTGAATAAATAGTACAAATTCTGAAGGGAGGTGATCCCCCGCGAGCAAAAATTGCAACACAAAAAGAGAAAATTGCAGACTCGGTTTTATTGAGTCTGTTCATGAACAGTAATTGAAAGTGCAACACTGCTCACGCCCCCTAGCACCGGCTTAAGCGGTATTCAATTTTCAAAACGAGAAGTACCGAAATTCATGATCTCGAAGGATCAGAAGGTATAACAACAATGAGAATGAAGTACGGGGCGACGTTTTACGGCCAAAAAGTTTACCAAAAAGTTTAAAATTGAAAATATTTAGCGCCCTGATTTATACTTATTCAGTCTGTCTTAAACAATGCGGAAGTGTAACATAAATTGTCCTTTAAATAGTTAACGTTAGTATAAAAGGACATTTATGAGTCATGTAGGAAACACCACATACAAAACACACAGCTTCCTTAACAGCACCGCGACAAAACAGTAAAGGTGCATTCATATCAGAAGACACACACAAAGACATAACACACAAGTAATAGGGAGAAAATGGAGGTACCGCCTTAGAAGGTCAGTTTACATTATTTTATTCTGTGTTGTCGTTTGATTAGAATTACATCATATACATGTAAGTTGAAGTTTGGTCATGAGGTTTATCAACTATTGAATGTTTTTTCGTGCAATGCCTATTTCAATTTCTCACTTTGTAATGTTTTAAAGGCGCCATAAATAGCGTTATCTAAGATCCATTTTACATTTGTCTTGCCTGTTGATGATCTACATCAAGGTAAACTTCACCTGCTTGCTGCTTTCTGCTACGTGTATCGATAGAATAAATCGGTCATTGCTTCAAATAACTGAACTTCACAGACATGCAGTTACAAAGTAGTTCTTGATAATGCCAGTCTTCTGCATAAATGTTGTCCAGCATTAAGGTACCATCTGTTTTAAAAAATCAAAATTAGACTTCTTTTGAGTGGTCGTATGAGCGAGACTCTAATGTAATACAGTTGAATTTCGATACATCGAACTTCAAGAGACCATACAAATTACCTCGAGATAACCAAAGTTAGAGTTTATTTAGACCTGCATTAAGCTGTCACATGTGTTTCTAGATACATTGTATGCGTAGTGATACATATAATATTATTAGAGGAATACTATATTGTAAGTTTTGAAAGGACCAAACTTTTAGTCCGAGTTATCCCGATGTTCGAGTTATCCGAGTTCGATGTATCGAAGTTTAACTGTAATTACTTAAAACAGTGCTAGTTTGTTTTCTCATTTAACCGCACATGTGCGTCTACCCCAATATCTGTGCAATCTCATATGTATTTTCTTTTCAAAACATAGCATACCTTATGAATGTATGTCTGTGATGACCATCATTCAAAATACATGTATGAGTCCTACAGGAAACATCACATACAAAACACACATCCGCCCGAACAGTACCACGATAAAATCAGTGAATTTGCATGTATACCAAAAGATACAAAGCGACGCACAAATACTGAACAAACAAATAATAAGGCGTATTTGTTATGTATGATAAACTGACAAGCATCCAGTGTGTCACCAATATAATTAAAACACATATACATGTACGTGTGTTTTTAATCCAACTATTGAACTCGATGCACTGTTATTGAACTGAACAGTTAATACTGCAAACAGTTGAGCTTACAAAGGTTTAACAAAGTTCAGCCAAATGCCAGATATTCTAACCCTGAATGTGCGCGAACCAACATTATAAGACTACTGAAAACAGTGTAGACGCAAATCAAAGGGCTCCTCTAGGGACCATTTTCTTAAGATTTGCATTGTTTCTCATACAAATCACATTCTCCATTGATAAAGCTTTTGTTTATTAGTTCCATATTCAGAACCGGGGTTGTCAGTTTTAATCAGTCTGTATATTAAGTGTTAATATAATTGTTCTCTAAAATCCAAAGATGTTAATCAAACCATAGCAGGCAACCAATTTATCCTCTATAAATCTGTCACAAAAATCTGGTACACTGGTCTCAGCGTTTCCGTTCAGCCTAGTTTGTACTTTGCTGAGCAAATATTCGCTATACAAACTATGGTCTAAATTACAATTTAAGGTTGGTCGTTCTTCCATTCCAAAACGAGCAAACAGAGTGCAAAAATACATTGTTGATGAATTGGGGAAAATCTGTATAGAAAGAAATAAAGCAATCGTCAATAGCTATGCTAAAAGCTAATCAATACGACTTTCCATGATATAGGGGACAATTAACATTAATACATGCTACACTTGAAAGGTGAGAAACAAGGCACATACAAGTTTTCTGTCCAGAGGTTAAACAAAGTTCAGGCAGCAGCATTGTTCTCTTTCTTGCTTTATTTTGCTTAGAGGTATTTTCAAAGGCATTTGGGAACTACTGTATAATATCTTCGAATTGCTGAGTAGTACAAAACATCTAGGTGTATCTTTCGACGTTGCAGCGAGAGCTAAACCGACAACACTTTACTATTTATTTATACAGGCATAGTTTTGATTTACGCTAACAGCTTACCTAATAGGGATGCTGATTCTGCAAACAGGGTCCATGCTTATAAAGCTTTTAGTTGAGTCTGAGTTTCGTTCTCAAGCTTTTGATTGGTCAGATTTGAGTTCTCAAGCTTTTGATTGGTCAGATTTGAGCCAGAGGCTCAAATCTGACCAATCAAAAACTTGAGAACGAACTCAGACTCAACTAAAAGTTTTATAAGCATGGGCCAAGAATAAATTCAGATCGGAGTCCTCTGATTAGGATCCACTCTGTTCGATTATGAAACACCATAATTCGGATAAATTCATTTGTCCATTTACCATTATACAAATTTAGCATTGACTAGGTAAACCGAAGCAAAGATAACGTTTTCAACCCATGACCTACTGTACAATAACGGCGGCTTACATTCCGAGTGCATGCAATACTCAATCCCGATCAGTAGGGTCCTTTGATTGAGTGTCAGCTTAAATCCAGATGAGTAGCCAAGAAGACTGCATTTAGAGGAGATGGGTTAGTTTTAAACTGCTTAAATCATATGTCCATTAACAAAACTATTGTAGAGATGTATTTCGATAATTATCGCTCGTTGGTAATATGCGACATCGCGTTACGTTGCGTTTCAAACATGGCAATTTTCATTCATTTGCAACTGCGTGTGGCATTATCTTTCCGAACTTTAAGAATATGTTACTTTGTTAACATACAACATATTTAAAAGTTATTTTTAATTAATTTGATACAAAATACTTAGTTTAGCGCATCGCAACCTCATTATTGCGTATATGCTAGTAGGTAATAGCACATTGTATTTAATTAATATTCCCATGTTTGCCTCTGTTGTTTATTAAGTTCATAACGTTTTGATTATGACTGCAAATAATCGACGTGAAAATTACCTAAGCCAATGAAAATAGAATTACACCAACAACATTGGGTTTGGAGGAGAAAAAAGGAACTTGATACCTGTAATATCAATCCTTAAGTTCTGATTATATGGTAATTCGTCACCGAATTTAATCAGACCATACAATGGCACCTGCTACAAAGAAATCCCTCTAATGCGACCGCAAATTCTAGGAAAGAAGACGGTAGCTGAATGATGCAGGAGCAGTGTTATGTAGAAATCTTCCTTAAGAGCCTCCTGCATTACCGTCGCCCTGCATTAAATGCCGACATCACGAACCTGTTTTAAAGACATTTATGATCTATGCTTATTCATAAATTATAATCCCTTTACATGGGTATTACCGTTTATGTTTAACCCGTTGAATATGGGCAGAATTGTACTGGCATATGCAAAAAGTATAATCCCATAACACAGAACTCACAGGGAGACTTACTGTTTTTTATTCAATATACTCTTGGAAAATCGGCATATCCATTTAAATGGACTGTTCGCACCTTTTCAAACAGAGTCATGATCATCAGCCTCCATCTGTCTTGGCAGATGATGGGTTGCGCCAGGATGAACTTCAGCATACACCAGTGTCTGTGGTGACTGTAGATTCCAATCCTAGAGCTGCAGTCCCTGCTGTAGTCACCACAGACAAACATCGAGCTGTCCAGTGACCTTCATCTCTCGTGTCTCTCTTCCTTTTCTCAGGTTCTATACCTGTACTAACATCATGGTTCCAGGTCAGGCTATCTTGTATGTTGCCTCTCGCTACTCGATGTCTATATGAGTTGACTTCAGGGCATGAGGTAGGGCCGACCGACTGGGTGACTGTCCTGCTCGAGTTGGCTATACAGCAAGTAGACCGATATCAAGCGGTACATGTAGCAGTTGTCTGATCAAGACCTGATCTGTTTGCCTATAAAATAACAATATATCTGACTCTGCAGATTTTAACAATACCGAACTATGCATGTGAACAAATGCCATTATAGCATTAGTCCTTCAACAAAACAATGGTTAATGCACTCCATACATCCGCGCATTCAATTCTGTTTTACAGATATTTAAGGCATACTGGTTTAATATCCCTAATATCCACTAACCGGGTCTTTTGGCACATAGTAGTACCAATTTTAATTGGGACGATTTCAATGATTAAAACAAAAATGAGTTTGGTGGAGAAATGTAGAAACTATTTTACCTCTGATTCCCCTAATACGTATCCGATCCGCACCGCATCGTCAATACAATTCAACTAATAGTTAAATCTATTAATTAATGAGATCTATTGACGCTTGCGTCCTGTCACGTTATTATGCTAAAGACGGGTGAAACATTCCTGCTTAAGGGTTTATTAATACACAGACAAAAAGTGTGTTGGTTCTATACAGTTGAAATGGTTAGTTTGCTCTACCTTATTTTGTTGGATCTTGTGAGTTGTAACAGAATGAATGCTCCCGTTAAAAACATTTTTATCATATTGCCTTGTGATTATTTAAGTGTTGTTAAAATGATTCAACAATGCCCCCGTCGTGATCATTTACTGTTGATTATGACCTTTGACTTGTCCACAGTAATGTCTGTGTCGCCTAATGTAACAACATTGTTCGCAAGATAATTAAGCTCTACTTGTTGTTAGTCCTCGTTATCAATTCGGTGTTATCAGCAAACCAAACGTCGCATAAGATCATCCCACCTATGCATGTAGACTTCTGCTGGCTGTGGTGGTTATTGGGGTTTCCGGTTGCAAACTGACTGGAGATACATATGCACTCGGTCCTCGTTTTATTTAAACGTCACCTATCAAACGGTTGTAACTGCAAACGAAAGATGATAAGCACTACTCGACAGGTCATCAAATCAATAATTCTGGGGCATTTATATTGTTCAAACTCGTAACAGACTGACGAAAAACAACCGAAATAGTGTCGTCTAGGTTATTCCACTAAAAGTACAAATATGATTCATGCAGGAAACACCACATACAGAACAAATAGCCGCCAAAACAGCAACACAAGAAAACACAGCAAATGTACATAACTAGCAAAAACATAAAGAAACGCACAAAGACAAAACAAACAATAGGGGGAAGATGGAAGTACCGCCTTGGAACGGTCAGTGACAATGGTCACTGGGGGAATAGTATTTTCAAAAATATCCGGCTGAACGGGTGCTGTCTTTCTAGAGACTATAATGCAACACCAGAATGACCGTATATCAATGCAAATAACGAACAAAGAGAATTCACATAAAATATAAGAAAATACTTTTGAATCGTCTAATTTGGCTCATGAACAGACTCAATAAAACCGAGTCTGCAATTTTCTCTTTTTGTGTTGCAATTTTTGCTTTCGGGGGATCACCACCCTTCAGAATTTATAATCTTCACAACAGCAGGTGTTAAGTGCTTGTGTGGCGGCCGTAAAACGTCGCCCCGTACTTCATTCTCAGTGTTGTTATACCTTCTGATCCTTCGAGATCATGAATTTCAGTACTTCTTGTTCTGAAAATTGAATACCGCTTAAGCCGGTGCTGGGGGCGTTAGCAGTGTTGCACTTTCAATTACTGCTCATGAACAGACTCAATAAAACCGAGTCTGCAATTTTCTCTTTTGTGTTGCAATTTTTGCTTTCGGGGGATCACCACCCTTCAGAATTTTTAATCCGGTGCTAGGGGGAGTGAGTAGTGTCGCACTTTTAATTACTACTCATGACAGACTCAATAGAACCAATTCTGCAGTGTTCTAGACCATTTCGTATTGGTATAATGTTTTCTTTTGTAATAAATATTGTCTATCGCCCCAGCTACTGACTGCCTGTGATTAATTGTACTATGTGACGTTGTGGATGTGACCCGATACTACATGACATTTGTGAAAGCCTTTTATCCGATATATGACCACCTTCTCAAAGAAAATCTGGGAATAAGCCGCGAGATCATGGAGATCATGGAAATTGAAATGGGAGCAAGTACAACGGGAAATTTTTGACAAACTCCACAACATATTAGCTCAACTTCGATCTTCCATTTGAATTACATACGAATGTTAGCTTACGCGGACTTGAACGCGTTGTATATCAGAATCTAAAGAATTTGGTACCGTGCTACATTATACCAACTGTTGCCAAAGAATCATCTTTTTCCAAAGGATTAAAACCATCATACTATGAGAATAAATTTTAAGAGCCTACATATGAAAAGAGGAATGTTATACGGAAAGACACAGGACAATGGACGTGAAGTTGACCAATTAGTTTTACTTTCAGTATAAAAACATCAAGTTTTACATGGCTTGCATATTGACGTCGGACATCCTTGAAAAGACAGAACTGGACAACTTGTCCGGGAGAGATTTTACTGGCCAGGATGCATGATGAATGACATTGCGAAATTGGTCCAACAATGTTGTAGATGCTTACGAAGAAGGTCCAGCATTTCAAAGGCACCTACGGTCAATATAGAGTCTAACTATCCGCTAGAACGTGTGTGCATGGATTATTTGACAACGGTAACAAAGAAAAATAAATAAATGATCACTGACCACTATACAAAGTAGTGGGTGGCTGTGCCAACGAAATACTAAGTGCAAAACAACAGATGAAGCCCTTCAACTTCATAATTTATTATGGAATTCCCACAATTTTACATTCGGTCCAAGGCAGAAGTTTTGAATCTGGCCTCATCAAGGAATTGTGCAACTTAACTTTTGTTTGCCTTACGTCTTTGTGCTTATGATTTTGTTCATGTGTGGAATGTTTGTCTCTGGTTCTTGTGTGTATGTTGGTGTTTAATGTGTTCATCTCGTGTGTGAGTGTGCGTTTGGGTGTGTGGTTGTGTGTGTATGTGTGTCATGCTGTCTATCGGTGTTTTGGTGGTGGTTGCGTCTTGTATGTGGCTTTGCCCGCTTGACTTTACTACTTTTCCATTATGTATATTCTTAAAATGCAACGAATATAGACACGAATCCACAGGATTCATGCCTTTTGAATTGATGTTTGAGCGTAAGCCTCGGTTACCATTGTGTTAAGCTTTTCAGCTTGACTTTGATACAGATTCTCGTACTAAAACTTAAAGTTCCTAGAATTAGTTTACTTTCAGTCCGAAGGACCGCTCAGCCGACTGTACAGTTAATACAGACTATGCAAAGGACATTAAAGAAAAGGTACAAGCGTCACATGATTTGGCCAGTCCCAAAAAGCCCGTCAGAAACAGGTGTTGCAGTTTGACAAAAATGCTAAGGCCGCTCTAGTCAGTGTTGGTGACACTTTTCTTGTGAAATCCTGTCTTTTGAAGGCAGACTTAACATTGCAGATAGGTTTGAACAGCAAGCCTACAAAGTGGTGGGTCAGCTCAATGAAAATATGAAAATATCCCAGTTTACATTGTTAGGGATGAAAATGGATCTGAGAGAAGGTTTCACAGGAACCATCTTCTACCAATAGACGTTGCAGATGATGCAAGTGTTGCAGTACAGAATACGGTCAAGACTCCGAATCCAGACAAAGACCAAGAGGAACTCAAGGGTAGTCTAGATAAACACATTTCGAAGTCTTATGATTGGTGGGAAGAATCCAGAGGTGCCAAAGACAGTAAAGAACCCAGTAATGTTTCAAAGTTAATTTGATGATAGTGAAGAGAGTGTTGTTGAGTATGTTGTTACTTACACAAGTAATAGACCGGCCGGTCGCAGTCGGGATATGGAGGAACTAGAGAATGTTGAGATTATAGATGAAGTAGAGGATGAAACAGGTGTACGTTCTGCTGAGGCAGTCGTAGAAGAGCATGAAGTAGGTCCAGACGGTGCAGAGGGTACAAATGATAGTAAGATTCTTGAGAGAGTTTTAGCAGCTACAGCTGAAGAAGACCTAGCATCAGGGTCCTGATTAGTAGCCCGACCACCCAAACCACCACTCAAGTCACCGCCACGAAGGTCATCAAGGGTTAGGGAGAAGCACAAGGACTATATATTAGGGACAACAGACGACGGTCGATAGCCACACCACATTAAAGCGGTTGTTGCAGTAGCAAGCAGCGTTAACTGCATATGTCATGAATACAATGCTTGACCAAATTATTTTAATGCTATTACATATATTTGTGCAATAAATATAGTCTGAAATTGGGTGATCCTTCGAAAGCAAAAGTAGTAAAGCTAAAAGAGAAAAATTGCAGACTCGGTTTTATTGAGTCCATGAGTAGTAATTAAAAGTGCAACACTACTCACGCCCCCTGGCACCGGCTTAAGCCAGTTTTCATTTTCCAAAACTAATAACATAAAAAATGATCTCGAAGGACCAGAAAATATAACAATACTGAGAATGAAGAACAGGGCGGCTTTTTACTGCCGCCACACAAGCACTTAACACCCTCTGTTATGAAGTAAATATAGTCTGAAAGTTGGAGATCCTTCGAAAGCAGAAGTAGCAATGCGAAAAGAGTAAATTGCAGACTCGGTTTTATTGAGTCTGTTCATGAGTAGTTACTACTCACGCCATTTATATTGTATTCATTTTTTTCATGTTGCCATTGGATTGAATTACTTATGATATATGTTATTCATGTTAGCATCGGGAATAATGTAGTCATTTATATGTGTTGGTGAAATAACATGGTTGGCTATGCTCTTAACTATATTTTTAATATATTGTATTTGTTGACTGTCTGAAGTTTGAAGTTTACAACATTTGAGGACTTTACATGAATGGAAAAGTAGTAAAGTCAAGCAGGCAAAGCCACATGCAAGACGCAACCACCACCAAAACACCGATAGACAGCATGACACACACACACACACACAACCACACACCCAAACGCACACACACACACACGAAATGAACAAAGAAAACACCAAAAGACATACAAGAACCAGGGACAAAGTTATATTTAATATTGCAGGGAAGTGTTTGCTATAAGAGAGTGTTTTTGCGATTATAGCATATCAGATGTAGCTGATGCTTCACATTGATGCTTCATATTACCCACAGGCAAATTAATTGTTCCTTGCAGAGCTTTCTGCCATGTTTTTATTTGTTTTAATAATTGACAAATTGCTTTGTATTCCTTACAGGTACAGAGAAGATCACACAGTAGCAATTTATCATTTTGTCATTTAATGCTTGAATTTCATTAATTTTGTCAACTGTGTCATTTTCAGGAGGAAGATAACCAGAATTCAGTTTGTTTAAGCTGTTATAGTGAACTCATTTTGCTGAGCTGAATAGAGTTTGTATTGTATCTATTTTATATCAAGTTTGCCAGCTGCGTTGTTCTTTTGGTGTTCATTGTTTACAGATGATGGTGGCTAGTCGGATTGAGTGGTTCATTGTTCCACGGAGGGGGGGTATTGCGACCAAACGTAGCCGATTTAGCCTTTTCAGTCTGTAGCAGTACCGTGTAGAAGTTGACAACATTTGAGGACTTTTCATGAAGTTCTTTTTAATATTGCAGGGAAGTGTTTGCTATAAGGAAGTGGTTATTGCGATTATAGCATTTCAGATGTAGCTGATGCTTCACCTTGATGCTTCATATTACCCACAGGCAAATTAATTGTTCCTTGCAGAGCTTTCTGCAATGTTTTTATTTGTTTTACTCATTGACAAATTGCTTTGTATTCCTTACAGGTACAGAGATGATCACACAGTAGCAATTTATCATTTTGTCATTTAATGCTTGAATTTCATTAATTTTGTCAACTCTGTCATTTTCAGGAGGAAGATAACCAGATTTCAGTTTGTTTAAGCTGTTATAGTGAACTCATTTTGCTGAGCTGAATAGATATTGTATTGTATCTATTTTATATCAAGTTTGCCAGCTGCGTTGTTCTTTTGGTGTTCATTGTTTACAGATGATGGTGGCTAGTCGGATTGAGTGGTTCATTGTTCCACGGAGAGGGGGATATTGCGACCAAACGTAGCCGATTTAGCCTTTTCAGTCTGTAGCAGTACCGTGTCGATTCAATGTTTAACCAGAACCTTTTACATATTCGGGGCCCTTGTAATCTATGATACCTTCCTCTTCCGGTTGTCATTTTAACAGGTAATCTAAGCATTGTGAATCAGCTGTTCACAGGAATTTATATCCATCAGCTATTGAGCATCTTAAAGGTTTATTTTAGGTGTGTAGAAATGAATAGATAGTTCTCAATTGTCCGTTTTGGTATGTTACGCTGTATTTATCGTGGTTTGTATTCGTTTTTGTCGTACCCTTTATTACTTTATTACGGTGAGGATCTAACTAGTGTCAACACAGTATGTATATGAAACAATTGGTGATAGCCTGTTTACATTGTGGAACGAGGCTACGAAATATGCTATTTCGTGATAAGAATGTAATCGATATTATTCTGAAATATTTCTTAAAATTCTGAATCACCTATCATCTGTTATAAATATAATAATCCTATTAACTAAAATTGTCTCAGACTTAAATATTGATGCCAATACCCCTACTAACTGAGACTGTAGCACTTCAAATATTTGCTATAAACTAGTTGGCCATGTCAGAACTGGTAATTTTGACTTCATAAAAGATAAACGTCTCAGGACCCTCCTTACTAAAGGACCTAAATATAGAATACCTTTCCTTATTGATTTTTATGCTTTTCGTACTCATATTGCGGAAGCTATTCTAGCATTCTGTATCAATTGGTGCCCTTTCGGAAAGGAAGAAACGTACTTTTGATATTATTGATACACGCATTGCTTTTTACAATTTTACAAATCAAATTACCATCTATTACCACCTCGACCTAGATTTACGTTTCAATATTTGAAGAAAAACATTTCGAATTTTCATTCAAATTATGTTCTTGTTCCTGACAAGGCATCAAATATTTTTATTATTATTTGAAATATTTATTATGTGGATGTGTCAAAGGAGTTAACTGGTTCACAAACTTATATAACAGTTCAAACCCATGAAAAAGATATAGTCTCGGAACATAAAACATAAACTTTTCACTATGTACTGGATTCAGAAACTACACAAAAACCATTATAAGGCGCGTTTTATTGCTAACTATAATTGTTGTACTACTACTAGACTATCTAAAGTTTTGACGCCATGTCTTACTACTACCAAAGAACATGTAAAACGTTACTGTGATAAAATATATGAACATTCTGGAATTAATGTATTTTTGTTCATAAAACATTCAAATGATATTTTAACTTAACATGAGCATGAAGAGTGCAAGCATTCTTCATTGAGCTCTGATGATTTCTATACACTCTATACTACTCTATCTCACCATCTTATAAAGGATAAACTGATTAAAATAATAGAAAAACTTTTGCCAGAGAAAATATATGTTCATTGCTTGTAATGTTCCACGTTTGTTCTTTTCGAATTCAGTAGCCTTTATGTTTGTAGATCTCTAAAAGTACAAGAATTAGTCATGCAGCAAACACCATATACAGAACAAACAGTCGCCCGAACAGCAACACAAGGAAACAGCAAATGTACATAACTATAAAAAACATCAAGAGACGCACAAAGACAAAACAAACATACAATATGGGGAAGATGGAAGTACCGCCTTGGAACGGTCAGCGACAAAATTCACTGTGGGTTAGACCGGTTTTTGGGCGCCCAACCTCACACTTATTCCATCCCACCCTAAAAGACAAACAATGTAAATAAACGTATCCCCCTCTCCGACTAATCTACAACAACCGCGATGGCAAATACAATGGTGAAGTGCATGGATAACGAAAACATTTAAGTGAACAAACTGTATCCACCTATCGCTAGTGTACTCAACAAAAACGAAATAGTACAGATATTGACATTCTCCTTCCATTTCTGGATTTAGAGATCGCCTTCATAGAGTACTAAACCTTTCTTGTCGGTGTACATGCAAAGATGCCAGCGTGATTGCCAACTGTAAAAGGATTGGCAACCAAACATGCAGTATGTTGTAGTACTATAGGATCATATCCTTTTTAATGATTTTTTTAACATATTAGATGAAAAAAGTGAGAAAATGGGTGTCCAATAATTTTACGAAGTTTGTAAATCACATCACCATAAAATTCAGGATGTGAAATACCGTGTCGCAGAAGCGCCTTGAGATTACATTGGTACTTGCCAATAAGTGAGAGATTTCGATAGTAAAATATAGAGAAAGGTTTTCTTAGTTTATGGTATCTATATCCTTGCTGAAGCAGCTTTTCAGTTAAAATTAGATTGCGACTGTTAAAATCGTCAACAGATGAACAAGCTCTAGCAAAACGAATAAGTTGAGATAACTTTTCTTTTTTTTGTGCGATATGGGGATACCTTATATCGCCAAGTTGTTGGTATACCTACTGGTACAAATTCTGCCCCTCTTGTTGCAGATTGGTTTTTATGTTGCTCTGAGAGGGATTTTTATGGTTATCTTAAAACCGGGTACACAAGCTGATGTTGTTAATGCTAGTGGCTTTTCCTGCTTGACTTTACTACTTTTTTCATTTTCAACTTCTAGGTATTTAGACGATATTTTGAATTTTCATAATCCTTTTTATGAAACTATGGTTTTCATCTATTTACCCAAAAGAACTTACTTTAAACAAAGCGATTTGACCCGACTCTATTGCTTTCTTTTTAGATTCGAGGCTTCCTATCATAAATGATAAATGGAAAAGTAGTAAAGTCAAGCAGGCAAATCCACATACAATACGCAACCACCACCGAAACACCGATAGACAGCATGACACACATACACACACACAACCACACACCCAAACGCACACTCACACACGAGATGAACACAGACAACACCAACATACACACAAGAACCAGAGACAAACACTCCACACATATGTACTCAATGACTTTGTTGAAGTCAGAGCACCTGCAGGTTAAGGGCACGACATGGAAAAAGTAATAAGTTTCGTCCAAAATATAAGTAAATACTTGAATTGCTCTGATCTTATATTCGATCACTAAAGGCCTTTTTCAAAGGTTATCATGTTTAAAAAAGGCCCTTAATGGTCGAAATATAAGATCAGAGCAATTCAAGTATTTATGTATTGTATTATTCCCTTTTTTGGAATATTTTCTTCATTTCAAAATATACGATAAAAGGGAGGGTTTCAATTTCAAATTTGTTAATTATTCTATGCTAGATGGAGATGGGCACCATTCTACATCTTATGAGGTTTACTTATCCGCTTTGCCCGAGCCTTTTCTTTGCTAGAAAATTTAAATAGTCTTAATTTAATTATAACTGATAAACTTCGTAAGCAAGGTTACAGATAGCATAAATTTAGGAAAGCTTTTTTTTCTAAATTTTATAATCGAAATTTACCTCTCATTAGTTGATATAATTGCAATCTACGGACGTTACTGCAAGGTATTTTTAATTTTTTAAGAATTCTATGGTGATGTGATCCACAAACTTAGGAAGATTCGGGGTCATATCAATTAGCATGATTCGTTTATTAAACGCATTAAAACTATCAGGAAGAAAGGTTATGATCCCATTATATTGCAACGCTCTGCTTGTTTGGTTATTGACCCATTTACAGTCGGTAGCTACGCTTTCCTTACCAGACTCATGTATTACCCTTTCTCTGACATGCCCTTAACGGCTTCCCTGCAGTTGCTCTGACTTCAGCTAAGTCATTAAGTACATATTTGACGTGACCGATGGTCGTGTGGCTAACGCGCTCGACTGCAATACCAGGGGTCACGGGTTCGATCCCCCGCCGGACCAAGTCCTTCGGACGAGACTATAAACCGAGGTCCGATGTGTCAGTGCTTTACACTGGGCATGTAAAAGAACCAGAGAAACTCAGTCAATAATAAGAGTAGGGCATCGCGCCCGGATTTCTCTGTATACTGTTCCCTCTCTCTAGGGCGTCCAATTAGCCCATAGTGAGCAGAAACGGACGTTAATCAACACAAACAAACAAACAAACATATTTGACGTGCTTTCACAGCTGTCGACATGTCATGTTATACATTTTGTCCTGTGTTTACCGTATTCTATGTTGTTGGGAAGTCTGGCGGGGATACCTTCATTTACATTATTTGTTAAGCTAGGGCGACTTTGAGATAAGTGTGAGGTTAGGACGCCTGTAAACCGGTTTAAATTCCCAGTGGTGTGTTTGCCCCTCACCGTTCATAGGCGGTACTCGCTAGGTCACCCTTGCTTTTGTGTTTGTTTGGTGTTTGTGCCTTTGTGCTTGTGCGTTTTTTCGTGTTTGTAATTTTCGTCTTGTGCGTTTGTGTGCTCGTGTGCGTTTGCGTGTGTGTGGTTGTATTTTAAACATCATTTAAACATCTATATAATTTTCCTCATTCTTAATGTTATTGGATAAAAATCGTCACGTAAAGAGGAGTAAAAGACGATACAGTCATAGTAACTGATAAGTGACAAACAGTATTGGTGTGTATCAGTGACAGGTATTGAAAAAGCTGGCCTGGTCTAGGAGATAAATATAACTTGTGCAGTCCAATGTTTAGTATTTGTCATCAATTTGATACAAACGCATATATTAACCAAACTTAATTTATTTGAATACATTAGATATGGCTGTAGATGCATACAACACATATTGGCGAATACTACCGTTGAATATGAGCAGACGACGTTAACGATAATGATTCTATTCTCGTTTATAATGGAAATCCTGTTCAGTTAATTGATAGGACACGAACTATAACATACAAGACATAATTCCTTAACACTTAATACAAATATAAATTGGAACTATATTAAAGAATATTTGCAATTTCAAACTAAGTGTTCCTGTTTATAGTATGATATTTTATTAGCCACTCCAATAATAAGGGTTGATTAAAATTGTACGATTTATATCATATATCGCCTGTGGCAAGCATTTACTGGAATTGGTATTGAGAAAAGATGGTGTGTGAATAAGAAGAATTGTTCAATGATTCCCTTGTAAATCACCACTGACTGGCATGTGCAATCAGTTCGAATAATGATAAGATACTGGGTATGTCTGCTACTACATAGGATAAATGCTTTTATTGATTACCAGTCTAATATCTTCCTTAACGACTGTGTAACATTTATAGTTATTGATGATGATGCAAATTCCACGTTCAAATGCGAAGTATTTTGAATGTAAAGGGAACTTCAAGGTTAATGGATGATGCAGTAATCGGAAATAAGAATAATTGATTCATTCTAAACACGCAATCGATACAATGTATTAACATTTCAGTGCCAGCAAGGTCGTCCGTCATTTATTGAAAATGGGATTCTTAAAAAGCGGGTGGTTCCGTTTATAGTGAGCGTTTCTTCCATTACCTAAAACATAGAGTGTCAAACAGTTTTGATCCTGACGAGACTCCAAGTCACCCGGCGTCTCATCTCGATCCACACTGTTTGCATATGGTATCGCATATTCGTCTTCATGATAGTGAAGGGGTTAAATGTGCATATGTCATAAATTATAAGCCCAAGCATTCTATAAGTCACTACAACAGAATAATAGAATCAAGCATGGGTTTTGTGAAACCCCCGTCTTTAACAAAACCCATGCTTGTATTTTTTCTTTTGCTGAAATACACCCTAAAGCAATTGAATTAAAGGGGGTTTGTGAAGTACTACTTTACATTGCGTAATACGACTTCTATATCTAATAGCAACAAACTACAGCATAAAAACGTGACACCAAATGACGTCATTTGTTATGACATAACCACAAACGTTATGGTTTGGCATAAAATATAAATGACTGAGTGACTACAAAACAACGTCTTCGGTTAATAAAATAGGCTTCTTAAATGTTTATATGATAAATAAAAGTTCATATTCGTGCTAATTTCTTATATTAATTATAGGGTTGCTACCTGTAGAAATGTTGTTATAATGCTGTAAGAGTTACTTCCCTTTTATTTATTTCGCCTAATCGCGCATATGAATACACTAGACAGGGGGATGTTGCAGATAAAGATTTCTGGTTCTCCTATTTTTAGTAACTCAAGTTATCTAGTACGTCTGAGAAGCGAGAAGAACAAATATTGGATTCAAAACATGCCGTAGAATTTGCAATATTTAACTGTATACGAGGCTTGTTCTAAAAAGTCGAGACACTGTAAATAAAATGGACATAGAAGGACACACAACTAAGATAAAACATTACTAAATACTTGGATGTGAGTGCTTTGTACATGTGCAAGATAAAAATACTAGACCTGTGGATTACCCTTTAGCATATTTCTAGAGAACATCACCGTGTGGGACCCAGAGCACGTCAGCGGCTGCGTCATTAACGTTACGCAATCTCCTTTGAAATTCTCGTGATGCTGCTCCTCTCCTAACCCTGTCGTAGCAAATGTGACACCCAGCAAATACACACAAATTTGATTATTATTTCATGTGATGTCACAACTCAAATGTTGTTCTGTATGGTGTGACAAACGTTGCAAATATAAATTGTTTTTATTGGATTTTTTTTTCTCATTTGATGTTTGAACATTTTTCATTTGATAATGTTTTTCTCATTTGCTACATCAAATCAGATTTTTTTTATCAAATGAAAAATGTTCCAACATCGAATGAGAATATTTTTCGTAACATCAAATGAAAATGTTTTTCGCAACATGAAATGAGAATTTTTTTATCAAATGAAAAATGTTCAAACATCGAATGAGAAAAAGAAAATATTGGATAAAAAAATCAAATGCAAAATTTTCTAACATCGAATAAGAAAATATTGGATAAAAATTATCAAATGAATTTTTTTATCAAATGAAAAAAATATTATCAAATGAAAAATTAATATTGCAACGTTTGTCACGCCATAGTTCTGAATGACAATGTTATGCAGTCAGCCGTGAGGTATGTTGTAATGCATTTAACACATCTGATATATTTAGTTCTGTAATGATTGTGGGTCTGTCCGTTCCTGTAGATGTGTATGGTTTTGGTGAATAACCGATAAATCTGCTGTGCCTATGATAAACTAAAGCACCAGATACACCACGTTTGTGACTTTAACCACCTTCGTTTCATCTTTAATGGAGTTTACACAACTGAACGCAAACTTTTATGATTGCCCGCTGCTCCGGCTTTATCTGGGAAGTAATATTGACGTCACAAAGTTAATTTGACCGAAACCCGGAAAACAGTCCTCACTTATATAAGTTTAATTCAAATAACGTTTAATTTTCATAGAATCATGTTCGAATCCTAACATCAATTTAGCTGACTTTATCCCACTATTTCTTGTTATTTGATCGTATAATGTATAAAGGTCGTGTTGGCAACCTGTAGTCCTTACGCAATTATCTTTTTACAATTGATATATAATCATCTCCTGAGTTCCATATAGTATGGTTATATATAATACACCATACTATGCACGTACCAATTTTAAACGCTTAGCGTCAAATATGTTTTGAAAAACAGGCTGTGTCTCAATAATTTCTGACCAAGCCTCGTATTTACAAATATGCTTGATGGTATAACGTATTTTGAAACCTTAACATGTGACGTACTATTACACTATCTAATGGCATTCTGATAGCTAATCTCTAGGATCCCTATAAGCCTTTAGATGCGATATACTGGCTTATTGGCATTTGCAAAATGGGTCGGCACTGTTTGTCATTCAAAATCCTCAAGCACATTTAAGCCCTTCGTACTGAATGAACCCTATAGTTAAATATTGATGAACTATTTCACTTTGAATAATCAACGAGTAAAGGGTTAATATTGTACAAGTAATAAAAGTAGACCGAATCGTTTAATGTAGTCGTACCATTGTACTATGATTTTAAATAATATAACAATGCATATATGTTAAGCAGAAACGAACTGCCTGAACCGTTAAATAAAACATTATTTATTACATATATGTAACCCATACTATATATGGGTAAATCAAATATAGAATTCAAAGTAACCACCCTATATACATTAAACAATTAAACATTATTAGAATATATTGATTTATTCCATGCTGAAGTATTTTTACAACGGCCTTTTCTCAGATTGCTGACACAATGGAACACCATAGAGAACACATCATCAAAAAATTCACAGGTCCCCGTTATAAAACATTTTAATTGAGGCTGCGATCATTCTCAGACAACTGACTGGACAGAATAGAGTTTCACCAATCCCATACTTTGACTCAGATACTTTCGAATGAACTCAGAGTGAAACTGAGAAGAGTACAACCTCAATGGTACAATGTACATTGATTTGTGAGCGACAGAGAACATTAAATCTAACGTAAAAGAGCACCTCTAAAGGCTTACTCGTTCGAAGCAACAGCGGATTTTGGCAAGCCGTTCAAATTCTTAGATGTGGTACACACAAGGCAAAGCCAGTTAATGTACTGTTTTCTAATCCACAGTCCTCTAAGAGAAAGATACAGACAGTGCCAATGTAATGAAGACTCTCAAATACTTAGATCTGGCACTGGAATACAACGGCAAATTTTGGAAAACTACAGTATTCCCAGTGGAAGTTGACTGCTTAAGATTCTGTGCACAAATCATTTTCAATATTTGGATATCTACTAAATACAGGGAAACATCAGTACGGGACGATGCTATGTCAAAATATGGGACACAGCATCAAATTTTGGAAACCACAGTAAAAATGTAAAGTACATAGTTATAGTCTATTTTCAGTCTAAAGGACCGCTCAGATTTACGCCCCTTGTCATTGAGTATTTCGCCTACAATATTGAGCACTGCTAACATATGGCACAATCATGCAGCAGCATTACATGCTAGTGACCCTAACAGGTACCCATTTTAACCCCTGGGTGGAGAGGAGGTGCGGATGGGAGACACTGAAAAACGTCTCTGAATTTTCCTGGAGGGAATGGGATTTGAACCCCGGACCTCCGGATTGGTAGTCAATCGCGTTACCACTAGACCACCGCACACCGCAAATACAGTATTATACAGTATACCCGATGAATTTTGTGCACAATTCACATCGGGCATTCTGGGAGTCTATCGAACCCAGGGAAATACAAGGACGGAACGATGATATGTCGAGAAGTGGCAAATGGTACATACATGGTGTCGAGTTGTTCCTTGCTCAAATGTTATGACATGGAAGCATATACAGACGAGCAGTGTCTTATCACCACGGCTTCTGCACCTTCTGTATGGTGTACCGATATAAGGGGCTACAGGCAGCGTAACATTCGGATGCATTTATAAACAGAGAAATAGAGAAACAGGGTTCCAACGTTATTGATACAACACGTTTTGCCAAGATTGTAAAAGGGCAAACGTAATGCAAAAAGCTCATATAGGAGTTTTTTGCATTACTTTTGACCTGTATTAAGCCTTACAGACCCATACCTGTTTTTGATTGTCGCTTAATACAGGTTTTACTGTATATAATTCTATCAGCAAACATAGCCGTCTGAGCTGCTGGGTATTTTCTGTATGAAAACTGTTTACATATATCACACAACCGTCTTCAATTTGGTGAAGGGGTTAATCCCGGCCTAAGTATAGTTGCAATCTTGTTCGATTTGTTGTATGCGTGAAATTAGTCGGTGTTCTCATTTTGCAGAGTTGTAGATAACAAGCCTGCTGATCTAATTTTCTTATTTCTCTCAGTCAGCAAATCTTATCATGTTGGTAATCATTAGAAACATGTTGAAAAGACCATTGGTATCAACGAGATAAGGCCATAATGTATATCCTAAAGTTTCTTTGACGACGTTGTAAGACACATTTTATATAATCATGCATTCGATAAGCTGCAAGAACTATTACTGTATAAACTGTGAGAACTGTGACACGTATAGCTGTTTGAAATTTGCCTTATAGCTTAGTTTAACTTCTTAACCATGTCCGTCATATAACTGTGTTTTACGCAGTTTCAAACAGAGAAGACCCAGATCAGACGGGCATATAGGACCCGTCTGATCAGGGTATGCTCTGTTTGCTAAAGGAATTGGAACGAATTGCTTCTTTAGTTTCTAAAATGGCTACAATTGTCCACCTGTCATATTTCGTTATAACTATTTGTCCATGACTATTCAGCAGGTATTGACATTCGAAACACATACCACGGTGATGGTTAGCTTTGTAATGTGTACCGGTTAGCTTTGCACTGTGTACTGGTTAGCTTTGTACTATATACTTGTTAGCTTTGTACTCGGAACTGGTTAGATTTGTACTAATATGTACTGCGTAGCTTTGTACTATATACTTGTTAGCTTTGTACTCGGAACTGGTTAGATTTGTACTATGTACTGGTTAGCTTTGTACTGGTTACTGGTTACTGGTTAGCTTTTTACTGTGTATTGGTTAGCTTTGTACAATATACTGTTAGCTGTGTACTAGGTACTGGTTAGCTTTGTACTATGTACTGGTTAAATACATTTGTAACACTTTTATCCTACAGCACAGCTTGATATATATTGGACTGTGGTCCCATTCAGACTACCTGTATATGCGTTGTATAAACATCCAAATATCGACATGCAAAAATTTATTTACAAACAACCTAGTTTTATAAAAGCCATTATGCTAGCTTGGTGTAAATGGTAAGATGCTCGTGAACGATAAAACCTAATTAAAATTTCATTAATTTTCAAATGTTGACCAATTTGAATTAAGATACCTATAATAGTGTTGTTAGATGTTGTAGGTTAATGGCATCATGGAATATTCAGTGGCTCTTAATCGAATTAAAAGCAAATGTAATGGATATACACAATGTTTCCAAGAGCGACGCAAACTATACATTATCTTACAGACAATTTTATTTTTATTTTACTTGGTAATTAAATCAATTACCAACAGCTGAAAACAGCCAAACGACAGCCAAGTCATTATAATCACACAGCACCCCCAAATGCATTTCTGGCGTCACAATAAAATGTATCAAGTGCCAATTAGTCTTGCAGCACAATGCACCATGTGCAATTCTATTCTTTACCGTTATGCTGTTGTAAACTCTGAACGTTTCTGCCGATTTGTTTAAGATTTTACCGATTTGTACAGATCACTACTAAATTTAATAAGCAATGAGTATTCACTAGAACCTGTCTTCTTCATTGGCCATTCGTTTATCGAAAATAGGAATCTTAAAAAGCAGGTGGTTGCTTAATGCAAGACAAAAGTAATGCAGAAAGCTGCCATTGGAGCTTTCTGCATTACTTTTGATCTATATTAAGCAACCACCTGTCTTGCAGACCCATAATTAGACATCGCGTTGACGGTCACATAAGACAGGTTCTGTACATGACTTAAGCGATACCTTATAATTCAGATCAACGAATATGAAATAGATTATCATTATTATCAAAATCATATATTTATTACATTACCAATCGTAGCAAATACATATATACCCAAGACCTTTCATAATCCAAATCAATGAAATTATGAAAAACAACACGTTTATTGTGATAAAATATTAGCCACTTACGTACTGACAAAATATTGTCAACTCAATCTCTGATTTGCTCAACTTTTCACTGATTTCCGGTTCGATGGAACGTTTGAGATACTATTGACCGATCGCCAAACAAGCTGGCGCCTGATGAGACACCAAGTTACTCGGCGAAACATCTGGATCCAAGTTGTTTGTCAATGCCAGTCAAGACGTGTTTAGCATAACAAGAGTTATCCAAGAGTTCTCCACAGCTGCTCTGACCTCAGAATAGTCATCGAGTACATGTCTACGATGTCAAGTTTATTCTTTTTCAAACAAAACAGTTGTACATGCTTAATATCCACTAGTATTTGTATCTTCTTGCGATTTATTTTTTATAAAATGTCGGTGTAGAAGTGTTTCATATAGTTTTCCCGTACTTTTAAATTATGACGTCATTTAAATGATGACGTCGCTTGTTTACCGCTAACGTTTATTTTCAAATCATTTCATTTTGGCAGACATCGTTATGCATGTTGTGGAGTTGTCTGGAGGGGGGATTTTATTTACATTTTGACTTTGGTGAAAGTGGGATAAGGACGAGGTTGGTACCCGTAAACCAGGTTTTAAGTCCCCCAGTAGCTTATTTTGCTTACTGGCCGTTCCAAGGCGGTACTCCTGCTTTCAGCCTATGGTCAATTTTGTTGTTTGATATGCTTAATGTATAATGTTTTTCGTCTTGATATGCGTCCTGTTATGTTTTGTCTTGTGGCTTTACCGTTTCTTGTTTGATGGTGTTTGGTGCGGTGTCATTTCGTGTGTGGCTCTCCCTGTTTGACTATTTTTTCCATATTTGCTGATAATGTTACCTGTTACGTTCCAAAATTACAAACACTACGTATAAATAACGAATGTAAGTTATATGTGGTAAGTTGGGCATGCTGCCGTATTTTCCAGATTGATATATCTATATAATAAAGATGCACATGTTTATCAAAATAATGAACGTCTCCTAGTACCAAATTACGCCTTTTAGATAAATTTAATCTAGACGAACATAGTAACAAGTAGTCTAGATTGTTTCATAAGGAACAGTTAGATCTGGGTCTGCATTACCTGTACAAGTGTGCCTGCCCAAATTCAAAGGTAATTATGGGCAATGACGAAGTAGGGTACAGGGTACATTAACCCTCTCCTTCATATAAACGCTGTAATCCAGATCAAAGGGCTACTACAGAAACCATCTGATCAGGAGTTGTCCTGTTTGCAGTTTCTTGTACCAAGACATCCTCTGTACATGTGCTACTATAACAATACATTTAATAAATAGTCATGAAGTTATTATTCCCGCATAGATATTCAACAAGGACAGGCTTCAAAGAAATCAGCAATACTCTGTACTTTAGGTTTGTGAACGACAAGCCAACGATTGTGTTTAATCGGATACCAATATTCGATCGATACATGCCGTCATTATTGCTGACAGCTTGATTCGACTGATCTAATGTGAAGCCATTAAATTTCATACCCTTCTGACCGTATTGCAGTGAGTGTTATCGTTAGCCAGAGTTCACTGCATTTCGGCACAATAAGGTCAAACAGCGCAAATGGATGATGCACTCTTAAACATGATGTTGCTGTCCGATACTACATATATATCGTATGTGATAAAACAAACGCAATGCCTATTACATATTACGGATTCATATTGCGGATACATATTACAAACAATAATGACAATATCCAACAGACAAGTAACCCTTTCAATGCTATATTGTCAAAGTTGAAGAGTTCATCACTGTTTAAAGATAAATTTCTTTCAGTATGAAAGGGTATACTTTGTGAGAAGAATTTGATTTACAATCGGTGCAGACCTTGATGAGATGACTCCTCTGACCTGGAGCTACACTGTTTGTAAATGATACCAAGCTTGTTCCCGTATTCAAAGGGTTACGGTTACGGACGGACTAGGGAAACCTTCATTGCAGGACCAGACAGTGGTTGTAATCAGTAAGTATACCCACACATAGTTTTACATCTCGGACACTAAGTTTTGAGTTGCATAATTTTACTTAACCTTTTCGGTGCCAGATATATTTCACCTGCTAAGCTTGTTCTCTGCTTCAGGTTTCAAAGTGGCGTTTTTGCCTAATACTTTACAAACATAAATTATAATCATCGTCAAACAACTTGTATCCCGAGGAAAAGCTGAATTGCTCGGTATTTAATCTAGATCCAAACTGTTTGCAAGTGGTATCATCGATTGGCATAAGGCGGCGAAGGTGTTTACCTGGTAGAGTCAAAATATTCTGCCATGGCTAAAACATCCCTGGTGCAGTTATTTCATACATGAATATTCATCAGGTAAAGAATAAATGATACATGTATCCGTTCATTTGAAATAATTTATATCAGAAACTGAATGTGAAACGCTTCCGTCATCAACACTCTTATAATCCATGAACATTATTAGATTTTATATTGATATGGCATTTTGACTCCAAGACAACTTTTCAAATATTTTCTTCGATTACCATCGTTTGCTTACAGAAATAATGCTGAGTAGTGCATGGCTTGAACTATTATTGCCTGGTGGGTGGAATATGTGTTTAAACCCCCAATGACAATGGTCACTGACCGTTCCAAGGCGGCATTTTCTATAACCCCCCCCACACACACACACATACACACACACACACACACACACACATTTATTGTTTGTTTGTTATGGCTGTGCGTCTATTTGTGTATTTTGATATGCATATACATTTACTGGTTTTGTCGTGGTGGTGTTCGGCCGGCTGTTTTGCATGTGCATGAATCCTACAGGAGTCATCTGATGATGATGATGATGATGATGATGATGATGATGATGATGATGATGATGATGATAGTTTGGTGATTGTTGTGTCTTGTATGTGGCTTTGCCTGCTTGACTTTACTACTTTTCCATTTATTAACTTCGTAAATAGTTAAGTATTTACATCATATTATTTCTGAAAGTGCTCTAAATATGTATATTCTCTATAACATGTTACATTTTGAATAAAACAATTCATCAAAGAATGGCGTGTATTTAGGTGTTCAACAGTTTAATGTATCTATCCTGTCAAGGGAGAGTCAGTTAGTTTGTTAAATACCGAGATGCTGAATGTCACACCTGGCTACAAACAGTTTGTAATGAGCATCATGGGTTGTTAGTGTGGTAAAGATTAATGATCGTATTTCGTTTTCTCCAGTTCAGTTTCATAAAACATTTACCTTAACTCTGTAGATCTACTTTGTGTCAGGCGAGGAAATAATTTGTCATCATGAATGAAGTGTTCATGCAATCAAGCAATATATATCATATAACTGTTTTATTCATTTAATTATAAGATGCTATTGTTTTCCAATTTCCCGTTCGGCGTATCCAATAACTTACAAATATATCTAAGTGTCTATTGTCACGTATAAAGTATCTTACTTTCAGCCGATATATGTATAAAAATATTTTGTATGTAGTTTCTGTTTGTCATTTCCCCGTTAAACTCTATGATGTAACAACTATTAACCCTTCTCTTGCTGAATTTTAAAATACATGTCTCCTTCTTTACCCATGCCCTGTTGTATAATTACATATATCTTCACTGTGTACAAGTATTTCGCTACATGCAATCACTGCTGTGGAGTGCACTGGTTGCACAATCAACTTGTAAATAGTGCAGACCCTGATGAGACAGCTCCTGCAGGAGCTGTCTCATTTTTTGTCTTCACTATTTACAGGTAGGTATATTGACGCGAATAGCAAGCGAAGGGTTAAGACTAGTCTCCGATTTAGATCTGGTGCAATTTTGACTATTTTCGAATCGATCATAATGTTGGCAGTGAATGTCAAATGGCGTGGATGCTTAGAGACACGTGGATACTTGGTGTCTCATCTGGAACATACTTTCCCTTATCTCCGAGTTAGAACAACGGGTTAAGATTCCCCGATCTGTAACACGTGTAATATCACTTTAGAACATATGTATGACGTCATACGTCATACGTCATATATGACGTCAAACCATGGAAGCCGATGTTTACATGCCATTTAAACGGCGCAAATACACTTTTTTGTTATGTGAGAAAAAGAATCTGACGCTCGTTGTCTTTTAAGATCACATGTTCCTAAACTCACCAAGAAAATGTTATAAAGCTCGCCAAGGCTCGCTTAATGACAATTTCTAAGGCTCGTTTAGGAACATGTGATCTTAAAAGACAACTCGCGACAGATCCTCTATATCTGCAGTTAGTGCCAAAAGGGTTAGACAAGGGAGAAAACATAAAGCATGGGAATCTGTCAAACTTTAGATAAGTCGTTGTAACACGCCACTGAAGTATAACGATTACATTAAGTTACTGGCAGTGAAACTGTCACTTATCGGGGCGGGTCGCCGTATTCATTTCCATGTTTTAACCAAATGTACGTCATTCCCAAACACCAGGCAATTCCAACGGTCAATCGCATTATGCGACATTAAGTGTGATTAAGTCTTAGAGCGGACTAGACACGTCGTTAATATCCGTTGTTCAACAATACAAGATCGAATTCAAAAGGCACATGAACATCTTAACATTTAGCCGACTAACCCGTTTTAGTTGAACTTTGCGTCTCTTTTGGTCTGTGACTTGTTCGATTTCTTCATTGATCCAGAATATTGTTAGAAACACTACAAAGCAAACCAGACACTTCGCTTTCCCCATGGAAATGTACACGTCACTGGCCCGCTAAACGTAGCATGAATTGAACACAATGATCATGATTATTAATTCGGTTTTTATATTGGCACGTGGGAAGTGTTACCCTACCATACACTGTAGTATCAGATATACATTAAACCATAACCAAACAGAGCAGGCCCTGATCAGACGGCACATACACGATAAAAAGTATGAAAATGTTTCAAAGTTCAAGGAGCGTGTCTATAAAGTAAAGGGTTCAGCAGGATGTCCACTAGTTCATGGGTAATATACCTTCCACAGAAATACAGTAAAACTCTCTAAAACACACGTTAAAGTTAGTATAAAGTACCGGTCTTGGAGACAGGACCTGGTGGCAGCTTAATGCAGGATGGAAGTCATGCAGAAAGCTCCTCTAAGAGCTTTCTGTATGACTTTCAACCTGTATTAAGCACCCTGTTGCCTAAACGTATCTAACTTCTCCTCTACTAGTAATCAGGTTTAGAGGGTTTTCACTGTAACTGTTATTTATCACATTGACCTGTATTTACTATAGACACTCATTCAGAATGTGTGGGTTCAAACCACTTTATCTACAACCCTTTTGGCCATTCCATCTGATTACAATCAGACAAGAATATCTTCCCTCAATTATCGACTGTAAATTACTGGTTCAGAAGTTCATTTAGCTTTCAATGAATTTGTTGATTTACTGGTTTAATTTGTAGAATTAGAACTAAACCATTTAATCAGTTCAGAAGATGTATTGTGTTCTCTATTTGACCCCATATTATGTAGATACGTTTGTTGTAGTGTTTTGTAAACATACAGAGAACGCGGCGTTCATTGCAAAACTGTTCAATGTATGCACCTCATTCGTTTTCAACCATTTACTCCATAAATACGCCTTTCTACGCTTTTGCAAACAAAGTAGACCCAGATCATACGTCTCCTATAGGAGTCATCTGATCAGGATCTGCTCTGTTTGCTTAAGATATAATATAGATCTAACTCTACAGTTTCTGTTTTGGCAAAACATTCATGTTTTGATATACCAATTAAAGATTTATCTGATTAATATTCATGTTATCATTATTTCTTTCATGAATATGCATGGAGTAAAGGGTTAAAGCCCATTCTTAGTTTCGCATTACACAAAACTTCACATAAACCCTTTCGGTGCAGAATGTACATGGCGGCATAGTCCATCAGTGTTTAACAAAACAGCCCACTTATTAGCCCTTTCACCGCCGCAGTCGCATAAATACGCCACGACAAATAGTGCAGTCCCATATCAGACACCGCCTTTCAGATCAGGGACTTCACTATTTGTCTCAATATATATTTCTATATAGTATACCTTATCCAAATACGCTCCTTCTTTACTTATGTAAACTGTACCGGTCACTAAATTGCGATAGTGCCCGCTGGGACACAATAGTGCCCGCTACACTCGGTACTTTTCGTTAGTTTCCGTTTGTACGGAAGCGCTCTCTTTAATTTACGTCATTCTAAGTTATATATTTATAAATTTTAAAATAAAAAGGCATATATTTTTTAAAGTTAATTAAAGAATGTACAATATTCACTGAAATTTCTAATTTTTATCATTAATAATTTGAAATATGCACGTGATTAGTGCATACTTAAAAAGATACTGTAACTAGTTATGTTTATCCTCTTAAAGGGAGGTAATAAATATTCTCCTATAAGAGCTTTCTGCATTTTTTTGCCTTTCATTAAACAAACACCTGATTTTTAAGACGTCTATGCTCGATTAATGAATTGTCGCTTAAGACATGTTCTACTGTATATACTGGGTTTTGTTCATTTCAATCCAAGAAATTTATTTTAAAAAGGGATTTTTTCTATTTTATTCCTGAGTAAAATAATAATTATGCCTTTTTTCTCATTGATTCGTGGTTTCTCATCGATTCGTGGGTTGTGTAATCACGTAGTTTTCTCAAAACAGAGTTAATTTCCGTGACCCAGTTTTTGTCAATAACCTCTATGAAAAGGGCTCGTTAATATGTGGACCTTTCTGCAGATCCTTACATGGACCTTTTTGGGGCCATCTATCAAAACATTAATTGGATTTTATTTATCCGCCATTTTGGACCACGCCATTACGTTATCGAGGGTTATGTTTATTTTTCTTCAATTGCGTTATATATAACCAATTATTTTTAAAAAATCATTGTTACGATTTTTTGTCAGACCGAATCGTCCCGCAAAAAATCCCGCAACATGAATTTTCTTGCCCGGAAATGATATTTTAAAACTGACCAATTAGAGCCCACGAATTAACAGGAAAATATGTCAAGATCTCGTAGCAGCCGACTCGGTCTATTTAGCAAGTAAAATTAACACTTTCGATGATTTTTGTCTGAAATTTTATTATTTCAAGATAAATAAATGTTTTAAAATATTACTATGCAACAAAAAAAAACACTTGGAAGGCACACCTGTCATACTCATAAGATAATTTTCCATTTAAGACCCACGACTCAACAGGAAAACAGCGTAATTATTATACAGCTTGATGAAAATTGATACAAAATTATTTTTTTAGAAAATTTAGTAAATGCAATAACTGCTTTGCAGATTAATATGACTGAAAAAAGTGAAATACACAAGTGTGGGTGTAGGGGGGGGGGGGTAATCACGGAGTGACACAGAACTGCTAAAATACGTTCGTGAACAAAGAAATGCGGTATACTATAAGAAATAGTACAGCCCACTTCGGGCCTAATTGCATTATAGTGACCTACCAGTCAGCCCGAAAATAGCTTAAGGCCCTCAGCCTTCGGCTTCGGGCCTTAAACTATTTTCAGGCTGACCGGTAGGTCACTATAATGCAATAAGGCCCTCAGTGGGCTGTACTATTGCTTACATATGTGCTTTATTCCTTTGAAATTTGCATTTATTTATCTCATTTACTTATTTTACTGAATGATTTAACAAACTTGGATTGCAGACGACAATTAGAAATTTAGCGCCGAAAGGGTTAGAGAGGATTTGAAACGTGCCAGTTGACTGTTTAATGATAAACAGGGAAAACATCGATCAGAGGGCTCCTCTATGAGTCATCTGACCTGGGTCTTCTCTGTTTGCAAATGACAGTGCATTGTGTCCTGCATCCAAACGGTTAACTTACTACAGTGGTATCATATGAACATGCGTGTTTGTTAAATGTACAGTTGAACTTCGGTATCTAACTTCAAGGGACCATACAAGTTACTTCGAGAAAACAGAATTTCGAGTCATCCGAATTCTAATCTGAACATTTTTTTCTAAATGCTGGTCTGAAGTAATGATGAAAGCTCCTGTGGGAGCTTTTAGCATAACTTTCTACCAGCTTTAAGCTCCAATATTTGTGTCTATATATTCATAGTGGAAGGCCGAACATTTATTTCGCTTTATCTCTATGTTCGATTTATCCGAGTACGAGATATCGAAGTTCAACTGAATAACAACCACCGTTCAAAGAAGACCCATAGTTCAGAGAAGACCAATAGTACAAAGAAGACCAATAGTTCAAAGAAGACCAATAGTTCAAAGAAGACCCATAAAGGATATCTTCATACATTTAATTATACAGTGATGTGACACGGTAAGCCTTTAACCACTTATTCCATGATGTGCTTCACTAAATAATGACATACTGATTATTAATTAATGAAATTTTATAATGACATGGAAACACAGTTTCATTTTGGCTATGGCAAAAATTGTAGAGTGAGATCTAAAGTGTTGCAATGCAAAAAGAGCAGACCATGACCAGGCGGATTCTACTCATATACTTAAAAGATATATGTATATACGGGAACACGTGTTCAACCTTATTGTCAATGTCCAGGCGGTATAGTTATGGTAATTATGTATCAACTATTGCAATTAAGTCCGCAACGAAGACATTTTCAAGAGAGAGAAACAACATTGCTACTAGTTTTACATATTATTATTAATTATATATAAGTCTCTGTCATTCATTAATGAAACTCCGTTATATTATTTTCTCATTTATTCAAATGTAAATTTAATGCAATGACTACAGTTTCCATGAAACCCTAAATGTGTTGTATATATTTAGACGTCAAGATTGCTAAATAACGTGATATGGTTACACATTGTCAATTATATTTTGTTACATCAAGGATAAACTTGTTGAATCGTATATCAATAAACATACGTGCATTACCTAACATGATGTTCTTTGTATATTATAACTGGTGAAGCAACTGTGCGCTATTACCGGTTGTTTATGCAAACATGCTTATGACTGATTATCACTATCTTATAAGGATTGTCTCTTGAATTTCGTAATACGACATTTACGTGAAATACAGTAAAAACGTCGCTAATCCGAAGTTGTGTTAAGCTGAAATTAAGAACCGTGTGTGTAGGTTGCTGTTTAATGCAGGATAAAAGCCACAAAAAAACTCATTGAGAAGTTTTCTGCATCACTTCCACCCTGCATTAAGCGTCTACATTTCTTAAAGATAATATTTACTAATTTTTGATTTTCGAATCAGCCAGGATTTACTGTAGCTGTAATATTGAATTCAAATCAAACGTATATAATTAGCAGTCAGTCTGTCAGAGAGTGATGTACATGTATATTTGTTTAAGTCATATATTAACCAATTTACTCAGGTGGTTCACTAAAATGGGATATTGGCCAAAATGCAGACCTAGGTCAGTGTCTGTACTGTTTGCTATACTAATATATATCAAGCGTTTTCACCAGTACATGTATATAGAATTCTTGCAAGAACCCCACATGAAATATCAACGTTTATTGTACAAAGGTCAGTGTGGACGTGAAGAACATGTTCATCATGGATGTAAAAGGGTCATTAATCCTTAATTTGCTGTATAATCAAACTGACTCCAGCTTGAATATTAATCACACAACAAGATGTGTTTGTGAAACACTATGCCCCCGATATGACCTTTGACATTGCTGTATGACATTGACCTTAACAGTCACCCTACAAATGTTTGCCGCCATAAGTTGTATGTACAGGCACGCCAAATTTGAATGATGTATGATGAATTACGACAAAATTATCTAAATTTGATCCGTAGTTTGACATTTGACCTTGATTATGACCTTAGCCTTTATACGTCACCCCTAAAAATGTTCGCCTCCATAAGTTCACATTCATGTCAAGTTTGAAGTATGTGCAGACCATAGAGACAAAGTCTTCTAGGAGTTCATTATTTATTTTAAACCTGAAACAGACAAATACATATTATTAATACAAGCTAAATACATTAATCAATACAATATTAACTTCAGTACTTTTCCAAACACCTGATATGGCCGAACGCGACACGAAGAGCCATGTGCGGAAGGTAATTATTTAAGCTCTAAAAGTACATGATTTACAATTCTAAACTATTATAAATTATTTATTCTACATACTCACCAGACACGCTGGCAGTTGATATTCAGCTAAATTCTTATCTTCTTTTACAAACATATTGAATTTATATATGTATGAATTTAGGTATCAGATGTGGACTCGCGTCCTCCTCTAATGAGTTCCTATTGGCATGTGCCTATGGTGGGCTGATAAGGATGGCTTGGAAATCAGTAAAGTTAATTATAATAATATCACTTTCACCCAATCAAACACTCATTCTCTGATAAACAAGCACATTCACTGGGCAATCTGACAAACCATACAGTGGCCAGTGCAAGGGCAAGGTTGAATACACACATGACATCACATGATCATACAGTAACACCTGTCCAAATATGTAATACTATGTGCAATGGCTACGCAATTATCGCCAATGTTAAAGTTGGGAACAAACCAACAAACAAACAGACAGGACAAGAACAATGTGCCCCCACCCCCTTTGTTTAGGGGTGGGGGGCATAAACTTAAGCACTGACAAACATGATTTGTATGACAAACAGTGCAGAATCTGTTCAAAGGGACTCCCTGAATAACCATTTGGTCTGGGTTCACATTGTTTACGAAACTCTTATATAATTGGTTCCCACACCTTAATGGTTAAAGGATGTCACTGCCCACCTTTCCAATTACATGACTTGAAGCAATATATGGCGATGCTTTGTCTATATTTTGCACATTTATTAATATTTATATATGTATGGAAATTAGACACTCTTATAATCTCCAAACACTATATACAAATGTCAAACCATATTTGGCCGCCACCATCGCAAACAGTGTAAAAGGGTTTGTACGCTGATCGAACAATGATTTCTTCTGTCATGTATTTCAGAAACCACCATATATCCATTCTTATACTAGGCTATTCTTGAATGCAATTTGCAAACAACTTGGATCCAGATAAGACGCCGAGTAACTCGGCGTCTTATCAGGATCCAAGCTGTTTGTCACTCGGTAAATAGTTCCACGAATTGGAATTCAGCGACATTTAGCAAATCAGAGATTGGACAAACAGGTATTCAGCATGAGAAGGATTGAATCAATGCAAGGGTGGAACAATGCTTTAATGACGACATTAAGTAGAAAGCACAAATATCGTTGGTAAACAGTTTTGAACTAGGAATGTCTTCACTCACACTATATAGAAGTAGGAATACTGGCTTGTAAACACTCCATCATTTGCACGGACGTCATCATTTATAATGACATGAAGCGTGAAGCGTTTTGTTAGGCAGACGACGCAACACGAAAATCAACAGCATCCGAAGTGCTCCCCCCCAAGACCCACCCACACACACCATTCACCCAAACACACACACGCATTATTACTTGTCCCCTAATCATAATCGAAAACACAAGTCTGACGAATGTGTATGCGTCGGTGGATCTTTACGGACGAGCGCGGACGAGCCCCCATCTTACGACACTTTTCGACACTTCCGATTTGACAAGTCGATGCTTTGATTGCTGAACTTTACAACTGATTCATTAATGCACATACCTTAAAATACTGGAAGCGTGTAACATAAAATAAAATTGAGATTGGATGCTGGCACCGAACATTTTCATGCCCTGTACTGTAAACAAACCGTTAAGCAGTGTATGTCTTGGTCGGTAATTGATTGTAATTATCCATACATTTGGATGTGTCAGAAAGACACGCGTGTCTTCTGTTTTCGTTGTAACACACACATGTATGTCTACTTTTTAAAAGCAGGTAGGTGCTTGATGCTGGGAAAACGTAATCTAGAAAGCTCCGTCTACATGTTTTAAAAGTCCCGAGTTATACTTCTTTTGAGTGGTCATATTGAGTAGCTAGAATATACTGTATTATATTGTATTTCCCTACTTGTTCTGATATATATACATGTACATAGAACACGAGATTTAAACCTTCTCATGCTATCAAAACTGATGTCAGCGAGAATGTCATTACAATCACTGTTTCAAATATACAGCTTGCTTAACACTTTACTCCATAAATACGCCTTTCTACCTTAGCGAGATTTTACTCTATTTCTGTATTTCTGGTCGACATTATCTTCAAAATAATCAGTCATGCGGTTGGTACAGATCCCAATTACAAACTTACTCCGATTTAGAGGCACATTGCATTGCATCTAACGACGATTCCTTTTTTATCTTATCCGTGACATATTCAAATAAAACAAACATTGTCAAATAATACGCGTATGAATATGGAACATATCACAGTTAATTTATAATATATCAATTAAAATGATTCAAACATTATCTGAATTGCTATTGTGTACATCTAATATATACTTTATATGTCTAAAATTTCAGTCACAATTAAATGCATTCACTCTTAACCCCGATAATTATATGCTTCAGTTTTCAAAGCAGAGTTGTCTTTATACAAGCATATACTTTACAAATACTCTTTTGTAAAACAGGTTTGGATCCTTCTAGGTCGCCGAATCTGAGTCAAAATATCTAAATGCAAATGTTATAACAGATTCTATGAAAAAGTTAAATACCCATTTGTCTTGAACTGAACGAAGCCACATTTGCAATCAGATTGCCATCAAATTGCAATAATACTGCACATGTGACTTGAGGTGCATTTGCAAACAGTGTGGATCCTAATGAGACGCCTAATAACTCTGCGTCTCATCTGAATTCAAGCTATTTGTCACTCATTTAATACTTTCTTTAAAAAATAATATTTTGGAAACGATTGCAAGACATTTTCCGCTGACATCATTTTTTATAGAATGAGAAGGGTTATTGTTTCGCGTGTCTGCCGTGCTTGTTCTGTATTTCGCCGACTCTGTGGCAAATACTCTGATTAAAAATGTTATAATGGATTCGTCTAAAGGGTTAAATGCCCATTTGTCTTGAATGAGGGACTTATAAGTTGTTATCAGATTGCCACCCTGTTTGTTTGTTTTTAATTTGCTATAATACAGCACATGAGACTAGCTCTGCATAATCATAATCCTTGTCCCGCTATACACGACTTGAGTCGCATGTGCGAACAGCTTGGAGCCAGATGTGAGCCGAGTAACACGACGTGTCATCATGATCCAAGCTGTTTGACACTCGGTCACAAGTTTCTCCATAACTTGTATCATGAGTATCATTGTCAATAGTTTCTCAAAGGCTTGATTAAATCGAACGTAGTCCATCTTGCACTAGAAAAAAAGGTTAAGCAGCTACTGTTTTACAACGGGGTATGAGTTAATACTTTTTTTTAATACTTGTTTGATACGTTTATATAAACGCAACCTGTTACACAACCAACCCCAGAAAAGTACTTAACTCTTTCGCTCCAAAATTTTGTAGCTGCAATCTTTGCTACAATTTTCATTTCTTTAGTTTTCTTCGGTTTTGTTTAAAAAAACAGTAACAAACAGTTTGGATTCTGATGAGACGCCGAGTTACTCAGCGCCTCATCTGGATCAAAACTGTTTGCACAGGTAATCACAGATGCGACAAACAGTTGATCGTTGGTTTTAGAATTCCAGTACAGTCGGCACTAAATGCCACAGTTCGAACACATACGGTACTTCACCTTAATCCTTACTCCCGCTGCGATAAAAATAATGTCAGTTAACCCTTCGTTTGCTATTCACGTCAATATACCTACCTGTAAATAGTGAAGACCCAGATGAGACAGCTCCTACATGAGCTGTCTCATCAGGGTCTGCAATATTTACAAGTTGATTGCGCAACCAGTACACTCCACAGCAGTGATTGCACAGCGAAATACTTGTACACAGTGAAGATATATGTAATCATACAACAGGGCATGGGTAAAGAAGGAGAAATGTATTTTAAAATTCAGCAAGAGAAGGGTTAAAATTTGGATCTAGTGTATTGCTGTCTTCCTCTTATTCAGCCAGGTGTTTGGGAAAGTATTTCACTCTTTCGGCGCCAATGTCGCCTGTTGACACCATTGAAAACAGTGCAGTCCCAGGTCAGATGTCGCCTGTTGACACCATTGAAAACAGTGCAGTCCCAGGTCAGAGGTCGCCTGTTGACACCATTTAAAACAGTGCAGTCCCAGGTCAAATGTCGCCTGTTGACACCATTGAAAATAGTGCAGTACTAGGTCAGATGTCGCCTGTTGGCACCATTGAAAACAGTGCAGACCTAGGTCAGATGTCGCCTGTTGGCACCATTGAAAACAGTGCTGTCCCAGGTCAGATGTCGCCTGTTGACACCATTGAAAACAGTGCATTCCCAGGTCAGATGTCGCCTGTTGGCACCATTGAAAACAGTGCAGTCCCAGGTCAGATGTCGCCTGTTGACACCATTGAAAACAGTGCAGTCCCAGGTCGGATGTCGCCTGTTGACACCATTGAAAACAGTGCAGTCCCAGGTCAGATGCCGCCTGTTGACACCATTGAAAACAGTGCAGTCCCAGGTCAGATATCGCCTGTTGACACCATGGAAAACAGTGCAGTCCCAGGTCAGATGTCGCCTGTTGACACCATTGAAAACAGTGCAGTCCCATGTCAGATGTCGCCTGTTGACACCATTGAAAACAGTGCAGTCCCAGGTCAGATGTCGCCTGTTGACACCATTGAAAACAGTGCAGTCCCAGGTCAGATGCCGCCTGTTGACACCATTGAAAACAGTGCAGTCCCAGGTCAGATATCGCCTGTTGACACCATGGAAAACAGTGCAGTCCCAGGTCAGATGTCGCCTGTTGACACCATTGAAAACAGTGCAGTCCCATGTCAGATGTCGCCTGTTGACACCATTGAAAACAGTGCAGTCCCAGGTCAGATGTCGCCTGTTGACACCATTGAAAACAGTGCAGTCCCAGGTCAGATATCGCCTGTTGACACCATTGAAAACAGTGCAGTCCCATGTCAGATGTCGCCTGTTGACACCATTGAAAACAGTGCAGTTCCAGATCAGATGTCGCCTGTTGACACCATTGAAAACAGTGCAGTCCCAGGTCAGATGTCGCCTATTGACACCATTGAAAACAGTGCAGTCCCAGGTCAGATGCCGCCTGTTGATACCATTGAAAACAGTGCAGTACCAGGTCAGATGCCGCCTGTTGACACCATTGAAAACAGTGCAGTCCCAGGTCAGATGCCGCCTGTTGACACCATTGAAAACAGTGCAGTCCCAGGTCAGATGCCGCCTTTTCAAGGCGGCATCTGATCTGGGACTTCACTGTATTCTGTATTATTTTAGCCCAAGCATACAGGTTTTTAAAAACAAATGTTTTACTAATATACCTTTATTATTTAGTTTAGAATTATATTTAATATGAAGTTTTTATTGCAGACGACGCTTTTAAATTTGGCCGCAAAAGTGTAAAATAGAGTCAAACAGTTATGCCGGATGACTCGACGTCCCAGCTGGATCCAAAAGATTGCCCTGTTGATACCATTGAAAACAGTGCAGTACCAGGTCAGATGCCGCCTGTTGACACCATTGAAAACAGTGCAGTCCCAGGTCAGATGCCGCCTGTTGACACCATTGAAAACAGTGCAGTCCCAGGTCAGATGCCGCCTTTTCAAGGCGGCATCTGATCTGGGACTTCACTGTATTCTGTATTATTTTAGCCCAAGCATACAGGTTTTTAAAAACAAATGTTTTACTAATATACCTTTATTATTTAGTTTAGAATTATATTTAATATGAAGTTTTTATTGCAGACGACACTTTTAAATTTGGCCGCAAAAGTGTAAAATAGAGTCAAACAGTTATGCCGGATGACTCGACGTCCCAGCTGGATCCAAAAGATTGCCAATGTCGTGTATGTCGACGATAGTGGCATAAGGGTTAACAGACAGTATGGGGAAAACATAAACAGGCAATTTGGCCGGTGCCGAGACAGTGAAATAACGGACATACGTCAAAATTGGTATTCTTATAGGCATGACTGCAGAGGTGGCATTATACAAAAGTACACAATATTTGTCTTACAGAGGCATTAAATCACTTATTCTCATACAAATGAACGTATAGCAGAAACCACCTATAGTCACCACTAAATAATTGGACCTTACTTTCTATTGCAGGTGGTTGCTATTTGCATAACACTCGACTGGTCCCGATGAGACGGCTCGTTACTCTGTGTCTTATTCAGACGGTATGATACTTTGTCAATAGTTCCGCTAAAACTTAGTCGAATCGGAAGTAGCAGACATTGATCCGGGTCCATATTTGAGCTGACTTTTCTCAGCGGGGTAAGGGCTAAAACAAGCACTATATCCATCGTTCTTATTGCTATTGAGAGATCCCCCTATACAACAAACGACGTATAGCGATACATTGTTACAATAAAAACTGTCTTAAGCGATCATTCATTTATTTAACATAGCAGTCTTAAAACATGTTATTGCTTAATGCTGAACTTACGTAGTACAATTAGAGCTTGCATTAAGGTACCATTTGTCTAATAGACTCAGAATTAAACATATTTTTAATGGTCGCATAAGACAGTTTCTCGAATTCTACTGTAATAATTCATCGGTGTATGTCACATCCCAAGAGCATATTTGTTTTACCACATGTATTGGATGACATTGGCGTATTCTGTGTTTTACAGCGCCATTTCAACTCGGCTACTATTGCCAATCTCATTTAATTATATTCAGTGACTCGGAGCCATTAATCGGTGGCAAGCAGTATCACTTATGCATGGTGTGATCGATTTCTTTGTAGGTATTCCCATCAGGAAATTGATGTTGGACACACAGGACTTAGTGGTACGGCGTAATACAGTCAACTGAAAATACAGTAAAACCTCGATTATTCGAATTTTCGGTATGGAAGAATTTAGATCCTTTTTGGCAGGTGGCTGCTTAATGCATGGTGAAAGTCATGCAGAAAGCTCCTAGAGGAGCTTTCTGCATGACTTTCACCATGCATTAAGCTGCCACCTGTCTTAAAGATCGATAATAATACGTATTTTAGTGTTCGGATAATCGAAGTTTTACTGTAGTTCAGTAATCTAGGATTCATTTTAGGATTGGCTATATACAGCATGGAAACATATGACATGCATAATGTGCATGTGGTATGTCAACAATCAATGGTATCCTGTATGAGACATTTATATTGTGATTAAATCAACTTTAAGTTGATATAGTTGAGTTTGTTTTGACTTGGTTTTTTTCATTGGTCATAGCCATATTTGACCCACTATGTATTGTTGCTAAACAGACAAAGGCGATCTCTTTATTCTGGATTACGCAATGAAGCCTCATAAACAATGTCAATGGTTGGTCATTGAAAAGTTACAAAGTAGACGTTGTGATCCGATGTTCCCATATAAAGATAAAGAAACAGTAGAGTATACACGTAACGAGGTCTCTATAAAACGCCTTTGTAACAACGTTATGTTGACAGATGGAAGTGTAGTGACTAAGAAAATGTACTAACTCTACGAAACCAATCTCCTTAATTATCTCTATTGGATATTGTTTAGCCAACAACGGAATACTAACATGTTGATATGGAATTTCAGATATCATTAAAATGCTGGTCGCCCGATAGCAGCAGATGTATGAATATACAAGAACAGTGATTGGACGTGACTACCTAATGGACTGGTAAATATCGTTGTCGTTTTCAAAAAGCATTTCTAGCATGCCCCGGTCATGCAGAAATCTGGAAAATATTCTATTACATCAAGTTAATGCTCCAGTCATACAGCAAAACTAACACAGACAGACATTGATGATCTAGGATCACGCACCTTATTCTCCAGACTTGGCTCCACTTGACTATGCGTATTTCCCGACACTAAAATCAAATTTAAGTGGACGACGCTTTGAAAGATATCCAGTACTGTATCCGATCATTCAACAAAACATTTGGAAAAGAATGGCTTGCTTGTGCATTTTCTAAATGGATATAACGTCACAACAAGTGTATCGAAAACAGAGGGGAGTATTTTGAGAAGTCTTGATTTTGACGTTACGTCACATGTGAAATACTTTACAGTTCGCCGTTCCGCGCTACATAACCTCCATGTAATTTAAATACATATTGTAGGTCGCATTTGTTTGACATTGGGCATGAAGATGTATATATAATGTATGTTTTCATGGAAAACATTTGAGCAACCTGCTAACAGTTATATTTGTTTTGTTGAAATAATCCACGATTTACTGGGTCAGCCCTCGTAATGACTGGCATTTGCAAATAAAGTTGGTCCAGATGAGACGCCGAGAATATCCAAACCGTTTTCAACTCAGCAAATATTTTCTCAAACTATTAATCTAACTGGGTACAAGTTCAATGAATGTATTTGCAGTTTCTACTGAAATCATGTTTGATAGCATGAACGGGTTCATTTTTATCAGTTGTTGTTGCTTATGTTGGTGTTGTTTTGGTCTCAAAACTGTGAGCTACGGATGTTACAGTTATAATATTTCATCGTTCATGCTGAAATAGTCGTCGAAATATTCATTCATATTACTGGTTCATATTGCAAATACAAACTAACCATGGTTTAGAAACACATAGCATTGTGTCTAACTATCCTTCCTATTTACCTTATCCATGACGTATACAAATTAAACTACGTGTACTAATATAGAACATTCCATAGCTAATTCATAATATATCATCTAAATTGTTTCAATTGTTTACACTAATAGTATGTACGTATAAAACATAACTGATTTCTTCTGTGTCTGAAATGTAAACAGTCAATAGGGAACCAATTTAAGCCCTTTCTCTGCGTGAGTACATGTTTGAGTACAAATATTAGTCATGTAAGAAACACAACATACAGAACAAGCAGCCTACCGAAAGACAACACAGGAAAACACAGCAAATGTGCATAACTCGCAAAAACATAAAGAGACGCACAAAGCCTTTGAACGGTCGGTGACAACGGTCACTAGTGGTGGTTTAAACCGGTTTTGGGGCGCCCAGCCTCACATTTATTCCATCCCGACCCTAAGAGACAAACAATGAAAATAAACGTATCCCCTCTCCCTTTAATTCCTTTACAAATACTTTTTAAAGGTCCGTTATAATATTCGGAATCAAATAATGTATCCCAGACTCGGAGATATGTAAGGTTCCGAACTTTTTTCACCAAAATATATTTGCATATTAATCTAAGAAAACTCTGCTTTGAAAACTAATGCATAATCCTATTCCTTATCGCGCATTTGCAAACAGTTTAGATCCAGATGAGACGCTATGTAAGTCGGTATCTTATAATCAACGCTGTTTGATACTTGCCCACTGCTTTATCAAAACCTTCTGTCGCGACATGTGGTCAATACTTTCTCCAAAGTTTTGATTGAATCGAAAGTAGTCAAAATTGCACCAGATGAAAACATTATCAGTTTTGTATTCACATCGAGGTAAGGTTTAATATGTTTGATATTTCTGCTCTTGTAAACCAAACCTATTACACAAGTCAAGCCCGGGAAATTATTGTTTAATTTTAAATTTTAAACGAGAAGAGAGTAATTTCCAGTACAATCAGTACTTAATGTCATAGTTCGAACATATACGTTACCTTAAGCCGAATTTCACTGATAAAACTGTCAGATCAGAGTACAAAAAAAATTGAGTCATGCAGGAAACACCACATACAGAACAAACAGCCACCCGAACAGCAACACAAAGAAACAGCAAATATACATAACTAAAAAAACATCAAGAGACACACAAAGACAAAACAAACATACAATAGGGGAAACTTTGGGTCTGGTGCAGTTTAGACTATCAGGCTTTTGAGAAAGACTTAGTATGGATAGAGTGTCATACATCTTGGATCCTGATGAGAAACCGAATTACCATCAACCGGCGTTTTAACAAACATGACGAAGACAACATAAATGGGTAAGTATAATAACATATACATATACAAATATACATATATAAATAAAGGAAAAAACATGAAGCGACACTACAATACAATGTGTGTGCGTGAATATTGTAGTAGTTTGTATCGATCTGGCTGCAGGGGTGACAATAAAACAAAGACACGACAACTGCAACCTATATGCTTATAGAATTTCAGTCTCATGAACAATGTTTGACATTGGTTGAATAGTTTCGCAAAAGCTTGCACGATTTTTAAATACAGTAAAACCTTGCTAAACCGTATGTTAAATATAGTATAGATATCGGTGTTGGAGACAGGTGACAGGTTAATGCGGGTTGAAGGTCATGCAGAAAGCTCCTCCTTTCACGCTTCATTGAGTAGCCGCCTGCCTTAAAGTATCTAATTTCTTCTCAACTAGAATTCCAGTTTAGAGAGGTTTTACTGTGGTCAAAATTGAAAAAGATCCAGCTGACATTATATAATCACAGCGGGAGTTAGCAACCAGCATGTTACCTCTCAGAGAGGTACTACTGCAGTAAAATACAATAGTATATGTCTTAAGCGACAATAGCGGTTATACCTTAATGCAGGTTGAAAGTAATGCCGAGAGCTCCAATCGGAGAATTCTGCATTGCGTTTGCCTTAATTGTCAAAACCTCCTATATTCAGTAATTGAATGATTGCGTAAGACAGGTTCAATTACAAAATTGTGCGTCGCGTCCTAACAACAGCATGTTTTGTTTTAGTATTATGTAGGAATAACCATCGGCATTGTCTGTTTTACAGCGCCATTTCAACTCAGCTAATATTGCCATTCTCGTTTATTTATAGACAGTGACTCGGAGCCATTAATTGGTGCCAAGCAGTGGTAGTTATGTATTGTGTGATTGGTTTCTTAGAAGATATTTATGCCAGGAAATTGATGTTCTACAAGCACGTGTTACGTCGCAATAGCGTCAACAGAAAAAAAAGCTATTATCTTCAGTAATCGAGGACATACTTTAGAATTTTAAGGATTAGCATGGGAAAATATAGCATACGAAAAGTCCATACCTTTATATGAGAAATTAAGAATCTGACAAAGTTAGCTTCAAGTTGATATAGTTTAGTTCGTGTTCCATTTTAATTCTATCGGTTTGATCTCTTACATATGCTGGTAACAGGTAAAGCTGGACTACGTATTGAAACCGTACACATAATCACAGGGGTTTGTCACGAAACGTTACAATGTAGACATAGTGCTCTGACAAAATAAAGAAACAGTAGAGCATATACTTAACAAAGCCTCAGCAAAACGCCTTTGTAACAACATGATTTTGAAAGATGAAATGTACTAACTCTCAGAAACCCATCTCATTATTTCAACCTTTTGAATATTGTTCTGCCTATAACGGAAGATTGACATGTTAACATTGAATCTCAGACATCATTAAAATGCTGTTCACCCGGTACGAGTATAGGCCTACATATATAAGACCATTCTTAAGCAGTGTCCCGCTAATACGACTCTCAAAAGACGAATCATTTCGGATTATTAAATCAGACAGTGGCTTAACATATAATTAGATTAATTTTTAAAATGGTATATTAATACGGAAATGCTTGCCATTGCAAAAGGCATAGAATCAAATCCACATTATTCCATAAGCAAACAGGACATACCGTGATCAAGCGATTCCTATAGGATATGTCTGATCTGCGACTTCTCTGTTTGTAAAGGCATAGGCTATTGTATTCATGGAGTAAATGATTAACCATTACCCCACTGTGAGAACAAAAGCCGTCCCAAATGTGGATCTGGTGCAAGTATGACTACTTGCGATCCGATCAAGCTTTTACGAACTTATTGACCATGTAGCATGACCCAAATGCCTGATGATACACAGATAACTCGACGTAACAACTGGGTCCAGATTTATAAATGAAACTTTACGCACCGCCTTGTCACAATCCGACTAAGGGCCGATCAATCGACCATGTTTGACGCAACTACTAACTCTAACATCACAGATCTGAAAGTCCTTATTTCAATGATACTTCAAACTTAACACAGGTCCAGTTTACCATGAATATTTATGGCAAACGGTGCAGGCTTTGATGAGAATGATGTTTGCAAATGACATTAAGTACTCGTTTCCCGCACTGACAGAATTAAGAGCATTGATATGAACTCGTATATTACATATATACGTATAATTATTATCACATTTCCGAGTACACATTGTGTATATAAACTAAAGCACGAGAAAGTATAGTACAGATGATAGCATTACCAATCAGAGGACATTATCGTAAGCTGATTTGTCGATTTCGCAGGCAGTAATAAGAGATTGAATGAAATCAGATTGCATCATGTGATACGTCGGTTCTATCCCAAGACTGTTAAAGTCCCTTCATTTGAGCAACAATAGAATGTTAACTGCGTTTAAACATTTCATGTTTTTGGTTTGCTGTTCATAAATAACGTTCTAATTTGATCAGGGTTCGATAATGACGTTATTAACCTTAAGACTGATATGGGCGGATGAGTGAATACCATTGCAAACAGTTTGGATCCAGATGAGACGCCGAGTAACTCATCAGGATCCAAACTGCTTGACACCCTGGTTGCATTTAGGTAGACAAATTGATTATAGCTTGAATTTTGAAAATGTAATAGGTGAAAAACTTCTGCAAAAATAATTTGCTCAGCAGGCTAAAGCTAAAATGTCAATGTAATTCGTCGAATATAGCATCATATCAGTTGAATATCAGTTAAATAGAAAGTACACATTTAGGGATGGACGTGGATAGGAGCACTGACTAGCGTCTCATTGGTCCGTGGTACTAATATTATTCTAGCATGGTCATGTTAAGCACCGTTGGTGTTCCCAATAATTACGTTTTAAACGTAGAGCTGAAAACATTTGTATGCAATGTATTAAAATGTTGTTGTTGATTTTCTCTCAGAATTTCACGAGATCTACATCTTATTATGTACAATAACGGTAACGCAGGGTTTACTCTATTCTTTTGTTGTTATTATGTTATCTCCAACTTTTCATAAGAAACATGCATTCTACGTATATTTAAATGTCCCTCGTTATACTTCTTTTCAATTTTCCGTTTTTGTTTGTGCTCTTATAAATTGCTGGAAATCGTATGCATTTATTTGATACAAAATGAAGAGCGTTATTCCATTCAATCTAGTTGTCTGTTTTGTTGGGCCCATGGCCCTTGCACTCAACAATCGTTGTGTCTATCTATTGTATATACTGTAATGTGTAGCTTTGGTTACAGCGATCTAAAGTCGACAGTGGTACATTGAAAGGAGTATTGCAATTGCCACAAACATCTGGAGAGCATTGCTACTCGACACCATATAAAAGAAATAAGTGCGCAATTATAATATGCAAATATACATAGATAAATCAGCCTGAAGACAGATATGTCAATGACGTCTGCAATTTTAGTTTCGTATTTCGAGATGTATAATTTCTGTATCTGTATTATCAAATACAATGCTCCAAGGGTATTCGAATATCAGATTCACGACAAGGAAACCCTTAAGCTAAGTTCCAATTTTGGTTTTCTGATTTGAAATCAACTTTGCAAGTAATTATGTTTTGTTATGATAAGAAATAAAAACGACATTGTAGTACTGGCATATAAGGTGCGTTCACAAAGAATTATCTTTTTTACGGTGTTCCTAACCCTGACAATCACGAATCAATGATACTTAACAATTTCCCTGTTGAATATTCATTTCCGAAATATATGGCATACTGTGTAGTCTATATCGAAAGAAAGAGTTCGAATAACGGATGCCCACACATCGTTAAGTTCGGGCCGGTCGGGGCGCAATTTGTAAAATTGTCTTTTACACATTTTAAAGGACAGGGTTTAGTGAGCACTTTTTATTGCAACAATAAACAGAGCCATAACCTGACATTCCCAACTATTCGAATGACAAGCAGTGCTGCCTCTGATCGGAGAGCTTCCCTGTGAACAAACTGTATATGCTGTATCAAAATACAAGGACATCAGTTCCGTGCATTCAACGGGGTCAGATATGTGCCTGATATTATATTGAATTCCTTCAATACAAACCCGAAAGGGAAACAATCGAGTGTGAAAAATTATCAAGTAGTGTGTTAATGGTTATACTACGTAAAATATTTTATAGCAATATGTTTTGCCTGTTTTGCCTGTTTTGACGCTACGTGTTCGTTACATGTACTGCGTTTTTATGGTGAAGTTCTGCCCTGTTAGTTATACAAAAACTTTCCTCAGTGCTAGATTAAAGTGCTAGATTAAAGTGTAACGGAAAATACAATTTGATCAATAGGAACTAGAAATTAAATGAAATGAAATGACAATATATTTATAGCATGACCTTTCTGTATTGGACAGAACAAGTAACTCGTGTCTTGACTGGCATGTATACAGACTGCATCCAGATCAAACGTCAAGTAATTCGGCAGGATCCAAGCTGTTTTAAACCCAATCTATAGTATCTCAAACTTACAAAAAGTCAGTGAAAAGATTAGCAACTAATAATTGGACAGACATTATTTTATCTGCAAGAGACAGATAAACATGGCTGTGTTTTCTGTGTATTCCGCTTTGAACATAATTCAGCGGTATTAACGCTGAAATCGTTACTAATAAATACAATTTGAACATTACATAGGTCCAGAAAAGATTCGTAAATCTCAACATTTTCAATATTGACTCCTTTATTTCTCCACCAACCCTAGACTGTGACCACACTTTAAAATCATCTTCTCGAAGAAAAGATTCTAACGAGTGGTCACAGTATAGGGTTTGGTGGAGAAATGACGATTCTAATAGTTAGGTGCGCACCTTTATCTGTAGCTTTGTTCATGGTTGGGCTACTTACTCGAGCAACTACATTAGTACGTCACTACTGATACGGTCTCAGCTGGCTTCACTATTTTTAGACCGAAATAATTCTTAGCCATATCGTTTTACTTTCAAGTGAAAAAAAATAAATGGAGTCTCACTAAAGCAAATACATGCCTTACTTTTATCATTCGAAACTGTAAAAGCAAGGACAAAAGTGATACAGAAATATCCCACATGAGATTTCTCAATCGTATTTGTCCTGCATTAAGCTATCACTCATTTTTTAAAAAAAAATCCAGAATCGAGATTTCTTTTGTGGGGTTGTTTTGGCGATATGTTTTTACAAGTTATTTTCAGACGTAGAAGCGTATGAGAATATTGCATATGTGATATAGAGAAATAAGAGAATAGTAAGCTATCAAAATACTATTTGTACTCAATTAGTATGCTATTAAATTATATGTGTGCTCAATTAGTAAGGTATCAAATTACTATGTGTACACAATTTTATTACAGACTGTAAGATATGTCGGATTATTATGAGGCACATTTTGTATGTAAAGGTAACCACTAAATCGCACTTAAAATGCTTGAAATTAACCTTTACCTGGTCAAGCAGGAAAAACCACACACAAAACGCCACCATCACCAAAACACCTACAGAAAGCATAGCAATTTATACTCATACACACACATACAGTAGAAAGACGCAATCACCGCCAACACATCAATAGACAGCATCTCACACACACACAACCAAACACACGCAAACACACGAGAAGAACACAGAAAACACCAACAAATACACGAGCACCAGAGACAAACATGAACAAAACACAAGCACAAAGACACAAAACAAACAAAAGTAAGGGTGACAAAGAGAGAACCGCCTTGGCACGGTCAGTAGCAAAATCACCACTGGGGGTCTACGGACGTCCTAACCTCACACTTATCTCAAAGTCACCATAGCTAAGCAAACATTGTAAATAAAGGTATCCCCGCCGGACTTTCCCGCAACATAGAAGACAGTAATCACAGTACAAAATGTAAAACATAGCATAACAACTGCGAAAGTCCGTCAAATATGTACTCAATGACTTTGCTGAAGACAGAGCAACTGCAGGGAAGCCGTTAAGGGCACGACATGAGTCTGGTAAGCTCATCCCATTTCTGGGTTTAAGAGAATACCATCATAGAGTACTACCCTCGGCCTGTCATCGTGCAAGCAAAGAGGAAAGCATAGCGACCGACTGTAAAGGGGTCGATAACCAAACATGCAGTGTGTTGCAATATAATAGGGTCATAACCTTTCTTCCTAAAAGTTTTAATGCGTTTAATAAACAAATCGTGAAAATGGATATGACCATGAATTTCCCTAAGTTTGTAGATAACATCACCATAGAAATCTGGATGAGAAATACCTTGTTGCAGTAACGTCCGTAAATTGCAGTTATATTTACTAATGAGGGGTAAATTTCGATAATAGAATTTTTAAAAAGCTTTCCGAATTTTATGATATATGTAGCCTTGCTTAAGAAGTTTATGAATTATAATTAAATTACGACTATTAAAATCTACTAGCAAAGAACAGGCTCGGGCAAAGCGAATAAGTTGAGAAATGTAAACCTCATAAGATGTAGACCGGGGAACATCTCCATCTTGAAAAGGATAATTAACAATTTTGAAATCGAAATCTTCCCTTTTATCGTATATTTTAGACGAAACTTTATCATTAGTGATGGAAAGATTCAAATCTAAAAAGGAAGCCTGAATGTCAGATGGGTTCGCTTTGTTTAAAGTAAGTTCTTTTGGGTAAACAGAAGAAACCATATTTTCAAAATAAGGATTATCCAAATTCAAAATATCGTCTAAATACCTAGACGTTTTGTTAAAAGCACTAACAATGTCAGATTGTGTATCAGGTTTTAAACTAAGCATGAAATCCTTCTCATAGCAATATAAAAACAAATCTGCAACAAGAGGGGCACAATTTGTTCCCATAGGTATACCAACAACTTGACGATATATGGTATCCCCATAGCGCACAAATATGTTATCTAAAAGAAATGTTAAAGATCTACAAACATGAAGGCAAGTCCACATTGTGTAATTTTCAACTTCAGAATTCGAAAAGAATGAACGTTGAACATTACAAGCAAGGAACATTTTATTTTCTCTGGCAAAGGTTTTTTTCTATCAATTTAATCAGTTTATCCTTTATAAGATGGTGAGGTAGAGTAGTATAGAGTGTAGAGAAATCGTAAGAGCTCAATCAAGAAATGTTATACTGTTCATTTTCAAGTTTAGTTAAAATATCATTTGAATCTTTTATGGACCAATAAACATTAATACCAGAATTGTCATATATTTTATCACAGTAACGTTTAACATGTTCTTAGCTGATTATTATAATATTTTAATGTAATATGAAATAAAATTAAACATTCAAAGCTCCATACTAGTTAAATATTACCAAAATTGAAGAAAATTGTTTCAAAATTCACAGTTACAGTATTTGAGTAACACATTGACATAATTGGGCTGATTTGTTAAGTCATTCCTCATATTACTTTTGTTTCTTGCTTATGAACGTCACTTTACACATGCTCATAAAACATCTCAATTTCTTGTTCTGCGCTTAAGAATTCATTCTGCGCTTAAAAATACACCGAGGAGGAGATGAGAAAAACGCAAATAAGGTAGGAAAAGTTGTCTTGTTTAGGCCTTTACTTCATGAATATTCATGTAAAAACAGAGTTGACCCTGACCAGACCGAGGAGTCTTCCGATCTGTGTCTATACTGTTTGAAAAGGCATGACAATCACTATGAGGTTCAAGACTTTACAAATCACACATTAAAGCAACAGCTAACCCTATGATGTGACTATTCTTTAGATTTGTCGAGAACAGTTGTTACAACATAGCATTTAGTGTAGAAATAAAGTCACTACTCTTGAAAAGTATTTTAGTTTAAGCATTTTATCTGAATTCTGTATATCTGCCGGATTCTTATAACTGGGAACGACAATTGAGATGCATTTAACCAGAGCAATAGATAAACATGCGTACTCAAATATTATAAATTCTGAAAGGAAGTGATCCCCCGAGAGCAAAAATCGTGCTGTCAAGCTACCGTCAATTACTAATAATGTGTCCTGTAATGCCAACATATATGTATATATGGTTTATGATTTCATTGAAATCGTGCATTTTTTGTAGGGAATATCGCTTTAACAATTATCTCAAACAAAATTATTTTTAAGGATTGTTCATGATAGGGGTGCCCCTCTATCAAATATCTGCTGGTTTGGGCATGAACTGGTTCATCAAACACTCCAGACCCTGATCAGAGGGTCCCTGATCTAAGTCTAAACTATTTTCACAGGCTCTGTATATTAGAAATTTGTTTCAACAACGATAAAGTAATGCAAACTTCACGTTCTATACTTTCAAACTATTTACGTAATAATGCCAAATAAACGCTGAACACTAATGTAAACGTCTCTATGTGGAACTTTAAAAAATAAGTTTTAGTTGTGATTTGAGTTGTAAAAATGGGTGTTTTTAACTTCATATAAGCATAAAATGTCGTACTATTTATTGGCTGCTGACTTTGAAAGAGTTGATATCGTCGTGCGCCATTGCCTACATATCCATGTTAACCATTTACCCAATAGCGACGACTTTCGCAAACAGAGTTGATTTAGATCAGACGGCTCCTTAATTAGTCATCTGACCTGGGTCTACTCTGTTTGCTTAGGAAATAACAAAGATCTGATTATATAGTGTATGCCGTCTGCCATACCAAATATTCATGTAACCATGAACTCGTGAATTGTATAAATATTCATGGGTTAGAATATTAAGTATACGTAATCATAATTACGCATCATAATATCCCCTCCCAACTTCGTTGACTTTGGACCCCAAAGTTAGATTCGTGAATCACAGAGTGTTGTCAGATGGTCTTTGCTACACACTCTGCATTTCTGTGAAATTTTCTTGGCAGCACAGTTCTCCTCAAAATGAAATATCCTACTACTACAACTAGTACAGTCAAATTTTGTTTCTCCATACTGGTCTAGTTCTTGCCATGACAGTCCTCTCGCATTTATCATAAGAAACATATCAGCTATATAACTACTTAGATTACAAATATCTGACATGGCATCCTCATAGAATTTGATTGCTAAATTTTGACATTGAACAAGATCCTGAATTTCTTCTTCTAGTTGTTCTTCAAGTTCTTTGACTTTGTCTTCCTGATTTTTACACAGAATTGTACATCTTGTACCATTTTCAGGCTTGCTGATTTCCCACAGTGAATCTGTACTTAAACTTCCATTGCTTAAGGCTTCACTTTTACCTTGACACCTTTCTGCAGAATTTCTTAAACAAGTTAACTGTATTACCTTAGTAAGCTCACAGTGTGACAAGTTTTCAAGTGGAAATTCTCCTTGAAATTCGTGGATGTTATTCACAGTCTCCTGTTCTGGTTCCTTAGTGGTTTCCACAACATTATTAGTCACTTGCCTCTTGTTATGTTGTTTCCAGCAGTATTTGGCATAATGACCATATCCGCGGTACTGGTAGCAGATTCTGCTGACAGCCTTACATTGTGTCTGAAGCAGTCACCACACCTCCAACATTCCTGGATGACTGGCACAAACACTTGAAAATAGGGAATATTTCTCCTAAGGTACACCGGCTCTCTTGTCCATCCTAACGGTTGCCTATTTTTATGGATCACCATCTTATTTCTGTAATCCATGGCTTACTTTGTCCGCTGGTGAATCTGGAGACACGTGTGTCCTGGAGCACTCACTTGTTGTGATTTGAGGTGCCGAGATCTTATCCACACTTCTCCGCCAAATTTTATGTTGAAAAAGTATTGTGGCGACGTTGCTGTTTGTTGTTGTTTTGCTACCAGATCGCCAGGGTTTTTGTAATGTCCACACAACAGTGACTGGTTTTAATATTTTAATACGTTCCTCAAACAGATTTTCATTAACAAAATTCATACAAAGTTCGAGTTCAAGTTTCAGCATTAGACACAAAGTTACAAATCTAAAGTCCTCAAATATCACTCAGTATTAAACACAGAGTTTACTAAAATTACTTTTGCTTTACTTGTTAATTCTCTTCTATTTTTCTCTTTTTTTCTTTTCATATTTCCTTTCTTTTATAGCAATAGGTTGAAGAATTCACACATGCTCAAGTAACATGTTTTTATGCCAAGTTACAAAAGGTGTGAAAATATATGATTAAATATGTCAACTTATCAAGGTAACATTTGACTCCCAAGATACTGAGCAACCTATTTCATTTGAGTTATGAAGCCTTTTGAAAGCCATGAAAGATGTGTTAATAACAAAGCATGTAGAAAGTTGGCTGCATATGATTTGGATCCAAACTAAGAATTGAATGAAATATAAAAAACACAAGATTAAATATGCAAGATACTTTCACAGCATAAAATTTGTTAAATTTGCTACATTTTGCATCATACTACATACATTGAACCATACCGTATAATGATATCACTCTACTCTTCACTACAACATCGTAAAATGATCAATAGTTGTTTGTCGTCTTAAGCAGATTATTAGCGCTGCTGGCAATCAAAGCACTCCCATTGTACTTATTATTCTTTATGTCACAAGACACATGATAAGATAGTGAGTGTTACATCTAAATATAATCTAAAGTAGGATGGTCAGGGAATGAAACACATTCCATTGAAATCGTGATTATACAAGTCGGCGCTCTGTACTTTTCATTTCATGAACTTGCTATTTCTTGAATTAAATGAAATGCAAAAAAGGAAGGCAATAAGAGTGATATGCTATTAGGCAGTTTAGCTTAAATTGATTTTTACACATTGGATTTTATTTCTATAAACCGAAACATAGGATCCATAAATCACCAATAACTTTACACCAAGTATTTCAAGGAGGGTGCACTGTAGAATAAAGTTATATTGAACTGCCTTGAAACATCCAATGCTATATGGGACGATTTATAGAATGGCAGTACTGACCCGGTTAAGTGCGGTAAGTAGATTGTCGATTTTTGAGGAAGATGTTGTAGAAGATCAAAGTAGCAGCTTTGAACATTGTTTTTACTCTTTATTATTGCTTTAGCTGTTTAAAAATTATATAAGAAACAAGGGCATGTTGTATTGCTATGCAAGACATGAGTCCTCCACCGGACTGAAAAAAACCTCCATTATCCCCACCCCACCCACCCATGGTGTGGTTGACCATGGTATATACATGACCACCTGAATGGTATTAGTACCTACTTTCATACATTGAATCAGTAAATAAAAAGTTATTGTCCCGACAAGAAAATATGAAAAAGGGGAGTAACTCCAAAAATATTGATGCTAGAGTTATTGTCCTTGTGCATGACACTACACCTCATCATGCTTGTTCCATATGAGAAGTTTCAAATCAATTGAACCAGTACATAAAGAGTTATTAACTGGACAAGAAAATATGAAAAGGGAATAACACCAAACATATAGATGCTAGAGTTATGGCCCTTGTGCAGGACACTACCCCTCATCCTGCTTGTTCCATATGTGAAGTTTCAAATCAATTGAACCAGTAGATAAAGAGTTATTGTCCGGACAAAAATATGAAAAAGGGGAATAACTCCAAAAATGTTGATGCTAGAGTTATGGCTCTTGTGCATGACAATACTCCTCATCATGCTTCCTCAATGTGTGAAGTTATAATGAATTTGGCCTAACCTTGTAGGAGATATGGCCCGGACACGAAGCGTGACAGACGGACAGACGGACGGACAGACGGACGGAATCGAGCAAACCTATAGTCCCAAAACCGGTAACCGGTGGGGTACTAATAATCATATCATAATTATTTATTAGCTGGTTTTTATAATGACATTTGCACTCATGATGTTTCGGTAGAGTCAAATGTATTTTGATATAATTTGAGGAGACGTCTGATCTGAGTCTACTCTGTTTGCAAAGGCGTGAGAATGCCTTTATATGTAGTAAAGGGTTATAGGAAGAGTACTGGTTGACCCGGTGTCAGATTTTGTGTGACACCATGGAATGTGTTAGCAGCATGCTATCGTCGCATGGCAGCACAACATTTGTCTCAAGTAGACATGTCGTCTCTATATTAACTAAATACTGTTAGCATAACATAAACTCCCTCCAAATCTGACACACATAGACATAAATAAAATAATAGTAATTAAGTACTAACTCATATTTTACAATATGTCGATAATTAGTGGGTGAATATAAACGTATCTCGGTTAATTTATTTTATAACACAAGAAACAGTTGTTAAAACGCTCACACTGGCACTTCGGTGTCAGTTAAGTATGTTATTAGGTGTGGTTTCACACTATGTGTCATCACATTGTCACAGTGTGGCAACACTATATCTGTCCCAAGTAGCCATGCCGTCTTCATATAACTTAACTGCACTTTATGGGACATCAAATCGAACACATACATAAACACACGCACACACAGTAGCACACACACTCTCTCTCACTCTCTTTCTCTCTCTCTCTCTCTCTCTCTCTCTCTCTCTGTCTGTCTCTGTCTCTGTGTCTCTGTGTCTCTGTCTATGTCTCTGTATGTGGCTCTGTATCTGTCTCTCTCTCTGCCTCTGTCTATCTGTCTCTCTCTCTGTCTATCTCTGTCTATGTCACTCTCTCACTCTCTCTGAGAGGTATGGTACAGGAATTGTGTATGAGGACATACATTATTTGTCATTATTTCAAACATGATAAATTGTATTGCATATAAATTCGAGCCAATTATTCTGTACACATATTTGATGAAAAACATCATAAACAGGCACTTCAACAGATAGAACAATATTTTGGGTATAAACCGTCACACCACATTTATATTATAAATCATCATGAGACTGGTTTACCTTATTTTGGAGACAGACAACAAGTAGATTGTTAACATCGCATAAACTCATTCACTGTCAATGTCGCATCTGGGATTACAGAGTTACAGTTAACCGTGCGTACCTAAATACTAAACTCATCATTTCTCCACAAGGTTCTATACTCTAACCACAGTAGTCACAGTATAAGGGTTGGTGGAGAAATAAAGGAGCTATTGCTGAAAGTGTTTAAAATTCCGTCCTGGGCATTTGGATGTTTAATATGAGGAAACCTTCCAGCATGCTAGCGGTAGGTCGTTGGCTCTACCCTGGTGTTGTTCTATGCACAGAACACGGCATTTGGGTGACATCCTCCACCTGTAATTAGCTTGACGTCGCGATATGACTGAAATACTATTAACACGACTTCAAACCCCTAACACCAACGAACAAAATTATCTTGTAAAACGGTTCTGTAAAATAAAGTAGGTCGTATATCGTAATTTAAACATTAATCTCTCTCTCTCTCTCTCTCTCTCTCCTCTCTCTCTCTCTCTCTCTCTCTCTCTCTCTCTCTCTACCGGAAATGAGCATTTTCTATGGAATAAATACTCTATTTTTCACAGTGGTTTCAGAAAGTGACTTTTTACAAAGGCGGCAAGAAGTATCAGTAGGAGGGAGTAGGTGACTAAGTACAGCTCATCAGATTACATGCAAACGTACAAATACAACTATAACATGTGTGTGACTATATAGTATTAATTAATATATAGTATTAATTAGTATTAATTAATATGTTTTAGAATATAAGCTGAATATATTCATGAACAGTTGATAAATACAATTTACCAATAGGTTTAAATAAGTTAAAACATGCATACTTTGATTATATACATGTTTACTATTAAGTGATTTAAAGCACAAAGTAAGATAATTTATATTACCGGCTGTAAGTCCTCACTTTCATCAGATCCTCATTACTAGTTTTGAAACGTCTTTCAAACTGTAGATAAACAAGCTAAAAACGTTGACCTCTATGAAGTCATTCAGATGGTGTTACTTAACGTCGCGCCAAAGGCATCCGACGTCAAGTAGCACTACGTACGATGATATGATATGTAGAGGAATGCAATAGCTGACGACAGTTCTTTCACTCACAATAGCAAAGACATATTCACATGGACCACATCAACAAACAATTACAGTAAATCAAACCAAATTCTGAAGGGAGGTGATCCCCTGAGAGCAGAAATTGCAACACAAAAAGAGAAAATTGCAGACTCGGTTTTATTGAGTCTGTTCATGAACAGTAATTGAAAGTGCAACACTGCTCACGCCCCCTAGCACCGGCTTAAGCGGTATATAATTTTCAGAACAAGAAGTACTGAAATTCATGATCTCAAAGGATCAGAAGGTATAACAACACTGAGAATGAAGTACGGGGCGACGTTTTACGGCCGCCACAAAAGCACTTAACACCTGCTGTTGTGAAGATTATAAATTCTGAAGGGAGGTGATCCCCTGAGAGCAGAAATTGCAACACAAAAAGAGAAAATTGCAGACTCGGTTTTATTGAGTCTGTTCATGAACAGTAATTGAAAGCCGAATTTTAGTGAAGAAGGAGTTATTTCAGACAGGCGGCTGCCTAATGCAGGGTGAAAGTCATACATAGATCTTATGTTGGAGCTTTTTAATACCTTTCACCATGCATTAATCTGTCACAAGTCTTAAAATCCGGTATTGATACTAAATTGAACGCCCTGAGGTTTTACTTTGTGTGTCTTTGCAATATAAACGATGCATTCATGTGGTAATAAGATGTGGAATAGAGCACTTTGACATGTTTCTGTACAATTGAATGAACTGAAATGATGTCTTATAAGTTGTTATACTCACCATCCTATACATTAGCCAACTTTCATTTGTGATACGATATTCTTACACACACTGCAAATGCTAATATAATATTTATCATGTTGTTGAAACATCATACCCCGTGACATTAGACGTGGTTGCCAGTGACGCTGATGTTATTTTCTTGAGAATTATGACATTGCCTGATTCATTCAGGCAGTGTGGTTTTTCGGGAAAACAATTGATGTCACATTGAATAGAAATAACAATCACAATGTGTGCAAAACTTGAGCATTCCAATTTGATTTACAAAATCTCTTTTAAACGAATGATATTTGCAGAATAACCATCATAAAGGACGCCAGGGACATGCTGCCCATTTATTTGTATGGCTATGAATATCCAACAGCAAAATATGTACATGTAGTATAAAAAACGACACCTTACATTTGAATATGGTGTAGTGTTGACTACTTCAATGATAAAAAATAACTATTTACCCCATACCATAGTGACTCCTTTTAACGCCTTTGCAAACCCAAGTAGACCCGGATTAGACCCAGACCAGACCTGTAGCTACGGACGTAGCCTTCCGATCAGTCTGCCTTGTTTAGTTATAGCATACTATAGAATTGTTATACAGTTCCTACTATGTCCAAACAAGTTCGTGTTCATATACCATTATAAAGATCAGGTTAATGAATAACCATTATGCAATTATTTCTTGCATACATGTTTTTTGGATTAAAGGGTTAAGAGTTAGTCAGAGCGTTTTAGGTAAACCTTTTAGAAATCGTTGTTATACGGTTTAGCTGGTCTACAACAATTACGAGTATAGGTAGTTGTATTCGATCGAAAACATACATAATTCAAGAAAACAAACGAAGTCGTTTCAAACTTTGCTGTAACAGTATTTTGGGGAAATCAGTAACATAATTTGACTCATTTGTTTAGTCATTCCTCATAATTATTAGTTTGGTTTCCTTGAACGTCAAATAATGTCGTGCTTGACACTTAACACATGGTCATAAAACATTTCCATTTTTGTTCTGAAAAGAGGCACACCGCCTAATAATACTCAGTGGAGGGGATGAGTGAGATGCGGCTTAGACATGAAAAGCTGTATTGTGTAACCCTTTACTCCGTGAATATTCATATAAGAAATAATTATGGCATGCATATTAATTAACTGACATTCACCCCAAATGACTACTCCACAGCTGCTCTGACCTGAATAGTCATCGAGTACATGCCTACGATGTCAAGTTTATTCTTTTTCAAACAAAACAGTTGTGCATGCTTAATATCCACTAGTAATTGTATCTTCTTGCGATTTATCTTTTATTAAATGTCGGTGTAGAAGTGTTTCAAATAGTTTCCCCGTACTTTTAAATTATGACGTCATTTACATGATGACGTCGCCTGTTTACCTCTAATAGCGTTTCTTTTCGAATCATTTTCATTTTGGCAGACATCGTTATGCATGTTGTGGTGTTGTCTGGAGGGGGAATTTTATTTACATTTTGACTTTGGTGAAAGTGGGATAAGGACGAGGTTGGGTACCCGTAAACCAGGTTTAAGTCCCCCAGTAGCCCTTTATTTTATTGTTTTTGGCTGCTGGCCGTTCCAAGGCGGCACTCCTGCTTTCAGCCTACGGTCAATTTTGTTGATTAATATGCTTAATGTTTAATGTGTTTCGTCTTGATATGCGTCCTGTTATGTTTTGTCTTGTGGCTTTACCGTTTCTTGTTAGATGGTGTTTGGTGCGGTGTCATTTCGTGTTTGGCTCTCCCTGTTTGACTATTTTTCCATATTCAATAAATGCATTAAGAACAATGTCGTTTTTATCATGACATAAACTGTAGAATCAGACATATATTTGGTCATAAACAAACAGAACCGACCCTGATCAGACGGCTCCTACAAAAGCGTAAGAATGCTTATTTATGGAATAAATTATTGAACATATAATCCGGTAACTTCTGGTGCATATTTGATATTATATAAATGTCACATCCTAAGGAGGGCGACAGCACGTACTGTAAACGCCTCGGTGGACATTACCGTACCGATGGTTGACACTACGTGATGTCACTCTCCATGAGATGTGATATTTTTTTATTATACAGAATATCACAGTCAATTTCATCAGCAAAAATATTTATTCAATGACAACAAAAAACAAGTGTTATAAACGGTGCTTACGAGACTTTTATTACACAAGTGTAAAATCCTGCATTTTATGGCGATGTGATTTACAAACTTTGTGAAAATTATTGGTCATACCCAATTTCTCACTTTATTCATCAAATATTTTAAAACATTCATTAAAAAGCGATATGATCCTATAGTACTACAACATACTGTATGTTTGGTTGCCAACCCTTTTACATTTTGCAATCACACTATCCCCTTTAGTACTCTATGAAAACGACCTCTTAAATCCGGAAACGGAAGGAGGACATCGGATATTTGTACTCGTTTTTGTCGTACCCTGTATTACTTAATATCTACATTATTCTGTTTGCAGCTCAATAATTGAGTACACTAGCGATAGGTGGATACAATCTGTTTCAATTAAATATGGTTTCGTTTTACATGCAATTTACCACTGCATTTGCCATCGCGGTTGTTGTACAACAGTAGGAGAGGAGATAAGTTTATTTGCACTGTTTGTCGTTTAAGGTGGAGTTGGAGTAAGTGTGAGGTTGGGCGCCCTTAAACCGGGTTAAACCCCCAATGACTATTTCCACTGTATTTGCCATCGCGGTTGTTGTAGATTATTCGAAGAGGGGATACGTTTATTTACACCGTTTATCTTTTAGGGTTGGGATGGAATAAGTGTGAGGTTGGGCGCCCCAAACCCGGTTTAATCCCCCCCCCCCTCAGTGATATTTGTCACTGACTGTTCCAAGGCGATACTTCCATCTCCCCCTATTGTTTGTTTATGTCTGTGCGTGTATTTGTGTCTTTTATATACATGTACATTTGCTGTTTGTCGTCGTTGTGCTGTTTGGGAGATTGTGTGTTTTGTATGCGGTGTTTCCTGCATGACTCATACATGTAGTTTTCCTATTGAAGGTACAAATTGCTGACATATGTATGGTCTAGTCTTATCAGTAGTAATGGGATAAACGTATTCAAGCGAAAACACCCACAATTCTTTAATCCCTAATTTTGACACCTCTGTAAAATTTATATTCAAACCATTGTGAGCAACAGAGCATTTGCTCATAGGCACCAACATTAACCCATTTGCTCCCAGTGGATTTTTCCATGTTTATATATTGGATTAGTCTGTTTTTTATCTAATGGGTGTCTGGCCTAAATTTTCAATTTCGTTGTGTTTTATATTGAAATTCCTATCAGCAAAAAGTGTAGACGTCTGATCAGAGTCTGCACTGTTTGCCTACGTCCCATATATAGGATCGTGGGAGCAAATGGGTTAATGCTCTTTTGCCATTTTCCATTATATTCTCCTTTTTAGTAGCTTTCTTTACAGGGATTCGATCTAAATAATATTGCGGGAATGGATTAACATCACACGAACTCAAAGTACTCGTCCTCTTTGGTTAAAACAAGACTTGACAGACGTTTGGCGTTTGGTTCAAACACCACAGAAACACGTATATTGGTTTCTCTCATCTGAAAACGACGAAACAAATAAAGACTATTTCCATTGGTACACTTTGAAGAAGAGGCACTGTGTGGTAGTTCATTTTCTATTTATAAGATAGCAGGTACTGAAATGATGAGTAGAATAAGAAGTTGTTTAGTTAAGCGTAGGCCATGTCCGCTTAGCTGGCATACCTAGTACATAAGAAACTAATACGAAGACAAGTTTAAGCCATTAAATCTTACCATTGCAAAACCGAAACGCTGAAAGAGATGCTGATGCCGTTATGCTTTCCAAATAGGTCAGTTCAGGGTCTGAACGATATTTCATTCTCTCATTTTTGTATCCTTTATATATACAGTTACAACTCGATGCTAAGAAGTTTTAGTAATGAAGAATTTATGTCTTTGTAGGCAGGTGGCTGCTTTTGGCAGGTTAAAATCATACAGAAAGCTATTAGCTTTTCACCCTGCATTAAGCTGCCACCTGAGTTAACGATCCATAATGGAACATAATAAGTGTTTGTAGTATCCATTTCTTACTGTATATATTGTTATATGTTCAAGGTTTTCGTTAGCTCCGTTGTAAATGAAAAAGTAGTAAAGTCAAGCAGGAAAAGCCACACAGAAACGCCACCATCACCAAATCACCGATAGAAAGCAATTTATACACATACACACACTAACACACACACACATACATACACAGGAGATGGAAATATTCAACACGAACAAAGGCACAAGTACAAAGACACCAGACCAACACAAGCTCAAGGGCGAACACACACGCACATACACGAGACGAAAACCACAAAACCCGAACAAACGCATAAGTACAACGACACTAAACAAACAAAAGCAAGGGTGTCAAATAGGGTGCCGCCTTGGACTGGTCAGTGGCAAAACCACCACTGGGGGTTTAAACCGTCCTAACCTCACACTTATCTCAAAGTCACCCTAGCTAAACAAACATTGTAAATAAAGGTATCCCCGTTTTCGTTTGCTCCGTTGTTAACCCTTATTCCGCTGTACGCAACTTTACTCACATTGGCAAACAGATTGGATCCAGACGAGACGCCGAGTAACTCGGCGTTTCATCAGGATCCAAGCTGTTTTGCACTCCGGTCAATATTTTCTCAGAAGTTTGATCGAGTCGAAATGAAATGTCGCTTTAGAATAAATTTAATAATACAATAAATGTGTCCGACCTGTGTGAATGATACTGGTAAACAAACCAAATACGAATATATCATGGCGTTTGGAACACATCTCTGTCGCAGAAACCCTGTATGTCAAAGTGCGAGTAGAAGGAAGGAATGTCAATACCAGCATGGTTTTGCTGTGTACTTTCGTGTGACAGCGGCATCTCCTGCCCGACTTCTGTTCTATTTTTAACAATTTAATCCTAACAATTGTCGTTTTCCGAGGAAGTTGCCCTTTAGGGTACCATTTCAGACTTTTCAACGCTATTTCTAATACTTTGGGACATGCAGTTAATTTCTTGTTAACACAATTAGGGCGATTAAATAAAAGTGAAAAAGGTGGCGAAAACTTTGTACAATGTGAGAGAGTGTTTTCATACAGCTACAGAACGGATCGATGACCCCACATAAATGTACGACGTACTATGTTTCTGTTATTGTTTCAGACAGCTGTCGAAATAGAAGGGATTGTTTGGGTTGAGGCTTTGCAGCCTCGTTTATTCATTATTTTCTACATCAGTAACATTTTATCATACAATAATGATAGACCATGTGAAATAAGTGGACAACAGTTTATCTAATTTATTATTTACCGTAATAGGCTTTTTGTAAATTATGCAAACCTTATCGAGACAGGGCGAAAAGGAGCTGTCATATATGGGATTGTACAGTTTACATAGGACACAGTATAATTCTCAATAAACATTTTGAAGTCCGTAATCTTACCGCAGGTATATAGGCACATTGCGAACAGTGTAGATCCATACAAAGCAATATCGTACGGGTTTGTTTTGGCTGATACTGCACAGTTTGTAGGTACATATACAACATAATAGTATAATAGATAAGTATCATATTTACATCAAACAGCTGATATAAGATAGAAATATTTTAACAACATTCGTGCTGCGAACAGTGCTGACCAGGGCAAGGAACATCATGTAGCTGTCCAACCAGGGTCGGCACAGTTTGCTAGATTTTGCATATGGTTAAGGTAACTTATCAAATAATCACGCGGATCATCGTGATATAAGTCTACAGCATAGCTTAACATAACATCAACAGCGTAGATGAACGTACTAATAATAAGTAAATATTACTCTTGACAGTTAGAAACTGTTCAAGAAAAGAATAATCTCGTTCTCTATGTTTTAAAACATATATGACAGTGTTTATCTCATTTTTAACTCGTTCAATACATTAATACGTTTCAATCTCATGTCACTAACAAAATATGACTTGTTTATATGCAGAAAGACACTAAGTTTATAATGATACTAATACTGTGATATTCGGGTAGTGTGTATCCTATGAAAACATATCCAAGATTTCGCAAGTCTTTTGAAATCCCACATAAAATAAACGCATCCAATATTGATCGCCAAAATGATTCAATACGTTTGCATGCGATAAAAAATCCTCATAATCTTCTTCACATTTACAATATGCACATTTGTGTGTCTGTGCTATTTTTCCATTTATGCAGGTTCTCGTTAGTAGAAATAATGTTATGCAGTAATTTGAACATAAACTGTTTAACATTATTAGTTATACAAGGTTTATATAAAGAGCAATACACTGATTGCCAGTTAATTTCATCATAATTCTCAAACTTACTTCCCCAATACTTATGTGTTTAGGGTTTTTCAAAAGTATTTCTGATGATTACATTGTAAAAATCCTTATTAGGCATTTCCATAAAATCTGACCCATTCCTCATGTAGTTAGCCTTGTTTTAACAAATGTTTTGACTGATTCACTGATTTTAAAATGCGCTTGGTATCGCATTTGGCATCGCTGATTCTATAATATTTGTTTCGACAATCCAGTTAGTTTTGTCTTTAAGTTTTTTGGGAACGATATTTTCGTCTATATTACCGCATTTTGACAAAATGTCATTTACATATAGTATACCGGAATTGATCCATATATTGTTATATAATAAGTTTCCCCGAAGCTTTCCTAATAAAATAATTACCCCAGAGAAGCTCTTTACGAATGTCAAAATAAGTTGTCGTTTATAGAAGGTTAGACATGCTAGCAAACCTCTTCTTCAATCCACTGTCATTACTGATAGCGATTTTTTTTTCAACTTCCATAAATGAAAATGTAGTAAAGTCAAGCAGACAAGGCCAAATACAAGACGCAACCACCACAAAAACATCGATAGACAGCATGTCACACAAACACATACACACACACACACACACACATATACGCATATATATATATATAATGGTTTATACTGGTACTACCTCATCATGGAATTGATTTGAGCCGTCGTCTACATTATGTGATTATACCGTTCATAATTGCTTAGATAAATAGTATTACGCCTATGAATTCTGTATTAATAATTATAATGATAATAATTATGATACCAATAACATAAAAAAGATAATTATAATAGTAACAATGATATAAAATAATTATCGTCGGAATAACAGTAACACTAGGACAACGGATAATAATAATAAACACGAGTACATTATTTTAATTATTATTATTTTCGAGGAATGCTAAAACAACAAAGATTAGGTCAATATACATAAATTTTATTGACAAGTATTGGCCACAGCTTCAACTTCAGTAGTACTTATTTGATGTACGTTCCAGTCCACAAGAATAAAATAATGGTAGACCCTGGGAACAGCTGCCTATTAAATATTAAATATTGTCTATTTTCACCATTCTGTTATTTGAATATAATTATCCACACGACAGTGCTTATAACGCTAAACCGCGCCAAATGGCCCCTTGTGCTCCGAACTGACCACCCGAACGTTATCTGCTAACGACTTATACCAGTAAGGAACACAAGGGGCATCGCCATAACATGGAGGTAACGTTGTTAGCTAGATGGCCGACGCAACCACCAGGGTTGTTTGAAATGCCAGACCTCATTAACATTATAACCACATGTTATCAACATCCACATTATATCACCCATTTTCAATCATTGTAACATTTAATTTATATATTTCCAGGTTTATTAGAAATACAAATGCTGAAGCTACACCAGCTCATCAAGAAGGAAATGCCACACAATCTGATGTTAGAAAGCATTGCAATGTTTCTTGAATCCTATGTAAACATAAATTATTGCCCATATGAAATGATCTTCCTCTGTAATTTCTGGGGACTTTATATACCGTCAACCTTTACCAATAACTTCAGTAGCTGATTTATTATTGACTCTAACATTCACTTGATTTAATGAGGAATTTGAGACCACACAATCAATACTCTAGGTACCAAATCCATCCAAAATGTCAAGCCTTAGTTGCAAAGCTAAAGTAGACCAAATACAATTGCCTCCATGGTGTAATGCTATGATGTCTGGTGGATTCTCAACGGATAACAACAAATGAATACATTTCGACAGTTGTTGGGTTCTCAGTTCCCCTTTTCCTTACTACCATACCTTTGCTTCTTTTCTTTGAATGTCCTACTGAGGTCCAAAGAATGATTGCCTTGCATAAGTGAATGCCCTCTTTATAAGTGATGACCCAACTATCCAGATTTTGTATTACTTGCCTAAAGTGAACTTAGATAGGCCATGTGACCTAATGTTTCTTCAGCAGCATGTTATATATAATAATGCAAAATGCAACAGAGAAAAGCTAGCTTGACAGGAACTGTTCCATGACATGAATGACCTACCTCCCTGAAAGACAAATAAACAGCAACCATCATGTAAATCCCCAAAATGGCACAGTTAAGTAACTACTTAAACCACAGAACATGTTGTTTTACCTGTAAGTAGGCTTGTTGGTATTCTTATATAATGTTTATATGCTCTAGATTCCCATCTACCTAAATCCCTAACCTAACTCTGAAGCGACGCTAGCTGCGCCTATTCGAAACGAATGTGAGCTAAATCATTTGCCGCCCCGGCCAATAAGGCGCAAAGTGTTGTCCAATTCAGCAGAGAACTGGTATCTTGTCACCGGGGCACCACCTAAATGGAACAAATTGCAGCACACTTCCTTCTACTCGCACTTTAAAAATGCTCTCAAGTTTTTGACTGGGTATATTCTTGATGAAACAGCTTTTAACTATTGCGTGTTTCCCTTGCCCCACTTATCAGATGTAGCATGCCGAATATTAACCTCCAAGTGGGAATCATGGCATGTACCTCTTATATAACTTCAGATAATGCCCTCATGTTTAAAGGTGTTTTCCTCGGCATTGTCTCAAATGACCTGCTTGTCTGTTCTGAGATATCAGATGGACCACGGAAAGACTGGGCCCCTGCCTGTGCCCTGCCTAAAAACAGAACGTGCAAAACAAGAGGCAGCCAGATGGAGGCCATTGCATTTCAGGCACCTATGTATGAAATGGCATGCGCTAGATAAACATCCACAACTCCTGATCAATAGCCGTGCCTGTCTTAAACGGTACTGTTCGTCATAAAGCTTCCAACCTATACCCGCATAGCGTTTTGCCCCTAGCCTGACTGTACTCATGCACTTCATAAGATCTTGTACTATTTCAGGATGCGCCCCTACATAGACATTGATAAATATCATGAAAGCGTCTGTCCATTTCTCAATGTTGGCCGTATTCTGACCGTCTACGATTGAGAGATGACTGTCCTTGTTATTAGTTGCAAACTGAGAATGCAACAAGATGTGTTTGTGAAACACTATGCCCCCTCATATATTTGACCTCTGACCTTGAAGGATGACCTTGACATTGCCATTTCACCCCTCAAAATGTGCGGCTTTATGAGATACATATGCATGCCAAATATCAAGTCTCTATCTGTACTGGCTCAAAAGTTAAGACCAATGTTAAGGTTGCGTTAAAGATACAAACAAAGAAACAGACAAGTTGACCTTTGACCCTGAAGCATGACATTGACCTTGACATGTCACCCCTCAAAATGTGCAGCCTCATGAGATACACAAGCATGCCAAATATCAAGTCTCTATCTCTACTGGTCCAAAAGTTATGGCCAATGTTAAAGTCGGTGATTTGACCCATATATTTGACCTCTGACCTTGAACAATGACCTTGACCTTGACATGTCACCCCTCAAAATGTGCGGCTTTATGAGATACATATGCATGCCAAATATCAATTCTCTATCTTACTGGCTCAAAAGTTATGACCAATGTTAAAGTTGCTGACAAACAAACAGACAAACGTACAAACAGACAAACAGACAGGGCAAAAACAATATGCCCCCTGACTATCGTCAATGGGGGCATAAAAAATGCTAGCTAAATCAACATATTCTCCTTTATAATTTTGGCTTTAATTGCTACATTGACATAATTATGGCATCACTATCACAAGAGGCACCGACAACTATACCTGGCAATGGGACCTCATTGGCAGGATCTGGCAAATTGGCAGCTGGCCCCATGGCCTCCCTTACCGCCTGTACGATGGATGGCGCAATCTGTTTAAAGACCTCCTGAACTACGATATCCGTTCCCCCGTCAACGGTTCTGGCTGTTTTAGATGGCTGCACCTTTTCGGCCTGACCCGCCTTCCTTCTTTTAGTTTAGACATCTTCTACAAAATTAACATAGCTTTCCACATCGACTTGTCTACTACTTAACCCTTTACTCTATAAATACGCATTTGCAAACAGAGTAGACCATGATCCTAAAAGAGCCGTCTGATCATGGTCTGCTCTGCTTGCAAATGCGTATATCTAATTCTACAGTTTCTGCCTGAGTACAATAACCTGTGTCATATGCCTTTGTAAAAACTATTTTAATCAATATTCATGATGTCATAATTGTTTGCAAGAATATTCGTGGAGGAAATGGTTAATAACGAATGCAGTAAAATAAGAGTAAGTCAAATGTCATGTAGAAGATATGCCAAGATATTTAGATGATGTCATCAAATCTTGCAGTGGCATGACATGACCCGTATAATTACAGATTGCTGCAGACGGGTAAGTATGAACTATTAAGTTCTCCAATAATGAACAATTAGTCAACTGAGCCCTGACTCACTAGCTGTACTGTAAAACAATTACACATAGCCCAATAAAGTAGAGCCAACGTTTGATTTAAGTATGAATGATTGAATGGTTTGCTATAATTTAAAAGACCACCAAAACATATCGGAAGAACGATTGCTCTCTAACGATCCGAAATGGCGTTGAAAGACCTACTATGATATATACAAACATAGCAACATTTTTATGAAAACCTGTTTAGTACATACTATACCCAAACACTTCTGTTCTGAAGAATTCTCCGAAAGCCTATATATTCTATTTCACTATCCGGTCAATAATCAAACAAACAAAGCCTAAATATTCAGGTAATTTCATGTATAACTGTAAAATGGACCAAAACATGGACAAAAACACAACGGCAATATAACATTGTTGGAAATGAACAAGAACGATGTTTATATGACGTCAGCCCAGACTATCGCTGTCACGGTCATGTGACTAGACAAAGAACAATTGTCCCACGTGACTCCATAACCTTGATGTTTGTTATATAAATACCAGAAAACAACATCTGAACAGAATGATTATCACCCTGACTTGCTGTTCACACAACGACGTAGATTTACAACCTTGCAAAAACCGGACGCATCCAACTAAAAAGCAAAATGCATTGACAGACCCGCACAGTTAGCTCTAAGCAGCATCGTCTAACAAAATCAATGTAAATCCAGATTAAAAACTACACATTAATTTGTAAATAATATTTAATATAAAACAAAAGCATAACTACTCTTCTGAGCACATTATAGCGATTTTTAGTATACAACGAATAGCAATTTTTATGTTTTATGAATTGATGAAATATTCCTGGAAAAAGAATTTCCAAGTCGGTGCCACGTAATGATAGCCAACTCGTAATATTAACACGGTCATCTAATATAGCTATTGAAAGTTTAGTTCCCAGAAAATAAATGGTTTTACTTTCCTTATTATCCAAAACCAATTGTTTTATTAATATTATTATTATCATAATGAATGGTTTGTTTTATTTTAAATAGAATTTCTGATTTTCTTGTTATCAAATCTGGCCGTTCTACTAATACTGAATGTAGCCGGGTAGAGATTGTGGTGAAACGGTTGACATGCTTTAGACTGTGTGACTCGGTGCTTGTGTGGCAGCCGTAAAAGTCGCCGCGTACATCATTCTCAGTGTTGTTATATTTCCTGGTCCTTCGGGATCATTAGTTTTGATGTTATAAGTTTTGAAAATTGGATACTGCTTAAGCCGGTGCTAGGAGGCGTGAGTAGTGTTGCAATTTAAAGTACGACTCATGAACAGGCTCCATAAAACCGAGTCTGCAATTTTCTCCTTTAGCATTTCTACTTATGCTTTCGAAGGATCACCCATTTTCAGAATATTGGTAGTTCAGTCGATAGAGTATTGGCATTGTAAGCCAGAGGCCCTGGGTTCGAGTCCCATTCGAGTCACAACTTTCGCACCATGTTAAATTTGGCACCAAACGTAAATAACCCGCAGGTTGAATTATATGAAAGTAAATTGTAATAATAAGAAACTTGTGCTGTGTTCTTTGAGTAAGACTTCGGGACGAATTATTGTGTAGAGGGGGTGTGGGTAGCCGGGTAGAGATTGTTGTGAAACGGTTGATATGCTTTAGACTGTGTGACTTGGTAGCTCAGTCGGTAGAGTGTTGGCATGGTAAGTCAACGGCGCTGGGTCCGAGTCCCAATCGAGTCACTTTTTCATCATGTTACACTGAATACCAACGTACTATTCCGAAACCGTTTATGAACAGATGATCACATGTAGGCCTTTAAGGATTTACGTCTGCAGTTACTAATATTCAATTGTACAGAGTTGTGGAAAGGACCTATACAATTGTGATCATGCTTGCAAACAGTTTGGATACATCTAACATGTCGAGTCTTTGAGACGCTGGTCGTCTTCGGAAAATACATGCAAGATAAAATGTTAGGATACCGGTGAAGACCATATAATTAAAACCTGCCCTAAGCGACCACAATGTGAATAAACATATTTAAGCAGGTGGTTGCTTAATACATAACAAACGTAATGCAGAACGCACCTGTATAAGCTTTCAGCATTCTGTTTGAAATGAATTGATCTTCCAGGGTCTACAATATTCTCTACATTGCGTTTTGGACTGCTGACTGTTGAAACAAGTTATCAGTGATTTTCAGAAACATTATTACATATAAACAGATAAAGTTTGTTTTGTTTAAAATGTAAAGCAGACTACCTTTTCAGCTGACATGACTCTGCTAATTAACATTAAAGAAAATCCATGCACACTGTCATCAGAAATATATATAAGGCTTTGTTTATTACATTTTCCTTTATAGGCAAACTGATACTTTCACCTAATTAACGATATTAAAGTCATAATCAATTTCTATTCAACTTACGGAAGAGAAGGCTGCTTATGTTCATTTACTCTTGATTTATAGGACACGAAGTGAGCTGAAAATACTCGTTCTTAAATTCAGGGTTCATACAAACTAAACAATATCGATTACGGATGCTTTTAATAGTGTATTATTTCAGTCGTGTTGCGTAATACAGGCGAACCTCATTCCACAAATGTCATCAGCTGGGTACCATTCGCCAACGTTTGTTTCGTCGTTTTAGATACAGAAACACAGAACAAGTTCGCAGTGGCAGGACAGCAGTATTTATCAAGCCCTACCAATTAGTGGGTGGCTTCAAGCTACATGCTTCGTCCTAAGCCACATCCAGCTGCAACCTGTGCGACATTCACAGCCATTTGTCTTGGTTGCCCTGCCATTCCTAAATTTCACTATCAGTAAAATGTGGTATGGAACTTGCTGCGCTATCTTTTCAGGGTTCAAGTATACATTCATTACACGTGATGGCAAATCTGAATGATAATGATTGATAAACACTGGCAAATCGATCAAAACAATAAACATCACATTTTCAATGGTATAGATCATACCTCATGCATGTTATCATATTACATGAATCATGCATCCCCAGTATCTGACAATTTAATTCTTTCCGCGCTAAGCAATTTATCGTCTGCAACAATTGTCGTCTGCTTCAATTCTTATATACAATTTATCTCATTTATTTGCAGTATATTGTCAGAGTGTCAGACAGTTCGGCTCGGATGCATAAGATGCACTGCATTCCTAGAGGAATCATCTCAGCTGGGACTACTGCGTGAAAATGCGTTTCTATGGAGTAAATGGTAATTCAGATTAATTCATTTATTCAAACGAGTAATGTACCTTGAGGTTATCGAATAATATTTATTCATACAATATACAGTAAAATCCCGCTAATGCGACCACCAAAAAGATGTATAATTCTGGGTGCTAGATGCAGTGGTTGCTTAATGCAGGACAAAAGTAATGCCGAAAGCTCCTAGAGGAGCTTTCTGCATTACTTTTGTCCTGCATTAAGCAACCACCTGCTTATAGAGACACCCATGTTTTTTTTCATTAAGTGGTCGATTTAGAGGAGTTCTACTGTATTAAAAAAGCGAACGGTATTATTATTTTATTCAATGATAAAATGATATTGCATTTAATGGCAGATGATTGATTTGATTTTGTATTGCTATGAGATAATTTTATGCTAAGCTTCATGCCTGATACACAGACTGACATTGTTAATGCTTTTAATAAAATTTCGAGATCTTTGGACGACATTTAGAATTTGGATAATCCTTATTTTTAAACTACTTACTTCAAATTACCCATTAAATTACGAATCATGCAGGAAACACCACATACAAAACAAACAGTCGCCCGAACGGCGTCACAACAAGAAAACACAGCAAATGTACATAACTGTAAAAACACATAGACGCACAAAGACAAAAGAAACAAACAGGAGTTGTATGGAAGTCATATACAATGATGTGTTAACACTTTACTCCAAGGATCACGAACATTATTAAAAGTACAAAAATGAGTCATGCAGGAAATACCACATACAGAACAAAAAGCCGCCCGAACAGCAACACAAGGAAGCTTTATTTCTTTATAATGTCATATTCAATGGGAATGTCTGTGCCATGATAGACACTGCAGAATCCCATCTATTTAGTTCATATGCAAACAGGGCATATCCTGATCAGATTGCTTCTACGGGGCCATCTGGTCATGGAATAAAAAGTTAAACCTGTAAATATATGTTTTTGTAGATGGCTATGCCATACCATTAAGTAAATCTTAGAATCATGTTTGGAAATCAATACATGTAACACGCTTATTGCTTGCTTGAAAGTGGTTATGCAAAATACTTAATAGTGTAAAAGCACCACTAATGGTGACACACCGTTTCATTTAAGCTGAAAGAGCAAATATGAGCGTAGGTCGTTGACATATTTAATGGACGTCAGTCGCTGACTTATTTGATGAACGCCAGTCGCTTAACTGACTTCATTTACAGACAACTATCCCGTGTGCTTCCTTATCCGTTACTGCCTCTACTCATAATCTACTTTCAATGGGTAACAAATACTTACAGGAGAACCGCGGTCGTTGTTCCACTGACCAAATAATAAGGGTGTATGTATTATGGAGCAGGTGATTATGTTTCAGAAGTAGGCCATTTAAAGTATTACAGCTTTTTGACCAGATGTGTTTATATGCACTAAGCGATGTTTGGCATTAGGGAACCTTATCCCTCCTCTGCTTTCTTTTATGAAACAATTTAAGCGAATATCTTCATTGTGCTAATCCAATCAGAGAGTAAAATGGATACAGACTGATTGAATAATGCATTTGAACATTTTTCAGCTCAAAAGGCAAACAGTATATGTATATATTTGTACGTAGGCATCAACACAGATGCAATACAAATGGGCCAGTGGCTATAATGTCACATCGAGTGTGATCAATGCGACACATGGTAAGCAACTATGGTCACTGATCCTTACCCGCTGTGAAAAAGTACTTGGCCGCGTTTGATTCGATCAACCTTTTGAGAAACAATTTATCTAGTGGTAGACAGGTTTCTTCCTAGTGAGTCACTCACTTGCCCCTGCCGGATCCAAGATAGTTACAAATGCGAGTCACGTCGCCAATAGCGGGGTAGGAGTTATGACACTAACAAGCAATATTGTTCGAACCTGTAGTCAATATATTGAACGTAGCTGAGTCGTAAGCATCACCAAACAATGAAAACGTAGTAAAGTCAAACAGGCAATGCCACATACAAGACGCAACCTTCACCAAAACATCGATTGACAGCATGTCACACACACAACCACACACCCGAACATACGCACATACACGAGATGAACGCAGAAAACACCAACAAACAAACAAGCACCAGAGACAAACATTCCAAACATGAACAAAATCACAAGTACAAGGACACAAGACAAACAAAAGTAAGGGTGAAAAAAAAGAGTACCAGCTTGGAACGGTCAGTATCAAAAACACCACTAGGGGTTTAAACCGGTTTACGGACGTCCTAACCTCACACTTATCTCAAAGTCACCCTAGCTTAAGAATAGTGTAATTAAAGGTATCCCCGCCGGATTTTCCCATAACATATAATACGGTAAACACATGACAATATTTACAACATAGCATAACAACTGTGAAAATTCCGTCAAATATGTACTCAATGACTTTGCTGAAGGAAAAAGTAATACATAAGTCTGGTAAGCTCATTCCCGTTACTGAGTTTAAGATTATACCATCATAGAGTACTACCATCGGCATGTCATCGCGCAAGCAATGAGGAAAGCGTAGCTACCGACTGTAAAGGGGTCAATAACCAAACATGCAATGCAAAGCAATGAACACATTTTAATTCAATTAGATTTCAATTATAGTTTAACCTATCATAGAATATCATATTGTGTGATGGAGTTGTGTCATGTATGTGCTTGTAAGCTTTTTGAATGGTTTGTTTCGTTGCTTTTAACGCTCGCGTTGTGCTTACCCGGACTAATGTAGTTTCAGAAGGTGGCCTCATATGCAGATTAAAATCTATTTTTATTATTATTATTATACCACATTTATATAGCGCTCTTTTCCCACAGGATATGTGCGTTCAAAAGCGCTTCAAAACATCTAGTGAGTCCCATGATTCTTTAACTTTTACCATGATACGAGCTACTTTGTGATAAATATAGCAGGAATATAGATGATACGTCGAGAGATTGTGACAATGTCTCGGATACCAAACTGTTTGATGCACTTAATTTGAGTATAATGCTCTGCAAAGTGAACTAAGCGGATAGTGTTTTGCTGTCAGAATAAATCAGTAGTACAGCTATATACAAACTTGCGGCTGATTAAGAACAAACTATTGTTAGAAAAAGGCCCGCTAAGTGGTTGTTAAAAAGGGTAATACGAAAATACTCGTAACTATTATGGTGAATTATATATTTGTGTCATTTGGTAATAAATTATCTCCCTATCGACGTCAAAATAACTAAACCTCTTTGTTCTGTACATCTGCGTAAACATGACAATAAATACTAATTAGTGTTCCAACACAAACACACCTATTGCGTAGACATGCCATTTCTTTATTTGTTACAATTGTAAGTTATAATATCATCATAATTGGTTATATACTGAGTGGTGCTCATTCCGTCTAAACCATTTTACGGATGGATGTCTTTAATGACTTCAGCACATTCTTCAATGGTGTAAGTGCTAGTCAAATTGATATGTTGGTTCAGAACTCCCTTTACTATTTCCTTCGTATAAACGCGTTTTCACTCATGTGGTGGCCATCTGATCAGGGTCTGCTCTGTTTGCTTATGGGATTCTATATATATTTAAACCCTACATTTTTGTCTAAGCCACCAATTTCCATACACATCCCCGTACTTCATTCTCAGTGTTGTTATATTTTCTGGTCCTTCGGGATCACTAGTTTTGATGGTATAAGTTTTGAAAATTGAATACTGCTCAAGCCGGTGCTAGTGAGCGTGAGTAGTGTTGCACTTTTAATTGCTACCCATGAGCAGACTTAACATAACCGAGTCTGCAATTTTCTCTTTTGGCATTGCTACTTTTGTTTTTGAAGGATCACTCACAATCAGAAAACATGTATACTTACTTCACAACAGCAGGTGTTAAGTGCTTTTGTGGCGGCCGTGAAAAGTCGCCCCGTATTTCATTCCCCATTTTGTTATATTTTCTGGTCCATCGGTATCACTAGTTTTTATGGTATACGTTTTGAAAAATGAATACTGCTTAAGCCGGTGCAACGGTATGTGAGTAGTGTTGCACTTTTAATTACTACTTATGAACAGACTTAATAAAACCGAGTCTACAATTTTCTCCTATGGCCTTGCTACGTTTGTTTTCGAAGGATCACCTGCTTTCAGAATATATGTACGTCACAACAGCAGGTGCTAGGTGCTTGTGTGGCGGCCGTTAAAAGTCGCCCCGTACTTCATTCTCAGTGTTGTTATATTTTCTGGTCCTTCGGGATCGACAATTTTGTTGGTATAAGTTTTGAAAATTGAATACTGCTTAAGCCCGTGCTAGAGAGCGTGAGTAGTATTTCACTTTTAATTGCTACTCATCAACAGACTCGATATAACCGAGTCTGCAATTTTCTCTTTTGGCATTGCTAGTTTTGTTTTCGAAGGATCACCCACTTGGTTGAATGCGGGTCAAAACGGCCCAGTTCCAAAAGGCCCGGTCCTTGACGGCCCGGTCCAAAACGGCCCATTTTATCCCCAGACTAAATTTTGCCGGGTCAAAACGGCAAATCTTCGGTTAGTAGATAATAATGTATATTCTTGCACGAAACGTGCTGTTGTAGTCCCGCTAGACCATGTATTAACAAGGCGATTCTCGTGCTCACGCGCTGTTGTTGACCGGTTTTAATTATACCTATTCGGGGCCTAAGGTAAACAATGGACGCGAATGCTATAGCGTTATGGCCTAAGCTAGGTGAACGGTGCGGGTATTTCAGGGGCACCGACAATGAACTGTTTGACAGTAGTACAACGATCAGATGGCGTTGTTTCCAAAACAGTGTGTATGTAAACACAGAAAAGTAACGATAAGTACAACTGTGGCATGTATATTAGGATAGGAAGCAGTGGTGTAGTTGTTATGTTGTTAGACCTGGATTAACCTATACAACATGTCGCAGTTTAATTTATCGTTAATTTTCTGTGTTTACATACGTACTGTTTTGTAAACAACGTTGTACTACTGTAGTGATAGACACATTGAATGAAATTCTGTGTAAACGGTATTTGACGTCATGAAATGACGTCAGAAAGAAAACAGTGGCCCGGAAACCGCATAAATCGAACGAAGTGTGTCAAAGAAGTGTATAGTTTTGCTTGTATTTGGAAGAATTAAATTGATGCAGGAAAGCAGAAAATGGGTTTTATGCAAGAATAGCGTTAATACTTAACTACTTCGGGCTCGGGCCAACAACAGTCCCTCGGGACACTGCAGATGTTATTGCCCGAAAAAACGTGTATTAACCCTCTTTTATATCTGTATAATTGATATTTATACGATGGTCTGCATTTCTTGTTCTGAATGATGATATAATAAATACATTTTGAACGAACACATTTCAAAGTGTTAATCCAAAGTTTGATAAATGGCTGTAATTAGTAATAAATGCGGGTAATTAGGACTTAAAGGACTTAAAAGTGTTATTTATTTGAAACTCGATAATGACACTGTCTTTGAACAAGACTATATGTCTTTTATATTAAAAACGCTCGTGTTTTAGCGTAAATCTAGAATAGATGATTAATTAAGCCGCGCCATTCTTTGAATTGAATGGGCATATATTAATATAATTATCCACAGTAATCAAGTCTCGAAAGGGACAAGTCCAATCAACCCCGAAAGTGATCATGTACGAGTGGTCGTTTTGTACAAACTGAACACCATCTTGGGAAGGTTAATCTGAGAACCTCTGATGATTGTAATATCATTTTATACAAAATTAACGGGTGCCATCCTCGGGGTCTACACATGCCAAAGCGGTACTTTGCAGGCACCCGTATGGAACCCGGGTGTCCCATGGTTGCACAATGTGAGCACCGGAACACCTTCTGTGCACTTCAATGTGCACCACGGTGCACTATGTTCTTTTGATCAAACAAAACACTGCATACACAGGTCATACACAATATGAATAGACAATAATGCGTGTGGTGTCTATACGACAAGGGACGTTATTAAATCAAGAACACATGGATATTTATATAGCACTACAAAATACATACATATTTTCTTACATTTATATGATATATATCATAAAAAACCTGACCGTTTTTGATCGGGCCAACCGGGCCGTTTTGGACCGGGCCGTTATAGAAATGGGCCGTGTTTGTATATGGGCCGTTTTGGGACTGGGCCGTTTACCGGCAGGTTTGACGTACCCATCAATGAAAAAGTAGTTAAGTCAAGCAGGCAAAGCCACATACAATACGCATCCACCACAACAACATCGATAGACGGCATGTCACACACACGACCATACACACACAAACACACAATCACACACGAGAGAAAACACAAGCACCAGAGACAAACATTCCAAACATGAACAAAAGCACAAGTACAAAGGCACAAGACAAATAAATGTAAGGGTGACAAAAAGAGTACCGCCTTGGAACGATCAGTAGCAAAATCACCACTGGGGTTTAAACCGGTTTACGGACGTCCTAACCTCACACTTATCTCATAATCACCCTAGCTTTAACAAATATCGTAAATAAAGGTATCCCCGTCGGACTTTCCCACAGCTTAGAAGATGGTAAACACATGACAATATGTAAAACATAGCATAACAACTGTGAAAAATCCGTCAAATATGTACTCAATTACTTTGCTGAAGTCAGAGCAACTGCCGTTAAAGGAACCACAGGGGAAAAGTGATACACGAGTTTTGTAAGCTTATCCCGTTACTGAGTTTAAAAGTAAAAGGCTTAAAAATAAAGGTATCCCCGTCGGACTTTCCCACAGCTTAGAAGACGGTAAACACATGACAAAATGTAAAACATAGCATAACAACTGAAAAATCCGTCAAATATGTACTCAATTACTTTGCTGAAGTCAGAGCAACTACCGTTAAAGGAACCACAGGGGAAAAGTGATACACGAGTTTTGTAAGCTTATCCCGTTACTGAGTTTAAAAGTAAAAGGCTTAAAAAGCTTAAATCCAGAAATGGAAGGAGAACGTCGGATATCTGTACTATTTCGTTTTTGTCGTACCCTTTATTACTTTTCTACTGTTACTCTGTTTGCAGCTCAATCATTGAGTACGTACACTAGCGATAGGTGGATACAGTTTGTTCACTTAAATGGTTTCGTTATACATGCACTTTACCACTGTATTTGCCGTCGCGGTTGTTGTAGATTAGTCGGAGAGGAGATACATTTATTTACACTGTTTGTCTTTTAGGGTGGGGATGGAATAAGTGTGAGGTTGGGCGCCCATAAACCGGTTTAACCCCCCCCCCCCAGTGACTTTTGTCACTGACCGTTCCAAGGCGGCATTTCCATCTTCCCCCTATTGTATGTTTGTTTTGCCTTTGTGCGTCTCTTGATGTTTTTATAGTTATGTACATTTGCTGTTTCCTTGTGTTGCTGTTCGGGCGACTGGTTGTTCTGTATGTGGTGTTTCCTGCATGACTCATTTTTGTACTTTTATACCATCATAGAGTACTACCCATCGGCCTGTCATATCGCAAGCAAAGAGGGAAGCGTAGCTACCGACTGTAAATTGGTCAATAACCAAACATGCAGTGCGTTGCAATATAATTGGGTCATAACCTTTCTTCTTAAAGGTTTTAGTGCGTTTTATAAACAGATCATGAAAATGGATATCACCCCGAATTTTCTTAAGTTTGTAGATAACATCACCATAAAATTCTGGTCGAGAAATGTCTTGTTGCAGTAACGTCCGTAGATTGCAATTATATGTACTAATGAGTGGTAATTTTCGATAATAAAATTTAGAAAACGTTTTCCTAAGTTTGTGATATCTGTAACCTTGCTTAAGACGTTTATCAGTTATAACTAAATTGCGACTGTTAAAACTTCTAGCAAAGAACAGGCTCGGGCAAACCGATTAAGCTGAGAAATATAAACCTCTTAATATGTAGAACGGGGCAAATCACCATCTAGAAAAGGATAATTAACAATTTTAAAATTAAAATATTCCCTTTTATCGTATACTTTGGACGAAACTGTATCATTTGTGATGGAAAGATTCAAATCTAAAAAGGAAGCCATAATGTCAGATTGATTCGCTTTGTTTAAAGATAGTTCTTTTGGGTAAATTGAAGGAAATCATAGTTTCAAAATGAGGATTATCCAAATTCAAAACATCGTCTAAATACCTTGAAGTTTTATTAAAAGCATTAACAATATCGGCCTGTGTATCAGGTTTTAAGCTAAGCATAAATCCCTCTCATAGCAATAGAAAAACAAATCTACAGCAAGAGGGGCGTTTAACCCACTTAACTGTTGTATTTGGTCATAAGTAGGGATATTTAAATAGATTATTAATGAAAGAAATACCCAAATATCCTCTGTTCCTAACGCTTCAATATTATTTCCCTGAAAACACTCATACATAATTATAGCTATTCATGCCATTTTGCATCAGAAAAGTGTTATCAGAAAACAGTCAAACAGTCTATTTCGTTGTCTTGAAGAGGGTTCTAATACAGTAGAAAATGACCTTAATGGAAACGGATGGAGGACGTTGGATATCTGTACTATTTTGTTTTTGTCGTACCTTTTATTACTTTTATATAGTTACTCTGTTTGCAGCTCAATCATTGAGTACAATAGCGATATGTGGATACAGTTTGTTTCACTTATATGTTTTGTTTTACAATCATTTAACCACTGCATTTGCCATCACGGTTGTTGTAGATTAGTCGGAGAGGAGATACAATTATTTACACTGTTTGTCTTTTATGTACATTTGCTGTGTTTTCTTGTGTTGCTGTTCGGGTGGCTGTTTGTTCTGTATGTGGTGTTTCCTGCATGACTCATATTTGTACTTTTATACATCTAAACAGCAGATATTAGAATTTAGAACTAATTGTTGAACAAATTCTGTTTTTAAGTATATCAATTTGTTATTCGCCAGAATATGGGTTATACATATTATGAAAAGGTTCTCCATGCAAAAACAACGTATCGTTGTGATGGTAATTGCAGAATGAATATCCGAAAACCTTCGGTAACATTGGTTTTCAAAGGAACATACATTCATATGCCTATTTATTAACTGAAACAAGGGCATTTTGTATTGCTATGCAAGATATGAGTTCCCCACCGGACTGAAAAAAAAATCCACTCTCCCCATCCCACCCACCCATGGTGTGGTTGACCATGGTATATACATGGCCACCTGAATGGTATTAGTACCTACCTTCAATACATTGAATAAGTAAATAAAAAGTCATTGTCCCGACATGAAAATATGAAAAAGGGGAGTAACTCCAAACATGTTAATGCTAGAGTTATTGCCCTTGTGCATGACACTACCCCTCATCATGCTTGTTCCATATGTGAAGTTTCAAATCAATTGAACCAGTAGATAAAGAGTTATTGTCCGGACAAAAAGTATGAAAAAGGGGAATAACTCCAAAAATGTTGATGCTAGAGTTATGACCCTTGTGCATGACACTACTCCTCATCATGCTTCTTCAATGTGTGAAGTTATAATGAATTTGGCCTAACTTTGTAGGCGATATGGCCCGGACACGAAGCGTGACAGACGGACTGACAAGAAAATATGAAAAAGGGGAAGAACTCAAAAAATATAGATGCTAGAATTATGGCCCTTGTGCATGACACTATCCCTCATCATGCTTGTTCCATATGCGAAGTTTCAAATCAATTGAACCAGTAGATAAAGAGTTATTGTCCGGACAAAAAAATATGAAAAAAGGGTATAACTCCAAAATATTGATGCTAGAGTTATGGCCCTTGTGCGTGACACTACTCCTCATCATGATTTTTCAATGTGTGAAGTTATAATGAATTTGGCCTAACTTTGTAGGAGATATGGCCCGGACACGAAGCGTGACAGACGGACTGATGGACGGACGGACAGACGGACGGAATCGAGCCAACCTATAGTCCCCCAACCGGTAACCGGTGGGGGACTAATAATTAGTTTAGTTTATGGCCAGTTGAACATCTAATTCCTTTCAAAACCTGATACAAACAGGACGTTGAATATGGTATATGTATGCTGCCAGTAATGTCATTTTTATCTATTATTTCCATTGTAATAAGTCGGTCGATATTATTTGCCAATATATGTTCTCCAGCGACAGTAAATTTACAGAGGCAGACGAGAAGGCTAACAATTGTTGACATTCGACACATATATTTATTGCGTATAGACTGTTAGTGTCCTGGGCAGATATTATGTGTCGGAAACAGGAAACAGAATGCTCAAATGGATGTTTTGGAGAAGAGCGAAATTTTTCCACACTATTATTTGCTTATTGCCTCCATTTGTCAACGCCTTAGTATATGCACCAATGTCCGACTGTTCCGCGAACCTGTTTGCAGTCATTGTATATTGCTATTTGCTGAACACATAGGAGCTTTATTATAATGAATATAAAAGCATTTTAATGATCAGTTCATGAGTCAGACTAGGAAGATTCCAAAGTTACAAATACGCGTCGACTAGGAAGATTCCAAAGTTGCAAATACGCGTCGTCATAGCAGATATTTCATAGTTCTGAAACCAATGACCCTCTAGTGAAAACGACTGTCAAAACACAAAGAAATAAGTATCCTCTCGTAATTTATAATGCAAAAAGTAGCATGGGTTGCTGGTGGTTGCGTCTTACGTGTGACTTTTCCTGTTTGACTAAATTGTCATGCAAGCAAAGTTCAATAAACATTTGAATTTTGTCCAAATGTATTTATTTGAATCTTTACCTTGATCAACTGAACATTTAATTACAGTGTTATAAACACATTTCCGCTAAATATAGACTGGCTATTGACGATTGATTTACATAGAGTCCTAGGTGAAAACGTCACGGACACATATCACGCATAGGCCTTTGAGCAAGACTGTATGTGCGAATAAAACACCACAAAGATACATTTACCCATATGTGTATGAGTGCGTAAGAAGTACAGGCATAACAACAGTGTGTTAGTTACTCGATGAATACTTGCATCTAAGTATTTCTACCAAATTGCAGTCAGGGTATCATACAATTTGGATCCTGATGAGACGCCGATTTACTCATAGGGATCTAAATTGTTTGCAAAGGTAATCACTCATCCTGTAGCAGGCTTAATGTTAATAATGTGCTAGTCAATAATCTTGCTCATTCATTCATTGATTTGTTACACATTTTACTCGTAAATAATAGATAATCGCAACAGTTGCATGATTTTGCACGTTCTGTGGTAGGCCTCACTCGTTTGATGTTTACGCGAAG